>CM075941.1:6953055-7384316 GCA_038030265.1 Corythucha ciliata
GGTATCAAAAAGATGGGGCAGCTTCCTCGTTGATGTGGCATAAAAGACGGTTCTGATGATTTTTCGCCAATCCTTGAATGACTTCATCGACTGTCATCACTGCCAAGTCATGATGAAGTCTATCGTTCCGAACGTACCAAGGAGCATTAACTATGGATCTTAGTACGTTGTTTTGAAAGCGTTGTATAATTTTACGATTTGATTGGGCGGTGCATCCCCACAGTTGGGCACCATAAGTCCATACTGGTCGCAGGACCTGTTTCTACAATGTTATTTTGTTTTGGATAGACAGTTTTGAGTGCCTACCCATGATCCAGTACATTTTTTTGAATTTGATGTTGAGCTCAGCTCTCTTCTTCTTCACATGCTCTTTCCAACGGAGCTTTGCATTCAGGGCCATCCCTAAGTACTTGACTTGGTTGGAATACGGAAGCTTTTTGTTATTGAGATACGCCGGTATGTAGTTTATCGACCTATTGGTGAAATCCAAGTGTACCGATTTCGTCTCATTCATTTTGATTCTCCACCTCACTGCCCATCTGTGGACGCTGGAGAGCGCTTGATTCAGTTCTCGAACTGAGCTCTGGTTGTCTTCGCCGACTGCAAGCAATGCTGTATCATCCGCAAATGTTGCAGTGATGATGTTGCTATTTTCCGGGATGTCGCCAGTGTACATTTGGTAAAGTATTGGGCCTAGTACACTACCCTGAGGGACTCCTGTTTCAATTTATTAATCTGCTTCACCCGAAAGTATCGTTCTGAGAGATACGAATCCAGTAGCTCTACGTATCTATAGGGCAACATTTTCTTCAACTTATACTTAGGTTAGGCCACACCAGGCTGACCCACGGGTACCATCTGACAAGAGAGCGAAGGCCTCTATGCACAAGGTGTGATGAACGAACTACACTCACCGTGCAACACGTTCTCGCGGAATGCCCGGTGTATGGAGTAAACTGGAGTAGCCCTAGTTTTCAAAACATCGAACTGGGTGACCTGTTGGCACCGGGAAGTCGCCATCTTGGGGAAGTCCTGGAGTTCCTGCGGAAAGCGGGCGTCCATAGGCATATATGAAAAAGAGCTCGGATTACAAACGAATTAAAACAGGAATAAAACAGAAGTAGAGACAACGAGTGAAAGAACTGTGTAAGCCAGATGACGGGCCAATGACCTTGCAGTCGACGCCCTGGGGAGGAGGTTTTAGTGGGTAGGCCCGGACACGGGAAGTCCCACACTCCGTGCGTAACTGGCATTTCCTCCTCCCTCTCCAAAAAAAAAAAAAAAAATGGTTAAACTTCGTCACAGCAAAGACTAGAGCTAGAGCTTCCCTGTCGATAGCGGAATAGTTATTTTCGGCTTTAGTGAGGAGACGAGACGCAAAAGCGATCGGTTTCAAAGAACCATCTGGAAAGCTATGTGACAGGACGGCTCCTAATCCGACTTCACTAGCGTCCGCTGACACCACAAAGGGCAAATAATCATTGTAGTGTACCAAAGTTTCGGGGGACGCGAGAAGTTTTTTAATTTTCACAAATGCGTCTTCCTCTATTGAAGACCACTTCCAACGACGGTTTTTTTTGGACAAATCATGTAAGGGTGCACAATGAGTTTGAAGGTCTTTAACAAAACGCGAATAATAATTTACTGACCCAAGAAAAGCTCTCAATTCTTTCAAATTGGTTGGAACTTTCATTCGAGCTATGGCTGTCAAATGTTCAGTAGTGGGATGAATGCCCTTTGAGTCAATAATGTGGCCCAAATACTTGACGGACTCTTCCAACCAACGACACTTGTTGGGCTGCGCGCGAATTTCAGCGCTTTCTAACCGCGACAGTACGTTATGTAAGTTCATAAAATGTTCCTCGTTTGTTTTCCCTGTAATTATCATACCGTCTAAATAACATGCTACGCCCGGTAACCCAGACAAAATCTTGTCCATTAGCGCTTGAAAACAATGTGGCGCAAAATTCACCCCAAAGGGCATGCGACGGTAACGAAAAATACCTTTGTGTGTGATGATATTTAGATATTTCCGGGATTCCTCCTCAATTTCCAATTGCAAATAAGCGTCTTTTAGATCTATAACCGAAAATCTGCCTCCACCTCCTAACTTAGTCACTAAATCATCGAAGGTTGGCATAGGATAATGTGTCGTAACGACGTGTTGATTTATGGATACTCGAAAATCACCACATAAACCAACTGTTGCAGGCTGTGGACTGCAGTCCATGGCCTTCAGATTAACTGAAAATGTGCGGGGTAACCCCGATCGACGGCCTCACGATTGCCTTCAGTTAAACAGACAGTGTATGGGGCGCTTAAGAGCTTACACCCCAATCATAATTCAGCATTTTGCGTACAAAAACGTCTAACCCTTATCGTTCTTGAGAGAAAATAATGGCGATTTTAGCACAGAAATGGAGATTTTAGTAGGCCCTAAAATTGTTATTTTTGCCAAGAACGTCCAATATCTACCACTAAGCCGGGGGTTTCAGGTGTTTTTTTTGTTCAGAGAAGCAAAATTTGAAAAATTTGCTTTTTATTTGTGTCAGATCTGTGAATCAAACGGTATTTCAGGGCGCAAAAACCGCGAAATTGGTCTTGGAAATATGTCATCTTGGCACACAATTCGCTTTGTGAGCAACGAAATCCTCGAAATTGTTTTTTTTTTCGTATGTGAGGACCGATGAAAAAAAAAAGTGGTTATCCGTATCTAGGGGTGGGTATCTTCCCCAGTAAATCTGCGCTTTAGAGTCTAGGGGAGGGCTGCTGCAGCTGCAGGCATGCCTACCGCTGCACCCCTCTGGCTACGCCCATGCTGTCGGTTGCGCTGTTTTGTAGCTCGGAATTATGTAATTTCGAGGCTATTCATCAAGATTAGGGATCTCAACAGTTTCAGGACGACATTGATGGGTTTGGCGACGAAATTGACTGTTCCGTTCTCGAGTCCGCCAATTCCACCGTGGAAACTGCCAATTTTGACATTCAAAACTGTGATTTTCGTATTTTAAACTGTTTGTCTTACAATTCTGACTCGGGAGCTCAATTTCTTCCTACGTAACAAAAGATCCCACGTCTTGATTTCGTGGTTAAGCAAATCAGACATTTGGACTCAGACTCAGACTTCTACGCCGCTTCACCGGAAACACAGGTTGAACAGTCGTTCAAACCTGTCAACTTTGTTTCCAGAAATAAAGTCCAATAATAAGAACTGTAAATTTGGTCCTCGAAGAAGACCATTCGAGAATTTCGCCCTAGACACTGTCAATTTCGTCCTATAAATGTCTGTCCAGAAAACTGCCTTCATCTTTGGTTTTGACAAGACTTATCTTCGTCCCTTTTACTGCAATGTTATTTATCACCTCCTCAATCACGGACCATCCACCCCCTAGTGAAGTGCTCCAGCGGCTGCTACACCATGGATAAGGTGTCGGCGTTATACTGACCTTGCTGGAACAAACCTATATTGACGCCGCAGAATGGGTTCATGACCGTGGTGCTTGGTAATTGATTTCGAGTTTGAAAAAGTGGTTTTGTAGAGTCTCCTGGAAAATAGACGGATACCGTATAATCAGGGCGTTGGTGCAGAAATATGACGAAACGAAAGTTTTCGCGAGAGTGTTGATAGGGTGTGAAGGGGCGCGTAGGAGGGGATTGAGGAATTAATGGTTCATCATCCCTCAAGGCTATTATTAAAGCCTATCTAAAATCAATTACATATTAAAAGAAACTTGTATAGGTATTTTGTTTATCTTCATAGCAATTTTACAATTTTCATCTATAGCTTCTCCATTTGACTTGAGAAGGGGCAGCACCGAGACGAATATTTCTGAAAGTGACGTAGTTACGAATAGCGGATAAATCGTTCCGTGGCCTAGTAGTTCGGCCAATAATTTTGTTTAGCTGGGCCTGCTACATCCCATGGCTTGGATGTATAAACGGTGCGCGATACACTAGTTCAAATAACGGTAGTCAATCACGCGTCTTGTCCTCTTTAGTCGTGTGAGGTTTACATACTTTTAAAAACAAGGTGATTTATGGAGTGGTAGATGCGGTTCGATCATATTTTCATCTGTTGAGCTTTCCAGTAATATTTCTCAGAATCTCTACTTTATATCTGGTTGTAACGTATATATGCTTTTTTAGGAGGGCATCATTCAACTTGAGTGGCAATTGGCAAAGGCTGCAGACTTCCCCAAAGGCTTCAAGTTCGATGTTAACTTCCCGACGGATGGAGAACTCTAAAAAGGCTCGAACCATCAATCTTTTATACTTCTATAGACAAGTTAGTGCTGATGCCATTTTTTAATCACGCGTTATTCTTTAATAGTGAACATTGAACAGCATTCTTTCATCGGGGCGGCAATATGTGCTTTTTTGGGGAGGAATACAGGAAATCAAGAAGCTGCTTCATCCTAATTATTTTTAACGACTATAAGAAAAGTTGTGAAGAACACTCTTGATTTTTTAATTCGTCAAAAAAAAAAAAAAAAAAATCTCTTGAGAGCCATACGCAAAGGAATTTTAATTCATCATTTATTCAAGCGTAATGACAGCTACTAAAAGAAAAAGTGTTCAATGAATTAAATCTTGAACCGAGTGAATTTCCCTCGATCCATTTCATTCTTAAATTTCCTAATTGACCTAGGCCCTTCCTATTTTTAACAAGCAATTTAAAGTTTACCATCAATGGCAAAAAGGAGTGAAAATCCGGTCTCATATACCGGTTAAATAGTTGGTTTCACCTGTTTATTCGGTCTTCTTGTATGAACCTACTTATAGGTCTAATTAGACTCTCAAATTCCTTAGTTACATTTCTCTCGAGGAGTGTGCCATTTTATTATGCTAAAAGTCAATTTGTATTCTTTTATCAGTTTCGGATTAAACTTTTAGAAAAACGAGGGACAAAAGTTTATGAATGAACAACGAGTCGCCATAAGCACCGAAACAGAGGTCGTCGTAAAATCTATGAATATTGCATTACAGCTTCAATCGAGAAGGAGGTAGACGGAAGGTGATCATGTTTATTCCGTTCTATATATCGTTTATCTCCTGCTCGTGTTGAAAGAATAAAATAAATTAATAGAAAAAAGGGGCAGCAAATGCTCGAGGAAGCTTGATCCCTTCCAGCGTTGTAGCGCCCCGCAGTTGAACGTCCCACCTGGATGTCTTTTGGTTTGAGAAAATCGTGCGCGTGAATAATGGAATTTCAAGTAACGAAAGCATGAAAAAAAAACAAAAAAAAAAACTGCCAACATCACTCCAAAGAGTGACGTAGATGAATGGCTGGACAAAGTCCATTTCTTTTTTAGGAAACACTGTGGACAAATCCCTTGAAAATAGATTCTATAATGGTGACAAATTGAAAATTCAACAATTGCGAATACTTGACAGCATCAATCTTTAACTTATGAGAAATAAGCTTCACTTTAAAAGCGGTCATATTTTTATCGTACCACACATAAGTGTTCCGTCGTCTGCCACCGCGATTGATGAGTCAAAACCAGAAATCTACTGATTCGCGCGTTGTTCTTTTTGAAAACCTCCGCGTATTAATTCAATTTGAGAGTAATGAACAAGATTTGAATGATTGCCCTTGCTTTTGAATGTTTTATTTCTATAGTATTTACGCGGAAATGCTGCAGGAAAGGGGGGCTTTTGTGCACCTTGCCTTGCTGTTCGAATCCATTCCATAACTCACTTATCCTAAACATGTAAACGCTCCTTCATCTAGGCGATTTCCTTGGCTCTGAACGGATTTCGAGAATTGAAAATGGGGCTATCGACTTGTCTATACTTAATAGATAGACACTATCCCAGGATTGGAGCCCGAAACTTGTCTGGGTCACTTTTTGTTGTTAATGGGCGATTATAGTGCGTTTAATTGAGGAGAGAAATCCAGAACGATATTTTTTGTTAAATGATAAAAATATGCGGGACAATTAATTATTGAATAAAATATAGCTCTGTTTCCAAGGAAAACATTGACAAGTGGAGCAATTATAGACTGTCAACACTGGATGGATGGACTCTCGCGATTAACGGGTTGCACCATGTCGATCGGTCGATTTGTTCACGCCCACCACAGAACAGAAAAAAAAAAAAAAAAAACGTCCACTAAAGGCACTATGACTAATAAATCACTCATTCACGGCTAAAAGTCAGACAAATCACTTTAATTTAAAAAAAAATCGCTAATTAACGGTTAAAATTGACAAAAATCGCCTTTTCACGGAGGTAACTTCGTGGCCGCCAGAGAATTTGAAGAGAAATTGACGAACTCTTCTTATTCACACCAGCTAAAATTGAGAAACACGTTCATTCTCAGCTAAAGTTGAAATAAATCACCGCAGAATTAAATCATTCAGAACTAAATATCGGCGAAATTGTACGTTTCGGGTTCATCTACGAATTGCAAGTTTATGGTCTTAAACCTACATGTAAAATTGCAAGTTCTATGCATTTTTAAAAAAAAAAACATTAGAATCCGGGCAATAAGACAGCGCATTCAAATGTCACGGAATTACAGTTTCGGGCCTAATTTCGGACAGTTTTGGGGTCTAAATATACGCAGAAATTGCTAGTTTCAGGGCTATATTATCTCGAAAGTGTATGTTTTTGGTCTACAATTTCGCGAAATTCAAAGGTTTATAGGGCTTGTTTTTTTCAGTGATCGTAGAACTAGGGCTGCCAGATAGCCAAAGCTCTTCGCCCGGAGGTATACATTGACGGTTTTGTGACGGGGGGGGGGGGAGGGTCAAGGTCTTTTTTTTTCTTTTTTTCTTTTGGGCTTTAGACGGATGTCTATTAGCTCAATACTTCTACGACGTCACACAGCATCATATCATGCAGCTGGTTAAATTCTCATGCCACATTCTTTGAGGAAGTCTAGAATTTTTTTTATAAACTGTGAGGGTGGAACTGCCAATCAGAGATTCATAATTTACCGGTTGCGGAATTACTTTTGAGAGGTTCATGAATAATTTATTTCTGGCTTGAATATTTTTGCACAACATTACTAGGTGGCATAAGTCCTCTTCATCGCCGCAAACAACGCAATTGGGATGCTCCCTCTGTCCGATCCTATGTAGGTAAGCACCACACAGACCATGGTTGGTGCGTAAACGAGTAATGACTGAACACTCAGCTTTGGTTAGGTTCATATCTGTAAACCATGGGAACTGCCTAATGGAAGGATTGATCTTGAAATAAAATGCTCCTGATGTCACCACCAGCAACGAGTTCTGCCATTCTTCCCGGAAACGTGATTTGTGGTAGCATTTTGCATCTGATATTGGTAGATTAACATTTACTTCACTTCCATTAGATGCTGCTGCTTTAGCCAAGGAATCTACGATTTCATTCCCATTTATACCACAGTGGCCCTTTACCCATCCGAAATATATCCTAATACCACAGGATAACTCAATTTCGCCTAGCTTGTCCAAGATATTTGCAACTGTTCGAATTTGAAGTTTTGTCTAGTCCTTCCAGGCTATGAATAGCACTAGACGAATCAGACAGAATGCATACGTTTTCAGCAAGATTAATGTTATTCTTTATGTATTCTAGCGCTTTGAACAAGGCGTAAAGTTCAGCTGAAAAAACGGAAAATTTGGGGGGCAGTTTATACATTTCACTTGTGTTGCCTTTCGGGTCATAAATTGCACATCCTACTTCTCCATTTATTTTGGAACCATCGGTAAATATTAGATAAAGTTTTTCGTGTATGTTGGCTATGTCTGATTGAAATACCGAGTCGGCGTAAGCTTTTGGGAAGGTTGAATAATCCCGGAGATTAAGTATTCGTTTTTGGAGTTTCATAGAGTCGAAGCTTATACTGGAGAAAGGATGTTTATCCGAGGTGTGTATGCTACGGATATCTTGAACTGTTCTCAAGTACGCATCAATCAAAGGAGGAGATTTCAATTTTTGCCAAAAACGCTTAGTCAGAACTTTGATATTTACTGAGTGTATTTTCTTGTAAAGAGAGCTACAATGAGAATAAATATTTATTACATGGTTCGTGGCTAACCTTTCCCGGCGAATATTTAAGGGTGGTTCACATGCTTCCACCTGCATGGCATTTATTGGTGTGGATGGAAGACAACCTAAGCATCGTCTGATACATTTGTTTTGGAAAATGTCAAGCCTCCGGAGGTGGCAGTTACTCGCAGCGCCATCGAAGATGCTTCCAAAATCCAGGGTGTTGCGTATGCAAGCTCGATAAAAAAGCAAAGCAGTGGACGGGTCAGCGCCCCACTTATTGGCAGCAAAGCATCTCAGAATATTGAATAACCGTTCCCCTTTAATAAGTAGGGAATCAATGTGTGATCTCCATAGTAGTTTTCGATCCAGGACGATGCCCAAGAATTTTACTGTGAGTGCAACGCTCAACACCATACCCCCCCAAATTAATTTCACTTCCAATAGGCAGGATTCTTTGTTTTGAGAAAGGGCAGACTACTGATTTCACTGGAGAAATCGTCTGATCGTTACTGGCAGCCCAATCCATAAATAAGTGAACACCATTATTTAGAACCTCAATACACGACTCAATCGACTTCTGAGATGTGTAAATGCATACGTCATCCGCGAATTCCGTCACGCTAACCTGGGGAGGCAACCCCTGTTGTAGGTCGTAAGCGTGAACGCAATATAAAAGTGGGCTTAATATACCTCCTTGAGGCAGACCTCGATAAGTCCAGAATGGGCCAAAAATGGAGTCCCCAATCTGTAAATAGTTCACTCGTGAAATTAAAGTCTTATAGATATTTTGAATGAGAGTTGATGGAATTCCTATATTTATCATTTTTTGGACCAAAACATTGACGTCGACGCTGTCACATGCTCCAGAAATATCAAAGAATACCGCGAGCAAAGGTTTATGGTCTGAGAATGCGTTGTATATATCAAAAATTAGCTTGGTTTGGGCGTGATGGACTGACTTACTTTTCCGAAATCCGAATTGAGATTCTGGCAGCTTACCATTGCTTTCCAGCCACCACTGCAGCCTGTTCTTAATCATTCGTTCATAGGTTTTAAGTACACATGATGTTAGGGCAATGGGTCGGTAAGATGTGGCGTGGCCTGGATCTTTATTAGGTTTTAATATTAGAATAATACGACTCTTTTTCCACGAGTGAGGGAAGTCTAGTTTTTTAGTCCAAATTCTGTTAAATATATTTAAGAGGGTCAATTTAGAAGAAGAAGGTAGGTTATCGAGCATGGAGTAATGGACTTGATCCATTCCTGGCGCAGAGTTATTCGCCGTTTTCAGAGCATTGCTCAATTCCCTAATTGAAAAAAGTTCTGTGATAGGAGAATAATACGCTGGCGCTTCAAAATGACTATTTGGAATAAATTATTGATAAAATCATCTGTCCCTTCTCCTTGAAGGACGTGGGGATTAGGATTAGACCACATATTCTTAAAACGTTTCAGCATTGATCATATTTCTTTTACAGGTGTTTGACTATTTAAAGAAGAGCAATACGTTCTCCAGGAGGAACGTTTTGCTTGCAATATTGCTTTTTGTACCTCCGCTGTCTTGCGTTTGTATAAAACGAAATTTGGTAAGGATGGTGAGTGTTTGTATGTGGCGAGGGCCGCTTTCTTTTCTCGTACTGCTTTGTCACACTCCGACGTCCACCAATGTTTAGTTAGCTTTTTCGAATTTTTGGAGACCTGTGCATGGGTAGAGATAGCTGCTTCACAGGCATTATTCAAACATTTTTCAAACATTTCGTACGTTACCGTATTAGAGTCCATTTCAGAAGTATACTTATCCATGAGTTGTGAGAAAAGAGGCCAATTAGCCTTTTTAACATTCCACTTCCTCGCAGAAGTCACCGGAGAGGAAGAGGGTGAATTACCTATCGTTATGTTAATAGGGTAATGGTCGGAACCCATTGGGTCACCCATTACCTCCCATATTGCTTCAGATGCTATATCAGGGGTTGCGATAGTGATGTCTACAGCAGATTTTCCAGTCTGATGCGGGCCTCGGAAAAGAATGGCAGTTCCATCGTTAAGGTAAACGAGATTGTGTTCTTCGAGAGCGTCTAAAAGGGCTCTGCCTTTGTTGTCGGTCCAGTCAGAACCAAATGAAGTATGATGGACATTGAAATCACCAGACAGAATGAATGGTTTTGGAATATTTCTAATCAATTGGTTCCAGGCGCTGTATGGAATATTGTGGATAGGATTACTTTAAATTGAAACAATGGACAGGGGGGCTAAAGTTCTTCTCGGTATTTGTACACCAACCATAATATTGGGTATTGGATTGTCTATGTGAAGCTGTCTATACGTCACCGAATTTTTTATTAAAATGGCGACACCTTCATTCCCATCGAGTCTGTCCCTACGTAGTACAGAAAAGTTTGGGAGATGACAACGCTGGGAAGGGCGGAGCTTTGTCTCTGAAATAGCTATGACGTCAATATCGCGGTTTTCTAAGCATTTTTCTAGTAGTCCTAGTTTTGGTTTGAGAGAACGTGCGTTCCACTGCAATAGCTTAAGATTATTTAAACCATCTATATTAGTAGTCCATTTCTTCCTCATTTTGACCCCTGGAATAATCACCGCGGGACGCATCATCGATATCTTTATTTTCTTGGACCATGTTAAGCAAAACTTTTCCGATGCTGTCAATAATCTCTTTTTGAGATAAGTGGCTGCCCCGGATGTTGGAAGCTAATTTTTTCAAGATAATACTATACTTTTCTGCCTCTGAGGTCGCATGAGGGTTAGGTACCATCTGGATTTTCTCGCGAGGATCAGTAATTAATTGTTGTTGTTCTTTAACGAAAGGAACTGAGGAATGCCCGGAATTTTTAGCTGAACGGTGCGTCCTGACAAACGTTTTGCGGAAGCGGCGCAGATTAGATTCGCTTGAACTAGGAAGAGCAGGAAAGTTTTGGTCATATTCGAGGGAGTCACTGAGATTATTTAAAGCGTCAAACTTGTTACTTGTAGACACTATTTTTGAAAAGGAGACGTCCAAGTACTTTTTCCGGTTCTCTTCTACAGCGGCTTTGTAGGTGTCACATTCCCTACTGTTTGCTAGATGACGTAGAGAGCAAAGAGGGCAGCTTCCTTCGCTGTCCGATTTGGGGCAATCCTTTAGAACGTGATTATCACCACATTTCAAGCAACGTCACAATCCATTAGATAGTTTGCTATTTCACCAGTGGAGGTATTTATTTTTATCCTGTTGATTCCAGTAACATAGATGCCCGTTATACAATTGTGGTCTATCTTAGGATCTTGGAAAAACCATTTACCAAACAACATAGGGTGTGCGTTTCCTAAGTTTTTCCCCTCTCCTTCAACAAATACAGAATAAGGACCCGAATCATTGCTATCAAACCGATTCAAAACAATCCGTTTTTTGAACTCTAATCGCTGTTGTTCCCTTTCTGCTTGAAGTTCCGCTTTATCTTTTATAATTGCTTTAGCGTATGAAAAAGGCTCGTCTGAGTCTAAAGGTCTTTTCCCAGAACTATGAGAGAAGGAGGGAGTGGAAAAAACATCTGCGAAATTCATTAATTTAGTTTCTACAATTGGCATAGAATTATTTGGGTCAGTTGATTTTTTGGGGGGACCCGTCCCCCCAGCATTGTTAGACATACGCGCCCCTTTGTTACCACCACGTCTCTAATAGCCCGTGGGGCCTAATAACGAATAAAACAACAATAAATAGAAATAAATAATAATAATAGACAACAAAACAAAACACAACGAAACTAGATTAAAATTGAATTATTAGCTAATTACTCCCTTAATTAAGCAGGAAATATCAGTCAAAAGCTCTCGGAAGAAAGAAAGAACGATGTTCACTCCACCGGAGACAAATAGGCACTGTCATATGTCATGAGGTCAAGGTCATATGTACAAAACGTCGCCTGAGTGCCCAAAGGGCCAATCTGCACTACTTGAACACAAGGGACAACCTGGATTTATTGGACCAAGATACTAATCTGAAGGTGCTTAGAAGTCCAAAATCGGTAGGGCCATTCTGTCTCGGGGAAAAGCGCTCATTTAAAGCTAAAGTTGAGAAAACGCCAATTCGCGATTTCTCGAGGCAACTTACGGCTAAAATTGAGAAAAAGCGCTAATTGCGGTTAAAATTCAGAAAACGCATATTCTTGGGTTTTTAGGCAACTTCGTGGCTCAAATTCAGAAAAAGCGCTAATTCATGGCTAAATGGGGAAAAAAATCGCGAGTTCAATGTTAAAATTGGGGAAAAGCGTTTATTCGGCGCTATAAATGTGACTACATCTCTAATAAGCACTGCTCAAATTGTGAAACAGCGCTAATTCGCTGCAAAAATGGAGAAAAAACGCTAATTTGGGGAAAAACTGCAAATCAAGGGTAAATGTGAAAAAGTCGCTAATACGATGCTATAAATTCAAGATGAAGCACTGATTTGGTCGGTCACGACAGCACCAAAAGCCCAAAATCTGACGGATAGCCGCAAAATTGCTGCACTCTTAGCCAATTATCCACGAAATTGGAAGTCTCTGTTTCGCGACATTGCAAATTAATCGAAATTGATGCAAGTTTTGTGCCAAAATATCCACGAAATTGCTAGTTTCCGGCGTCTTTTTTCGGCAAGATGTAATTTTAGGAGCCTATTTTAAGAGTCGTGAGCTAGCCAGCCACGACAGCGCCGAAAGTCCGACGAAGCAAATTACTTTTCGGGTCCTCATTCTCGCAAAAATGAAAGTTAACGGTCTTAGTTAGGGGCAAGTTGCAAGTTTTCTATATGTTTATTATGTTACTATGTAGTTATGTTTACTATTACTCGGCATGCTTACTCAAATTGTTTTATCTGTATATAAACTTCTGTTTTCTATATTTTCACTATCTTATCCCGTAGTTATTGAACTATGACGTAATCCCAAAATACTCTACTGCCGGGATAGTCGTAACCAAATTCCACTTAACCATAATTTCTGTGTGTCCCGGGTGTGTCTCTGTGCCTTTCTCACCGCAAGGTATAACGCCATACCATTGTATCATACACAGGAAATGCCGAACAAATTAAAACCCTCCCCACCGAAGTGCCTCACGGATCAAGACCGACGCCAGGAACTGGAAGAGGCGAGGGTAGAACTCGACGTGGTACGAGCACGAGTAGACTCGGTATACCGGAGTATGCCTGAACTGGAGTACTCCGAACACGGGGAGGCGCCCCGAAATGTAGGAGCCATGATCCGGGATAGCATCGCCTCAATTGCCAGATTCCCGGACGCAACCTTGGAAAATACGGTCTCCTTGGACGATATCAAAGAAGTGCCGGCAACCAAGACACCGTTATTTGGGTCCGGTACGTAGGTGTCGAAGAGATGGCCACAACCCCACACCTGGCACCGCAGTGCTCACCGTCCGTCGTGGGTTCGCTTCAGTCGTCATTACACACCGTCCGTCTGGTCTTCCGTCGCCGCCACATGCACCCCGTCTTCTCTCGAATTTGTGGATATTCTTTTACACGGTGAGTCCTCCCATTCCATTGCAGGTGTTTGTGTTGGCACTTAGCCCTCATCTGTCTGGGGTAGGTCGCCAAGCTGGGCCTCTTTCGTCCGGGAGGTACAGGGGAATCACGGCCAAAACCTTGGGGGAAGACGACTTCTTCAAGCTATCGTTGTGTTGATATTGTCGAGTCTGCCTTAGCTATTTGTGTCTGAATAAAAACCTGATGTACAAACAGAACCGAGTTTTGCTTTTTAACCTCATCCCCTTTACACCCGCGTGAAGGAACCCCCTGACGAATTAACAATCAAAAGGGGCTAAAGTAGCGACCCCTAAAAATCAAACGCTACAGTATTTTGTGGGCTCAGACCCCACGATAAAACCAACGACGGGCGGCGCGTAGTTCCTGACGAGGTTCAGGAGGCAAATATCCGCTGGAAATCGCAAGTTTCCCGACTCAATTTTTGCCAAATTGCAAGTTTCAGGACCCTTTTTCTTAGCGGGCTGTGGACCCTGGGCTGGCTGTCAAACGTTTAGTATTTCGTCCAATATTTTTAACCACAAAAATGCCCAACCCCGGCACCCAACAAATACCTCCAAACCTCATCAAAGCTCATGAGCATAGCAAAGCTCGTATAACGTCAGCAAAGCTCCAAACTAGAACAAAGCCCCCAAACCACAGCAAGGTATCAACCACGAAAGCTATTATTACCAGCTATTAGCCCCCTCCGCCCAAAACTCTAGAGCCAAACTCTAACCACAATAAAGCTCCAACCATAGTGAAGCTGTATACAAACCACAGTAAGGCTCCAATCCCCCCAATCCCCAGTAAGGACCCAATACGCGGGGACCGGAACCCCTTCTGGGGGTGACAAAAGAGTCCGGCTTGGAAGAGATCAGAGAGTGGGCAGCAGGTGGCGCTCAGACTATGAGGGAACAGGAAACCCATTGCCGGCAAGCAAGAGAGGCCGTCAAGGGGACGGATAGGAAAGCAATGAAATGGCTGCTCAGTTTAGGGCGGAGGCAGACTAGGAGGGTAATGGGGTACTTCACGGGACATTATGTTGTGGAGAGACACCTGCACCTGATGAGTGTGGTCAGCAGCCCTACCTGTGGGAAATGCGGACTCGCCGAGGGGACGAGTGCGATAGGTACGCAGGGATGAGATTCGAAGTCTTCGGGATTGGTAGGATTTCCTCTCTAGAATTCTCCCGGACTAATGGGGTTCGGGTCCTGGAGTTTCTCGAGAGGATAGGAAGTTTGAGGAGCCGTACTAGGCCTTCCGACTCTGCAGCCCCACGGGATATGGTGTACATGAGCCTACTGATGGCTTTGGCACCGGCGGGCTCGGCTATAGGCCGGGTCCGCGCCCACGAAAAAAAAAGAAAGAAAGAAAAAAAAAAAAGGCTCCAATCGCAGCGAAGCTCAAAACCAATTCAAAGCTCCAATCCACGACAAAACTCCAAACCACAGTCAATTATCAAACACCAGTTTTGCTATTTGAAGGGCGCAAATTGTCCGAGTAGACATTTTTAAGGCGCGAATAGTCAAGTTTGGCCCAATTTAGGGCGTGATTATAGCCAGTCAAACACCATTTTATACCACGAGAGTAGTACTAAGTTCGTCCGTTTTAGGGGTGCGAGTAACCAATGGCCATTTTTATTGTTGGAAGGGCACAAAATAGCCAGTCATTTTAGACATTTTCAAGGCGTGAATGACCAGTTTGGTCATTTTCGGGACGCGAGAGGTAGGTTTTACAATTTTTTAGTCATTGAATCGTTACTATAAGCATGAATTAAAAGGTCAGTTGCAAATCGTTTATGTATATCAATTTTAGGTCAATCAATTTCATCATTTTATCGTCAGTTTTCCCTTTTGTATAGGTTGTGAGTAGTCCGTAAAGTCAAACATAGGGCGCGACTGGCCGCCATTTTTAAGGCATGAATTTCAAGTTTGGCCATTTTAAGGGCACATTTAGCTATTTCCAAGGCTATAGGAGAGTCAACTTGCCAATTGCGTGAGAATAGCCCGCTTAGGCTGTTTTAGGGAGCATTTAGTAACTTTTGCCGTTTTTAGGGCGTGGAACAGGTAGTTTGGCTATTTTACGGGCACGAAGGGGCTATTTTAAGGGACACCTTTGGATGAACTTTTGAGGGAAGAGCACAAGACCAAGCAGTACGAGCTGTCATAATCTCATTTATAGGCCCGAAATTATTTTTTGTACTGTTTGCGCTGTTTAAAAGCACTTAATTTTGCCAAAGCATACAGTTTTGTTGATATTAAGCTGAAATTACTCGCAAAACATTTTAATTGATGGCACCACAATTACAATGTTGACCTTAAAAACACGCAAAAGTGGCAATAAAACTTGGAATTCGCCCCTTGCGTTCAGTCCTGTTGTATCCGCCTATGAACGCCTCCGGTAGTGCCTCTGAAAGTGACCTAAAATGAGCTTTCTGAGCTATTTTTAGAAGTGTTCCCATTTGCGCCGCACCGCGGTTTAGCCGGGTTTAACACGAGTCAGGCCATGCCGAATTCATAAATGCAAGCGGTTTTGATCAAAACGCCCCTCAGAGACATTCAAATTGGCCAAAAATGACCGCCGTTTCACGAAAGGTTGTGTTGTTTTCGGCCAAATCGCTCCACTCCACGGTGGGTCAGTTTTTTTTGTGAATGTAACAAGTCAGTCTCGGAAATTTTTCTCACGTCCCAATTCATTAGAGGCCTCAACAACTCATCTATTCGGGAGGCTCTCCTCGTAGACAATACAACCTCGTTCCAAGATATGATCGACAAAGCCCTGGTTCTTGAAGCGTCAAAACGTGATAGTAAAGAAATGTCGCCATCCTCAATTTTCACGACTGAATCGCTCAACAAGATCACTCATCCTTCTCTGAGCTCCAGAAAGTCAACCATTTCTCACAATGCTTCTAACCGAAACAGAAAAATGGATCTCGAGAAGCACGGTCTTCAAAATTCTTGTCTTCGTTGTGACCGTGATAATCATTCTACCGTCGAGTGTCGCACAGATAAATCAAAACTGTTCTGTCCCTTATGCCAACGTTCCGGACACGTTAAAAAAGTGTGCCTCACGACACTTCGAAAACAGCACGCTCGCTACAATGTTAAAAACCTTGAGAACTCTGATATAAAATTTAATAGTTCCCCTACAACAGAGGATGACGCCGAATATTTCCAATTCAACAGCACCGTTGACGTTTACAATAATGATGTCATATTCACGGGAAACACTGAAAAGTACGTGGTAACTTTTCACCCTGAAGGAAAAGAACAAATATTTGAAGTTGATTCTGGCGCAGGACTCATCCTTCTACCGAAATGTGACTACGAAAGACTCAACCTCCAATGCCCAATACGCACATCGTCCGTCCGCTTCCGTTCTTATACGGCTGGAACATTCGATCCACTTGGAGTCTGCTTCGTCACGGCCGAATTTAATAATAAAAAATCCAGGGAGTCGCTTTTCATCGTTCCCGATCGTTTCACCCCGCTCTTAGGAAGGGCTTGGATTCGTAAATTTGGCATTGAGTTGAACCAAATCGATAAAAATTCTTGTCAAACTGTTAACTCTGTTGACATTTCTTCAACTATTAAAGAAATTGAACGTTCTTTTGCAGATATTTTTGAGCCTAAAGTAGGATGCATCCCAAATTTCACTTGCTCCCTCCGACTGCGAGAAAATGTAAAACCAGTTTTCGTCAAAGAACGACCAGTCCCTTATGCACTAAAACAGAAGGTTGAAAAAGAACTTGACGATCTGGAACGGGGTGGTATCATACAACAAACTGAACATAGCAATTGGGGGTCCCCGCTCGTCGTAATACCAAAGCCAGACGGAAATGTAAGGTTATGTGTCGACTATAAAGTAGCCGTTAACCCTCAGTTACAGGCTTCCCACTACCCTATTCCCAGAATAGATGACACGTTGCATAAACTAAGAAATGCCTTTTTTTTGCACGCTCGATCTTTATAAAGCCTATCTGCACGTTCAAGTTGACGACAACACAAGTGAAGTACAGACTATTTCTTCCCATCGAGGCACTTACAGGGTGAGGAGACTCAATTTCGGTATCAAAAATGCGCCAAGTGAATTTCACAGGATACTTTCCCAAGTACTCCGAGGTCTGGAAGGTATCACATGGTACTTCGACGACCTTACAGTTTTTGGAAAAACCTTCCAAGAATGTCGTTCCAACCTGTTGAAAGTTTTACAACGTCTGAAACAGAATAATATGCACTTGAATCGTCGAAAATGTCATTTCTTTAAGACAGAAATATCTTATTTAGGCTACAGCAAACATTATAGCATCTCCAAGTGTCCAAAAAAAGTAGAAGCAATTACTCAAATTGCGCGTCCTCAAAACGCCGAAGAGGTAAAAAGATTTCTGGGAATGATAACATATTATTCTAAATTCATTCCGAACGTTTCTTCAATAACGTTTCCATTGCGATGTCTTCTGAAGAAACATCAGCGCTTCACGTGGACTAGCGCATGTGACTTCGCCTTCCAAACATTAAAAGACGAAATTTCTCGCGAAAGGGTTCTCGTTCCGTTCGATTCAGAACTACCGATTACACTGGCTTGTGATGCTAGTCCGACAGGCGTCGTAGGCGTCTTATCCCACATCATAGACGGCACGGAACGACCCATAGCATACACATCACGTTCTCTAACTGCTGCTGAAACGAATTGTAGTCAGTTGGATCGAGAAGCCGTCCGGATAATATTCTCGATTACAACATTTTTTCACTACCTCTATGGTCGATCGTTCACCCTCATTACGGATAACGCCGCTCTCACCCGTATTTTCCACCAAAATTCAAAATTACCAGCGATCACCAGCACAAGACTTCTACGGTATGCGACATTCCTCCAAAATTTCGACTATACAATCCAGCATAGGAAGGGAGAAGAACATTCAAACGCCGATTTCCTGTCTCGCTCAACGTCACGCACAGACTCTTTCACTGCTGACATGGCTATGGACATGGAACTACGCGATTTGAATAATCAAGTCGTACATCAAATTTCAACTCCCTCTCTTACTTTCGATTCTCTGAAAAGTGAAACTTCGAACGACGCTTTCCTCATTCGGCTCAAAAATGATTTATTGACTGGGAAGAATAGGGATCCCGCTTACTCTCTTCAAGACGGTGTTATTTTTTTGTACAATCGCATTGTTATCCCCGAAAAATTACACACGGCGGTTCTCAATGAATTACATCACACACAAGTTGGGATCGTGAAAATGAAACAATTAGCCAGACGGTATTGTCACTGGAAAAACATAGACAAGGACATCGAAAAACTAGTTAGTTCGTGCGCAGACTGTGCACTCATTAAAAAAAAATCCGGCTAAGGCACCTCTGCACCATTGGGAAGATCCCAACGAGAATTTCGATCGAGTCCATGTTGACTACGCTGGTCCTGTCGACGGTTGCCATCTTCTTGTTCTAGTCGATGCTAAATCAAAATGGCCTGAAATTCGAATGTGTCAAGTTTATCCATCGTCTCATTCCATTATACAGCTGCTTTCAGATATTTTTGTATTTTTGCGTTTCATGGTTTTCCCCGAGTTCTCGTATCCGATAATGCGTCGATCTTCAAAAGCGAGCTTTTCTCAAAGTTCTGCTCGGCACACGGGATTCTTCAAAAGTTTACCGCTCCAGGTCATCCTGCCACGAATGGGCTTGTTGAGTGTCAGATCCAAACAATCTACCATTGCGATCCAAAGTCAGAGAAATCATGCTGAAGCTCCGAGCAACCCCACTAGCAGACGGTATAAGCCCTGCCGAAGCCTACCTTGGGCCGAAAGTACGTTTGAAACAGGATGCGATATTACCTCACAAAGAGGATTCGAAGCCTCTAAGACTACCTGGAGTCCGTCAATTTCAAGTAGGAGATAGAATTCAAGCTAGGTGGTACTCGGATAAACAGAACACATGGAGATTTGGAATAGTGGTAGCGAAATTGGGACATTTTCACTACAGCATTGAACTTGACAATGGTCATACAATTAAAAGGCACGTCGACCAAATTAGGAGCAGCCAAGTTCCAAAAAAATGTTTCGCGACAGAAAAACAACCCTCTCAAGTGGAACCTGAAGAGGAGGCAGTAGTGTGGTTTCATAGGCACCACAATCCGCAGCCTCCTCCTACCGAGCAGGAAGTGCAAGCTGAGCATTCTCCGGTATGCGAGGAAAGTACACAGGATCCGCCATTGCACCCTACCACTAGCCACACCGAAAGAGTCCAACACGACTCCTCGCCACGTTCAAACTCCGGTCTCCAAGAAGAGGAAACCGATTCTCTCAGAAGGTCTCAACGAATTCGAAGAAGACCTAATTACTTGAACGACTACGATTGTAGCAAAGTGGAACATATTAAGCCCGGGAGAATGTTATGAATCTGTTTCGACACATGTTTATGTTATTATTAAGGTTTTAAAAATACGATAAAATATAAAAAGATTTGTCAGTGTAGATCACTCAACTAACGCGCGTATTTAGTACATAACACCCTCCCAACCCTTATCATGCCTTGCCCCTTCTTGTCCGTCCCATTCTCTTAAGCCCTATTTTTTGATTTGTGGGAAGCTATTGTGAAGGCCATGCGGATGCTGTTATTACGTCATCAGTCTATCTAGCCTATTTCAAATGGGTCCCGCAACCCAATAGTTTTAAAAATTAATAAAAAAATATAGGGCCTGATTTTATTTGAACGGATCGTGTTTTCATGAGGTTTGGTACCCAAGCTATCACGACAGCATGATTTTGGAAAATGTGTTACTTCCTCATTAAGGAAAAATGGTGGCTGAGATTGAGAAAAAAAATGTAATTCACGAAAATTTGAAAAGACGGTCGAAGTCATTCTAAATCCTCATAATATGGAGATAATTTCAGCTCTCAACGGCAGGAAGAAGAGTGAGACAGTGGAATGTTTTCAGTAGAGCACTGTTTTGACCCTTCCCAACCTTTCCTCGCCATCGTGTTCACTCTTTTGATCGCCGAAGTGTACTTGTACCTGTTTTGCTCTTAAGCCTTGAGCACAGTGGCGGATCCACGGCCCCTGTGGCCCCTCCCTTGTGCAAAAAAAAAATTATCAAAACCTCCTCCAAAATCCCATCGAGAAGGGGTGATTACCTCTAATTTTAGGATCATTTTATCAGAGGCTCAAGGGTCAGAGGTTCGCGAGAGGCGCGAAATTCTAAGTTATTTAAGGGAAAAACTCTCGCGAATGGCCTTCACTGAGGGGAAAATTGACGTCGTGGAACGCGACCACGTCAAGGGATAAATTTATGCGAAAAGGTCCAGCCAAGGGCAAACTTTTAGCGAAACGTCACTTTGTGGGGGAAAAACTCTTTCGAAAGGCCGCGGCACAACGAGTAAACTATACGCAAAATGCCCCACGTGCGGGCAAAACGAAACATTCGGGAAAACACTCACGTGAATCGCCACATTCAAGGCGTTCATTTACGTGAAATGTAGCGTCAAGGGCAACACATATGCGAAACGCTTCACCAAGAGCAATGTTAAGGTTACATTATTGTATTTTTTATAAAAAAACTCGTCGGTATCACGAAAAAATGGGCAACTTCATAACGAAACTGTCTGTTTTATGAGAAAACTTTCAATTTTGTAAGGCATCTTAAGCTTATGAGCATAATGGTTGATTTAATGAGGAAATTTTCAGTCTAAAAGGCGTCAATTTGATGAGTATATTGTCAGTTTGATAAGCTAATATTCAATTTTATGAAGGAAATGACACATTATTGTATGAGGAACTGTCAATAGGTATAATGAGAAAATTGCCCTTTTTGAATGAATTTCCAATTTTGTAAGGAAATTGTTAGTTCGAATGGGAAATTGTTACTTTCAAGAGGAAACCGTAAATTTTCTAGGAATCGTTAATTTTAGGCCGAATTTTTCAGTTTCACGAGGAAATTTTCAAATTGACCTTTTTATAAGCGCATTGTCAATTTAATTCAAAATTTTTGTCAATTTGAAGCTAAAATTGTCAATTTGAAGCTAAAATTGTCAATTTAACGAGGAAATTGTAACTCATCCTCAATGATTTAGTTATGGTCCTTCGAACTTATTAATTTTGTCCCGTGACTAATTGTTAATACAGTAATTGGTGATCGTTTATTTTGGATTTAAACTTATCATTTTTAATATGAATAGCCCATTATACACGGAAATGACCAATGTTAAGAGTGAATTGTCAATTTTATATGGAAATTATTAATTTTACAGGGAAATTGACAATTTTATGAGGAAATAGTCAATATTATGAGGAAATTGTCAATTTTATGAGGAAATTGTCCATTTTACGAGGAAATGTTCAATTTCATGAGAAAATTGTCAATTATATGAGGAAGTTGTCCGTTTTATGAGGAAATTGTCTCTTTTATGAGGAAATTGTCACTTTTATGGGGAAATTGTCAATTTTATGAGGAAATAATAAATTTTATGAGGAATGTTTTTATTTTATGGTGAAATTGTCAATTTTATATGAGGAAATTCTCCGTTTTATGAGAAAATTGTCAATTTTATAAGGAAATCGTCAATTTTATGGGGAAATTGTACGCTTTATAAGGAAATTGTCAATTTTATGAGGAAATGGTGAATTTTATCAGAAAACTCAATTATATGACGAAATTGTCAACTTTTAGAGTAAATTTTCGCCTTTAGGAGGAATTAATGGTCACGTTTACGGGGAAATTGGCAGTTTTATGAGGAAATGATGACGTTTATGAGGAAATTGTCTATTTTGTGGGAAAATTGTCGATTTTATGAGGAAATGGTATATGTTACAAGGAAGTTGTCAATGTTATGAAGAAATAAACAATTTATTGGGAAATTGTCAATTTTATGAGGAAATTGTCCATTCTATGAGGAAATTTTCAATTTTACTAGGAAATTGTCAATTTTATGAGGAAATTGTCAATTCTATGAGGAAATTGTATATGTTATAAGGAAATTCTCAATTTTATGCAGAAATGATCAATTTTACAGGGCAATTGTCAATTTTATGAGGAAATTGTCAATTCTATGAGGAAATTGTATATGTTATAAGGAAATTCTCAATTTTATGCAGAAATAATCAATTTTACAGGGCAATTGTCAATTTTATGAGGAAATTGTCAATTTTATTAGGAAATTTTCAATTTTATGAGCAAATCGTCAATTTCATGTGGAGACTATCAATTTTATCAACGGCCAATTTGGGTAAATTTGTTTGCCATTAAACCAACTTTGCTGGGAGGCCTATTTCAGTGACCGATTGCGCCAATTTTGCGTACTAAGAACCGTTTTTTGCTGGTTTCACCGTAATTTCCCGGATTTCGCTCGTCAAAAAACCAAATTTTGAGGGTTAAAATCACAGCGCTAGCCGTGGGACATAAGAGCTTCCCCTCCACCAGTGCGCTGAGTTCACTTCATTCGGCGGGAGGCATATTTTTGCCAAACTAATAGTTCACGTTTCGTTGAATGTTGTTTTTTTTTTTTTCACTTTTCCGGCCTTTGGATTTCCTTAATTTTCCAATTATCAGTGATTGAGACCACTGAAAACTGTGTCTGTCCAGCAACTGTGTGACGTGTGGTATATTTCTTGGGGAGGGGGCCGGATGGACTCATAATATGGCCCCCTCCTCAAGCTGACTCTGGATCCGCGCCTGCTTGAGCAGGTGACTTTTCGTCATCTCAAGCAAAAAGCCTTAATTGAATGAACGGTGAAAGATGCTAACTCACAATATTTAATTGTTAGAGACGTGCACCTATAGTTTTTCCCGTACACATTATAAGCGTCGTTAGCAATTTCAAGTCTTTCTTTTTGAAAACATTCTTTCAACGATTCATTTGCAGCTTTTATTATTCAACTGTTCCTGTTCCGCGAATAATAATAAACAGAGAGTTGGTGGAAGGAGTCAGGATTTATTGTTCGCAATTAAAAAAGTTTATTGCCGTATGGTTTTTTTTTTTTTTTTTTTTTGCTTCTTAATAGCGTCATTTATTCGAGGCGCCACTATACGCCCACTTATCAATCAAAATCTTGAAGGAAAATAAACCTGGGCTCGCTCCAAAGTGTCCATATACGAATAACGGTACTTGCTCTTCTTACCATGAGCGGAGGTGTAGATGAATTGCTTTATGCCGCTGCTGGCTGACAGTTTGGGTCAATCAGACCC
The DNA here is from genome assembly GCA_038030265.1 of Corythucha ciliata. Lineage (NCBI taxonomy): Eukaryota > Metazoa > Arthropoda > Insecta > Hemiptera > Tingidae > Corythucha > Corythucha ciliata. The sequence continues at coordinate 6,976,745 of CM075941.1, forward strand.
TCCACCCCTCCCTTCCTTCTTTGCAATATGGCGAGATAGCAGAGACCAGACGTATTAATGTGGAAGCAAGAGTAAATGGAAAATGATGTCATTCCTGGGAGAAAAACAAGACGCTGATAACTTATTAAAATAAAATGCAATTTATTCCAATTCAAAACCCTTCGGCAACCGAACGAGAAAACGAGATTAAGTACAACAAATAAAATAATTTCATGCATATTACGTTTCGCAAGAAAAATAAAAAAACCCGAAGATTCGCCAACCACACGTAGCAGCAGCAAGGTAATTCGAGAGCCTATTCACCTCGCGTGAATTCAAGAGAATGCACTAGCGGGGCCCCGCGAGAGCCCGAGAGGGCAAAGCAATCACTCAGGCCAACCAAAGAACTTGTCAAGTTGTCATGCACAATATCGTCACGTGCAAGTTTCAACAAAATACACTTTTTCAGGCATGACTAAAGAATAATAATAATAAAAAAGTTGAAGTTATTAGCAAATTTAACTGACATTTATAACACGTTCTTTTGGCATCTGAAGGTAATAGACGAACACCTCGTAAAAATTTGGTTAATTAATAATAACGCATAAAATGTGGCGGTTCATATTTTTGTTGTTGCCTAAAGGTCCTTTTTTCCATAAAAATGTATTATAGAGGACAGCAGGAGAAAAGCTTTTAAAAAATTGGCTATTAAAAAGACTATTAAATTAGCGAAATTCTTTTCTTTTGAAACATTCGTTATAAGTGCTGGGAGAAATCAATAACCCTTATTTTGTTCTTTATTTAATGAACCCGAAACTTCCTTTGATTCCAATAAAAATAATATTAATATTAATAATTGTAACTATAATAATTATTCCTCAATCCTTCAAGAGAGATTGGAATGATGTGAGGTGACTTGTTACAATTAACAGCGTGAATTCGCAAGTATAGTTTTGGAACAAGATCTCTCTTAACGAAGCAATGCCAACTTTTTTAAATAGAAGAGAGAGAGATACACGTCATCCAATTAAGATTTCATTGGAAATCCTACCTCAACCATTGGGGTTTAGTTATTATTATTATTATTTATGGAGAGCTCTCCTCTCCGTCATTCATCCTTATAACCCAATCGGAAGAGATGAAAATTGCGGTTTCTCATACCTTCTTTTTTTCTCGTTCTTCGTCCTTTTTAAGGAAGTTCAGTTTATCGCTTTGAAAACGCGTTCAAGGTTCGAAAAAAAAAGAAGCATCAGGAAAAAAAGTTGTTTTTCTGATGGAGTGCAGGGTTTTTATCAATCACGCTCGTCATATTAATTACCGAATCTGAACCACGGTGCTCTAATAGTATCGTGGACGCGTAGATATTTACCGTGAATGTCAAACCAGGGCCGGCGAAAGTGTTAAACTCCAGGTGGGTAAAAATTTTCCCGTTCCGATGAGAAAAGGGTCCCCGTAATTTTTAGGTGCCTATTTTAATTCAGTAAAATATGATATACCTATACTATTTTTGTGACGGGTAGTTCCCCCCCCCTTCCCTGTTACGGGCTAGTATATAATGGCCAGTTCATCGATTTTAGGACGCGAATATAGTCAATTAATGTTTTAATGGCGCGAATGTCCGGGCTTGGCCATCTTGGCCAATTTGGCCATTTTCACGCGTAAACTGTCAGGTAAGGTCGTCTCCAGGGTGTGAATAAAGTTTGATTAGAATTTAGGGCACGAATCCGTCATTTTAGTTATTTTTAGGGCCGTATTCATAGACGTCACTCAAGCTGAGTATTTGCTTAAGTGGCTTCTTCTAATAAGTGAGTCATCTGTTTTGAATCGAAATAAGTAAAAACTCTACTCAAGTGACGACTACGAATACGGGCCTAAGGGAACGAACTCAGTTCAGCCATTTTAAAGGTGCGAATTGTCAGTTTAGCTATTTTTGGGGCACTTTAGCCGCCCCTTTTGAGGTTTGCCATTTAATATAGGCCGCGAATAGTTCGTCAAGGCGCGAATAGGGTGAGCTTGGCCGTATTCTTTGGGCAGGAATCATCTGTTTGAGGATTTTCAGGGCTCGAATCGTCAGTTAAGTCATTTCAGGGTGCGCAGAGTCAGTTTGGTCATATTTCGAGTGAGAACCGCTCGTTAAAGTACTTTTAGCGTTATAGCGTGCATGAAATTAGCTTAGCCATATTCAAGGCGCGAGTCGTCAGCTTTTCCATTTTAAGTGCGAATAGTCAGTGCTTGGCCGTTTTTAGGACGACAAATCCGTCAAGCTAAAGCCACGAATGGCCCAGTATTGGTGATTTTTAGCGCGCGAATGGTCGATGTAACTTTTTTTAGGGTGTAAAATAAACGGAATTATGGTTGTTCAGGCATGTTTAGGGCGTGAACTGTCAGTTTAGCCATTTTTAGGGCGTGAGAAGTCAGTTTGGCTATATTTAGAGCGGGAATTGCCAATTTCACTATTTTTTTTGGGCGCAGTTAGTCACTTTAGCCATTTTCATGGCGCTAATTGTCAGTTTGAGGCGCAAGTGTGGTCAGCTTAGCCGTTTTTATGGTGAGATTGTTGCCAAGCCAGTGGTCGGCTGGCCCAGGGGCCCTATTCAGACACGTCGGGAAGAATGCCGCAAGTGTGGTTGGTGTGGTGGGATTGTGTTATTTCTTATTCGGAGTCCTTGGATCCCGCTTGCTGCATTTTCCCCCCCCCCCGACTGTTCGGAATAAGGTCCGTCGTGGCGGACTTCTTCGTGTGATTTCAGGGGTGCAGGAACTGGGGGGGGGGGAACAGCGCTAGTTTAGCGTGGATCCCAGGTGATCGAGGTTTTGAAGTTAATGCGAGGGCGGACATGCTAGCAAAAAGAGAAGCCTTACTGTGCTCTATACGACCGGAGCCGTCCATTGTGGTCTCAAAGACGGTGGGAGAAAGGCCAGATCAAAAGTTCGTCAAACAGCCTCGCCATTATACGTCCTGGAATGCATTGGCGTCATGCAGGCAAACAAGGTCATGTTTGAGGGAATGGGACAGAGGGGCAACAGCGTGGCAGGTGGGAATGTTTACGGGCCACTATGCGGTGTAGGGACGTGTAGGGAGAGTGAAGTAGAGGAGGAGACAACGGCATCGTGGGAGACTGCGACAGATTCGCGGTGGTTAGATCCAAGTGTTTGGAACGGTTAGGGTATCCTAACTTGCATTCTCCAGAGCTAACGGGGTCAAGGTTCTGCTGTAGGGTTGGTAGACACACATTAGGTCCCCCTGAGTCCCGAGTCTGACCCCAACACTCTTTGGCGCCCTCGGACTCGGCACGGCCGGATACGGGCCCACTGATTAATAATAATATAATATACTTCACACCCTAAATCAAGATTTCCGTTTCAAAATCAAAAACTCCGCACTTGCTGCGGAGTTGTCTGTTAACCGTCAGTGAAGCGCTTAAAGGTCTATCCACACACATCAGGCTGTGAACGGGACGTGCCCCGCCCGGCAAGTGAAATGTAATTCTCAATGGAAATTGAAGGGTCACGTCCCTGGATATGTGTGAACGAGCCTCGAAGGGGCACGTCCCGTTCACGGCACTGATGTGTCTGGATCGACCTGAAATGTAGAAAAACTGTCAATTATGACTCAGAAATTCGCACATTAGCCAATAAATGTGAAATTCTGTCCGTGCTGACTAAAATCATGCCGAAAGTTGGGCAAAAACCCACAGTTCGTCAGTGGGTTGTCCATTGAGTATATTGATCAATTTATTAGGGAAACGTTCGAAGTTTTGGTAACCCAGTCCCAGTTTAAGACCTTTTTCAACAGTCAGTTTCTTAGAGAGAGGTGGGGGACGGGGTAATAATACATTTTCATACCGTTTTGAGTTCACGAAGAGAAAAGTACACCGGTGCGGTGCAGTGTATTCACACGGTACGGTTTCCCGAGGGTGCAGTCCCGTGAATTTGCCCGCTGAAATGAGTGTCCCAGGTCTAACGCTCTAGAAGACCCATTTCTCTGATTTCACCCTCTAAAAATAATTTTGATAATTCTGTGTTAAAATCGCCAATTCTGTGGTAAAATCTGCAGTTTTGTGGTGAATTCCGTTTTGAGTTAACACCGCCAAATTTAGTTTTGAGGTTAAATCGTCAGTTTTGTAGCGAAATCCACAGTTTTGTGATGACACGTAAATGCTAAAATGCGTCAGTTTCCGGAGTAAAATCGTCTTTTTTAAAAATGCTTATTAATAGAATCACCAACTTTTGTTTTAAAACCGTCAGCTCTAGAGATAACTATCAGTTTTAGCGTAAAATCGTCATTTTTTGTGTAAAGGCGTCAGTTTTGTGTTGAAAAATTTAGTTTTAAGGTCTAACCCCAAAAATTGAGTTTTGACTTGCTTGAAAACCCAATTTCGACCCGTTTTACAGATTTTGTTCACAAAATCACAAATAACATGCCATTTTTTTTCCAAGTACTAACCATGAATTAGGCGCTTTTAAAAACATTTTATCAGTGACACGGGCGTAGCCAGAGTGGGGCAGGGGTAGGCAGCTGTCCTCCTCTAGACTCCAAAGCGCAGATTTAGCTCTCCCCCCCCCCCCTTGATACGTTCTGAAAGTATAAATCTATCAGGATAATCACATTTTGTTTCGTCAGCGCTTACATAAAAAAATCAATTTCCAGGATTGTTGTTGCTCACGAAACGAATTTTGCAAGGGTGACAATTCAAAGACCAATTTCGCGTTTTTTGAGCCCTATAATACCGTATTCTCCAGATCTGACACAACTAAAAGGTCAATTTTTCAGATTCTGCTTCTGTGAACAAAAAAACACCGGAATTCCACAGCTTAGTGATAAAATTGCCGGTTTTTGGCCAAAATCACAATTTTCATGCCTACTAAAATATCAATTTTTGCGCTAAGGGCCGAGTCGACAATGTCTTGTCGATGTTTAAACGTTTTTGCATGCAAAAAGCTAAATTATGACTGGAACATAAGCTCTTAAGCTCAGCTTAACGATAAACGGAACTTTGAACTCATGTGGTCAACCTGGGCCTAAATCAAAATTAAATAGCCATTTGAGCTAAAATCGCTAGATTCCAGGTAAACCCACTTGTTTACAAGGTGACATCGCCAGTTTTGCAGAGAAAAAATCATAAAACTCATCAGTTTTGTGGCACATTTGCCGGTTTTGAGGTAAAACCTCCAGTTTCAGGGTAGCATTTTCTTTTCGGGGGAAAACTGACAAAATTGGTTTTACAGTAAAATACCTGTATTGTACAGGGGTGGGCAAAATACTTTGAAAATGTATTTTAAATACAAAGCCCAAAATACTTTCGAAAATGTATTTTAAATACTAAAATCAAATACTTTTTGAATTGTATTTTGAACAAAATACAAATACAATTTAAAATACTTTTCAAAAATTCGATTTCGATGGCAAATATTTCGAAAAACACGAAAAATGAATAATTCAAAAATATTAGGACCTTCAATAGACAAGTTGACAAAGTGTAGCTGCGCGAAATGGCCCTGCTGCCGATGCGCAAAAAAAGTAGACAAGTTATCACCAAGTATTTAGTACCGAACCCATGGGCGGAGATAGCCGATATTCCTTGGGGTGGCTTCAGTCCTAATATGACTGGGAATAATCAATAGTGGGACCCCCCCCCCGCCCACCGATTTCACCCCTTCAAGCCCAGTACACACGGAGGCATTTTTCAAGAATTTTTCACGTCCCAAGTTCGGAAAACATGTGAACCCTACCGAAGAAACACGTGTGTCACAAAGTTTTGCTGTGAAATAATAAAGGACCGTTCACAAGCTCTACGTATGCGTTCAGTGGAGATTATGCAACCAAACAAAATTTTTATTAGTCCGGGAGCCCACCGTACCGTATGAAAAATCTGGGTCATACGATCGAGTCTGGCACCTGCGCAGGACGTTTTTTATGGTCTAGGAGATGACTTTTCGGAGATTGCCAGACATTTTCCGTGGGACAGGTGCTCACAACAGAACTAGCTGTTGGCAAACACACTTGACATCCACGTCAAGGACTCTTTGTCTTGGGCCTCAATAGAGTGAAATCTTTAGTTTTGGGTCAAAAAACGCCAGTTCTGAGTAGTAAAATGTTAAATTTTCACATATATCTCACGTCAGACAAGGCGTTGTTGAAAAGTCGGCCACCCAGTGTTTAAGTGCCAAGCCTTTCCTACGAAGTATCGATTTTCGGGGAAAACATAGCCAGTTTTCGGGCAGAACAACAGGAATAGAAGGCCTAGAAGGGAAATCCGATGGTTTCTTAACGGAAATGTTAGTTTTTGATGGATTACGACTCGGAAAACTCAGTTTCCGGGGAAGAATTTGACGATTTAATGCGCCTATTTCAGATATTTAATGAACCATACCAGTTCTTTTGCTGGGGTCTGTAGAACATTCGACATCGTCTGCCCACCCCTGGATCAAGGGCTGGCTACGCCCCTGCCTCGAAATACGTGAAAAGGAGTTGTGCGAGCGGCTAAAAGTACGAAAAAGTCGAAATTCTTGGCTTGTGAAGTCACGCACAATTCACTGATTCAATGAATTTCCACTTTTTCTCAATTTAAGTTGTGAATTTTGCGCTTTTACTTCCACGTTACCGTAGGGAAACTGGAAAGGAATTATCTCGGGATTTTATCCACGAATCAGCAGTTACTCTCCAGCTTTTTTCTTAATTTCAACCATGAGAGTTTCCTAAACTTTGAGGGGCGTACTTGCCCCAATAACGGTTCATTAGCGGGCTTTGACGCAAGAGATCCTCGCTGCCCTGCCAACCTACGCAAAACGACGATTTTGGCCGATTTGACCGGCTCTGAGGTACCCTAAGAAGTTGGCCAGACGTACGGACTTAGGGAGTATACTAATACGTTCTTAGTTGGCCTAATTATGAGTAATTATGAGTTACCTAATTGAAATTAATTTACACTTTTTGTTCTCTTGAACCATTTTTCTTTAGAAACTAGAAAGAGTCGGCGACCGTATCGTAATTTGAAGTACCAACATACACAGATAGGTCAGGAAGGATGGTATAGCGCATTCGTTGCAAATGCCTACGATCATTTAATCGACTCTGTCATAATATTTTCCTGGCTTTTTTTTTTTTTTTTTTTTTTTACCGCCCAGTGAGAGAATGAGAGCGAGACAGAAAATATATGTGTGTGTGCGCGCGCGAGAGAGTGCAAACCACCAACTGGTCGTTATCGTTCATGAACAATCTAGATAGGAACGAAAGACATCTCTCGGTGTTTTTCCGGGCTCTGGCTTTCCAGAATGCTTAACATACCGTGTTTGTGTTCGACTCTTAAAAATAAATACCTTACTTCTTGAAGGCGGTAATACATCGTGTTGTACCGACAATAAGGTCGGGAAGTTATTTCTGAAAGGTATGAGAGCCAACTCCTTGGAGCAGTTTAAGAAACTTTTCTTGCTTTCATCCCGCATTAATAAATTATATTCGCAACTTGATGGAGTTCTCCTAAGCCCATAAGAAAGGGGTGCGGACTTCCTTTCACTTCTTATAGCCAGCTAAATGTATTCCGATTTTTATTGGGGAGAGCATCACGCGTTTCTCATGCATTATAATATGCTCAGGCCGTTGCGTGAGTAGTTTTCAATGCTGCCATAAAAAGGTTCTATACTCATGGCTGCACCCGCCGCACCACGTCATGTAATTCAGGCTGATCCTGTCGAAACTGACAATTTGGTTCATACACACGAACACGAATAATTTTACAAGTGATTTGTTGATTCTCGATGTTAAATCTAAAAAAATCACTAAAAAAATAATCCTTGAGCCTACGCTTTCATAGAAAGAAGGGCGTCAAAAATGATGAGGTATACCAGAGAACGCCTTCCTAAAAAAGTTTATTACCAGTTTATGCAGATGTCTTTACTACTTTCTGCATAAATTTTGCTCCTTCCAAGTGCTCGACATTTTCTTTTCAACCCCTCCCCACACATCATCCAACCATTCAGGAAAAAAAACTCAGGATATATTGGCTTCAAGTAAACTCAAAGAGCTCTTCTTTTTTCTCTTCTTGTAGATTCCTTCTCTTATTATTACGATGATCGTATAAAGGTTTACTATCTATGTGAATTCTTCGCGCAGAATGCACTCTCCCTCACTCTCTCTCATTGCGTCTCTCTCTGTTTTTTTTTTTCTTTTTTCGCGCTAAACTATCTGCTCTCCATATCTAACGGGACGATAGCAGTAAAAACAGCCGGGTCCATGTAAGCCGGAGAAGATTTGATTGCTTGCATCCTTGAAAGCATTCTTATGTAAATAAAAATATGTTTATGCCCGCGGTTTTTATTGCCTCGGTTCTTTATTGAGTACCTACCTGATATCCAAAAAATCCTTTCTTATTATGAAGACAGGGAAACGGGGGGGGGGGGGAAGGAGCCGCTGGCACAAAAACGGCAGTACAACAAAAATGATTGAGAGGATAGAAGCGTCGCAAGGTCCGTAGAAAAAGGGCATCAGTTTTTATTATAATAAGGATAGATCCCTATCTTACTACTATACTGGCGTTAATAGGTTTATCTCGGCCGTTCTGCGTAACCTTCTGACTGTCAAAACAGTCAAGCGGCCGGTGCCCCGTTGGCCTCTGATGGACAATCGAGTGCGCGGCTGCGAATCGACAGAAAAAGAGGGCCCTAAGGAAACTCATTTGGCTGCAGGATCCGACTTGTCCGTGGAAGAGAAAGGCCCCCACCCCTCACCCACTGCAAGACTGCAACACTGAATTATTTTGACTTATGGTAATGCTCTTCAATGTTCTATACCTACGACCTACGATTTGTATCCAAGATGACCACAGATTTGTGTTGCATGCTGTTTAAAACGCGAATAAAGTTGTTTTACCTAACAACTCGCCCCTGGTATTTCGTCCTAGAAATAACATTCCCCATATTGAACTTTTACCAAGAAATTTCACGTTTTTCCTCTGACTCAAGGCCGTAGCAACTTATCCAGGAGGGGGGGGGGGCGGCAAGGATGGGCAGCTGCCCATTTTTCTCTTCAACTCGTCTTTGTACGAAACCCGGCACACTTGGAAACCGTCAATTCGCCACTTAAAAACTGGCTGATTATCAACAAATGAATATTTTGCCCCTAAAAACTCAAATAATCTCGAAATTCCGCCCCTCCCCAAAATGGTATTTTTTCGCATAGTCGCTTCTCGGCTATGATTGACAAAGACGCTAATTCGCGACTTAAATTGACAAAAAGCGCTAATTCAAGGTTAAAAGTGAGAAATCGTCAATTCGCAGCTAAAATTGTGACAATCTCTCAGTATTCGCGGATAAATTTGAGCAAAAACCCTTATTCGCAGCTAAAATTGAGAGAAATAGTCGCAAAATTACATCATTATTTGGAGCTACATATCAGTGAAATTGTAAGTTTTGGGTTTAAATATAGCTCCTGCCTTATCTTTGTCCTTTTGACCCGTTTTATAGAGGAAATTGAGCAATGTCCGAGGGACTCATAAACCACGTTCCGGCCATTTTTTTATATGTATAAGGAATGAATATTATATATAGCAGCAAGGGTGAAATTTTCAGGGCAAGAATCGTCAGTTCTGCTATTTTAGGGCCCGAACGGTCATTTTTGTCGTTTTTATAGCTGGAATTGTCAGTTTGGCCATTTTTACAGCATGTATTGCATATTAAGCCATTTTGTACGCACGAGTGGCCAGTTATGGTCATTTTCAGGGCAAGAAATGTTCAGGCATTTTTAGGGCGCTAATTCGAGGCTCGTAAATTCAGTATCACCATTGTTAGAGCGCGAATCGCCAGTCATCCTTGCCACTTTTTAGGGCGTAAATAGATTCGTCATGCCAAAGGCACGAATGGTCAGTTTGGCTATTCTTCTCACGTGAATGGTCGATATGAATCATTTGTCTAGGCATTTTCAGGGCGCGAATAGTCAGTTTATTCGTTTTTGGGGCGCGAATGGTTGATTTATCAATTTTCAGAGACTCAGGAATCGTCAGCTTAGTCATTTTTAGGGCACTTGAAGTCCGTTTTGCTATTTTACATCGGGAATTTCCAGTTTGGCAATTTTAAGGACGCAAATATAGTCAGTTTAGCCATTTGCAAGGCACTAATAGCCAGTTTTACCGCTTTGGGGCAAGATTGCAGCCAGTTAAGCCGTTTTTATGGTGGGAATCGCCATAGTTTGGCTATTTTTTTTTGCAGTGAATGGCTGTAAAGTCATTTTCAGTAGAGCGAAAACACAATTTCCCAAGCCCTTTATATGATCAAATTCTAAATCGACGGCTGAACCTTATTATTTTTGAGGTTTCTGCAATCGCGGAATCCGAAAATTGAGACAAATTTGAGCAGCTCAGGGGCCTAGGTACCTATGAATGGTCTCGAAAAATTAATGGTGCAGGACGGATTCAAGGACGCTGTTTAAAGACCCCGCGGCAGCTACACTTTCGGTTGTTTTTGTTACCGACCGCTCGTACTAGTGACCTTTGGAGTCAATAAAATCGACTGATACCGACGACCATGACGTTAAACATTCACTTCCGGACCGTTTAGCGCTTAAGGGGCTGTATTTCTCGGTTAAACATAGTTCGGGGGACTTATAAGTCTCGTCTGCCTCAGTTCAAAACTGTTGAGCCTAAAATTTGAGAAGGTGACAATCTCTCGTTTGGGAGGTGGTTTTGATGATGTTTTTGGTCAAGCGACGACGCGACTCGAAGGGAGGGGCCATGGCCCCTGTGGCCCCTCCCTTGGATCCACCACTGAACCCTCGAACTAGCAACTAAAACAATGTCACACCATTTTCGAGGAAAATATGTCCGCGAAATCGCAAATTTCGCGTTTTTTATAGTAACTGGCTTTCATTAAGCAAGTTTCACGGCTTAAATCAAGCGAAATGACTCAAGTTTGAGGGCATTTTTTGTTAAGTGAGCTCGGACCTTGGGCTGGCCGGTTGGCCGGCCCCGACTGCACCCATATAGCCTCACGAATAGCCGTGTAATCGTAACATTAAGGGCCAAGCATTGAGTTTGCTATTAGTGTGGGTTTTAAATCGAACAAAATTACAATTTTCCTGGATGAATATCAGAAAAATTGCAAGTTTCGGGTCTTAATTCTGGCGAAAATGCAATTTTCTGTCAGTAAAACTGTGAGTTGCGGGTCTTTATCAGGTCGAAATGACTGTATCGGAGCTAAATATCCGTGAAATTAGATGATTGCAATTATTTTTTGTGGGCTCAAACCTCAGGCTAGCCGATCACGAGGCGACGGGGAGGTGAAATCTGCGAGACGGACAATTTTATTTCTTAATCTAAGCGAAATTGCAAGTTTTATGGTGAATTTCACCATCTCGGATTAAGGTTTGGGTTAAAATTAAGCCGGACTTCGTCCGTTGTCGTGGTTTGGGTCCGGCTTAGTTAAGCTGAGCCTTAAGCCAAGGTGGTGAAATCCACCATTAGAGTCATCATGTTGTGTGCAAAATTGCTATAGTTCCATCATTCCATGGCTTTTTTTGAGGCGCCGAAAATCTGGCTAGCCTGGCCTCATCAGCACAAAGCCCGACACATTCAAATGACATTGTAAGTTTCCTGGTTGAACATTCCCATGATTGCAAGTTTCAGGTCCTAATTTCGTAGAAATTGCAGGTCTTGGGACTTTTATTGTAGCCGTCGACCGGCGCGGAATCGGTCTGACCACATCTTCTGGGAGCGCCTTAACTCCATCTTTTGAGGGGTGGGGGAGTGTCAAACCCCCAAAAACCACAGGCGAACATTAACAACGAATTAGCGCTTCTTCTCACAATTGTATCGATGAATTGGATATTTTGCCCAATTTTAGCCGCGAATTTACGATTTTTGCCGCGAGTTAGCGATTTTCTCAATTTTTGCGGTAAATTAGCGCTTTTTGCTAATTGGCCACGAAGTTGCTCCGCGGTAACCGCGGCTTGCCATTTTCTTTGAATTAGCACATTCTCTCAAATTAACTCCCATTCAGCCATTTATTTTGATTTTAACCTCACATTAGCGTTTTCCCTTATTATAGCCGCTAAAGTTATAGATTTTTCTACATTTTTCTGTCTCACGAACTGGAGTCACGAATTATCCAAAGCTTTTTCTGAATTTCGCCGTGGATTAGCAATTTTTTTTTTTTCATTTTCGGGCACAACAGTTGCCTTCAGAAGCCGCGATCAAACCGCGAATTACGATTTTTTACTTCAGCTTTTTTAGCTTCAATTTTATTGGTGAATTAGCCACGAATTAGCGAATTTTCACCATTAAAATTTAGTAGAAGGGCTTATGCTTTGATGGTGGAAAAATCGTAGCTATATAGGAGCCGACGTTGTCAGTCTTCCCTCGTCGAGGTGCGTCATCGATGATGTACCTCGACGAGGGAACACTGACGAAGTACAGGCTCGCAGGCTACGGCTACGATTGATTTTTTGCTTGCTTTTTTCACCGTATTAGCCACGAATAAGCGATTTTTCTGAAATTTTGCAGTGAATTCTTGTTTTTCCTCACTTTAGCCGCAAATAAGCCATTTTTCTCAATTTCATGCTAGAATTACCATTTTTTTTAGCTTTGAATTTAGCGATTTTTTTTCGCTTTTAGCTAGGAATTAGCGCCTGTTCTTAGTTTGAGCTGTGAACTTGCGTTTAGAAGCCAAAAATTGTAGTTTCCATTCTTCTAGCCTCTAATTATTAGCACTTTTTCTGTATACTTTACCCGCGGAAGCTTTAAGGAAACTTTAGCCGCGAAGTAACATTTTAGCCGTCATTTAGCGCTTTTTTTCACTTTTGTCCGTGAATCATTAGCGTACCGAGAAAGGGGTGAGGGGGCCGAAATCACCCCGGACCAGAGGGGTCCCCGAAAAACTTAAAGATGGAAAAATGAGGATTTTTAGGTGCTATATTCACGTATATGTAGATACGTGAAAACGAGTTTATTTTGGAATGCTGTTGGACAGAGAGATATTGGCTCCTTTTGACGATTTTCAATTCATCTGACCCAGGAAGGAATGGAACATTGCAGGTGATCAGCAAAGAGTGTAGCTGATATTCGATTTAGACCACAAAAGCTCTATTCTAAATGCTCAAATTGAGGGAAACCGCGGCCTTCTGGGTGGATGGGGGTAACTTCGCGGCTAAAATAGAGAAAATACGCGGCTACCCTCTTGTTTTAAGTCCTTAGACGGATAAAGACGAGAAGGCGCAGTAATATCATAATATGCTGTTCTTGCGGACAAGTACGCAGCAAAAAGTTGGGAAAAAGCGCCAATATTCTTGACTAAAACTGTTAAAAAGCGTAAATTCAGCATAAGTTCCGTAATGAGAGGAACACATAAGATCTAAACATACCATCCACATGTGTATATGCGACGTGTGATCAAGCTGGTGTTTTGCGTAGAAGAGGGGAGCGTTGAAAAGGATAAGCAATCCGATTGTTTGCAATTAAAAAGCATGAGATAGCACCGACAATTGGTTTTTGTGGAGTAAAAGTCTTGTGTAACGGTTCATTTACTCGATTTATTAACGAGAAACGATTCCAAGAGAATATACATTCCACTTTATATATTCTAGGATAGCGCAGAGGTCAATAGCCAAGACCACAGGCAAATAATATTTATTGGCCTTCCTATTTTTGCCAAAATGTTTCGCTGTAAAAAAATAAAATAAAATAAGAACCGAATCTTTCCAGTAAATTGTGGGTGGCCTGAAATAATCATATTACGTCCATTCAAAAATGTCAAAAGAAAAGTTGATACCCGTTTGACGGGGCGGGTTAGGTGATTTTGCACGGCTATAATTCACCTTTTTTTAAATCAAAACCTGAGAAATAAAAATAAAATTGGATTTTAGTTTTAATCCAATCGCTTTCATTGCAAGATTGCTCCAAGTGAAAAAGAAGAAGCATCACCACACTGAAGACCAGTTGAGAGGTGCTAATGATTTCACGCAATTTCAGCTTCCTTTCAGATTTAGTTCTTCTCTTACGGGGATTCCTTTTAAAATTTATTAGCTTAAAATTCTCGTTTTTTCCCACTAGGTTTACTCTTCAAAAGCCTTAAAATTCTCTACCAGACTACCACTAAAGAATCGTTGGATGTGGTAGAAATGTTACTTATGTGTTGATGTATTTTAAATGTTATAAATTACAAAAAGTGAGTACAACAGAGACGGATTTATGGGGTGAGGGGGGGGGCGATAGTGGCGGTCGCCACCCCCGTCAGCTCGGCCATCCTCAGGGAAATGTGAGGGAAAGGGAAAGATGATCATATAGATGATACTGTTTGACGCTGATGGAAACGACTTCAGTTGGGATCACAGCCTTCCTCCAATGTTTTTGGGTAAGCGCGGTAATCAAGTACTAAATAAAAAATGCCACGCGTTATAACGCATTTAGCAAGTTCCAAGAAACACCCCTCCCCTTCCACCACACAATCTCTTGTCAGGGCCTTTTACGACGTTTGAAACGATTGGGGTCGGTCGTGCGGGCTTATACACAGGGATAGTTCTGCGTAGTACTTTGCGTTAAATCACGGCCTTTTATGATTTCAGCCACGAAACTTGCCTCGATTAGAACTGCTAATTGGCGTTTTCTTAGTTTTAGCCTTTAATTTGCGCTTTTTCTCAATTTTAGCCGCGAAAAATGTCCCAATTTCAGCCGCATGCGCACAGTTTTAAACGGGAATCAGCAGTTTTCCCCAACAATTATTATTACAGGTGCGAGTTATCCTTTTTTTTTTGCTTCCTACCCATGCGAAATAGCGCTTTTCTCACTTTGCCCGTGAATTAGCGATGTTCGTAATGCGAATTAGCGCTTTATTATCTCAATATTTTAAATGGGATTTGGCGGTTTTTCTGTTTCGGCCACATATATGAGCGGTTTTTCGCAAATGTATCCTGAAAATCGCGTTTTTTTCTCAATTTTGCCGCGCATAAAAGCCCTTGTGTAAATTCTAGCCATAAATTATTCATCACTTTTAACCGAGAACTACCGCTTCTACTCAACTTTAGCCGCGTATTAGCTGATTTTCCACGAATTTTTATCCATGTTACCTTTCAAAGGAGCGCTCATTCTCAATTTTAGCCTCGAATTAGCACTCCTCAAGCTACGATTGAGTGCCTTGACTCAATTTTATCCGGGACCGGGACTTTAGTGATTTTTCTCAGTTTCAGCCATAGCGGGGTTTTAGCTTTTTTTCTTCAATTCGCGCGATTCAGAATTGTTCCTCAATTTTCACGAATTAACGCCTTATCTCAATTTAGTCGTGAAGTTGCCCCAAGAGACCATGAGTTGGCCTTTTCTCAATATTAGATGGGTCTGCGCTGAGCGAGTATTCACTGCTTTTTTTCCAATTTCACATCCGCGAATTTACGCTTTTCCTCAATTACGGCCGCGAATTACCGTTTTTATCAATTTTCAGCCGCCAATGGGTGATTTTTTCCGGTGTTGACATGTGAATTGGAGCTTTTTCATCAATTTAGCCCCAAGATTAGCACATTGGCTCGTCTTTTCAATTTTAGCCGCATATTAAGGGCCGTTGCGGTTAGCGTATTTTCTATAATTTAGCCACGAAGTTTTCTTCAGTCAGATATCTCAAATTTGTGTATTTTTTGTTAATTTCAATGGTAAATGAGCACTTGCTCATTATTACTTGCTCAGTGAATCAACACTTTAAATCCTAAAAAAGACAAAATTGCCTAACCACAAAATGCTTGAACCACACAATTTTCGCTAACGTTCTAACCAGAAAACGTTCCAACCACAAAGTTCTCGAACCACATAAAGTGTGAAACACGAAATATGTGATCAACGATGATTTAAATACAAAATTTCCTAGCCTTGTAGTGCTCGAGCCACAAAACGCTTGAACCCCATAAACCTCGAACAACGAAATTTTGACCGTTGTATCTACAAATTGCTCGAATCACATTTTCGCTGCGACATATAGTGGTTTCATGATGGTACGGGCCTAACATGAAAGTTTTGGAACTGCTACCTGAGCTACTCGATCCTGGTCTCATCAGCCCGGCAATTGAGCCGAGTACCGATGGACCGCCCCTCAACCGCGGGAACGGAGGAGCCACTGCACTCCGATCCCCGCCCCCGGCGCTCCACCCGACCCAGCAAAACCGAGTCAGGGAGGACCCGGCTCACCAGGAAGCGCTAGTTCGAGCGGTCGGGTTTTTTCCGCGGGTTCCATCTCACCCCGCCAGAGAAGCTCACTCGGCGGGAACCGGAGCTAGTTAGAGCGAGCGGGTTTAAGCTTCCAATTGCGGGTGTGATATGGAGTCTCTAGTGCGGTATCCAAGGAAGAATCCCGTCAAACATCGCATCACTGTTATCGTGATAGAAGGTTTTGTTTATTTCACGTGTGAAAAAAGCCGACGCCGTTGAGTTTTTCGAATGTGACAGGTAAGTTTTGCTTTTACAAATTATAAAAAGTAATGAGGCATTGAATGATTGGGATGTGTAGCTTCATTCCGTACCACTATTATTGCTGTCACACTGATTTGTATGCTATGACAACCTTAATTTGCTTCTTTAACGTTGAATTTCTTTGCATTCGTTGTAGGAATTTATCGAATGAACTTGGAATATGGTACGTAATTTGCATTCAGCGTAACTTGCATGCCTTTCATATTCTACCACTATTATTCCACACAAAATGTGTCGAATAACGGCTTCTGTCTAATGGCGAATAATTGAAAATTGCTATCTTATAATAACTAAAAATGTGTTCGATTCCTCAATGTTTAGGAGCCAGTTCCAAAACGAACGATAAAGAAAAAAGTAACTAAGGAGCAGAAGGAGCTCCTAGTTGACTTTTTACTGAACAACCCACAGATGGTTTCGGGCAAAATTACGCCAGAGTTTACAGCCCATCATTGTCGGGAGAAGTGGGCCGAGCTGTCCAATATTTTGGAGAGCTGTCCTGCTGGTCCAAAAGACAAGAGTGTGAACGACTGGAGAAAAGTAATGTATTTCTTGATATTCAGCATGTATCACAATGACAAGTAAGAAATTGATCCAACTTTAGACATGGTCCGATATAAAAAGGACAGTGAAGGAGAAGGCCGCGAGGCTAAAAAAATATGATTCGGGGACGGGCCTCCGTTCGAAGAGAAAGTAATGTCTCTGATAGGAGAAATTATGGTTGAGGGGCACACCGTTGCAGAACGGGGCGTCCCCTCCCTCCCACCTGAAGAGGTTTGTGCGCTTTCAGATACTTTATTACGTTTCTTTCTATTCACTACTTTTGATTGATCATTGAAGCCACGTCCATCGACGTCCCGTGTCCTCATTCCCATCGAGGAGCTTCTCTTCACGGAAAGTACTGATCAACCGTCACCGCCGAACATGCCCCTATCTGCTGGAATCTCTGAAATACAACCACTGAGTCCAGTGGAAATTCCAGGGCCCAGCATTTCGGAGCCTCTGGTCACTCCACGCAGGAGGATTTTACGGGAGGTCGAATATTATTTACCCATGTGGAATATACGACTGCTATTGGCTATAATCAGTGAAATATTTCTGTTTCAGGCGGCGAGGAGAACACCTCCATCTTCGAGCCGAGTTAGGCGACGAGCGAGAGCGAGAACCGGTAATTTGATGAAATAAGTACCTACCCATCACTGGTTCTCAATTTAATTCAATGCTTCCTTTCACAGATTCTGAACATAACGAATTTCTTCAGGAAATTCGCGAAATCGAGCGTAATCGCGATCGAAGAGAAGCTCGCCTCCATGAGGAATTGTCTAGAGTCCTCGAGAGGTCTCTTGAACTCATAAATATATTAATTCAGCAACGTGAGGGATGATTTATTAATAACAACTGTTTGTATTGGCGATTGTAGCTAAGGGATACGATGTCTGGCGACGTTTCAGAGAAACATTGAGTCTGGTACTCCATGTGATTTGTTGTTGTCGTTTGACAACAAACTACAACAAAGGTTTTATACAATGAGGAAGTTCATGTATCAAAAATGTTGATCAGTGACACTTTTTTACAGTGAACTGCGGCTAAATAATCCGATGGTGACGAGGAGGCCTCGATATTGTACCATTGGCATCACCGAATCAAGAAAACAAGACGGTTATGCGGGTGCGCAGTACTCCCGTACAGAAACTTTCACTGTCGGCTATATGTTGGAGCAGGAAAACTCGAAAACACCGATTCAAAAACGTTTTCGACCATTTTGCTGAACCTGTGCCGTTCTCTGAGCACTAAAACGAAACGGTGAACTGGCGAGTACCAATGAAGAAATGATAGGGCGCTCGTGGGATGTATCTCAAGGGTGAATCCAGAGAAAACTGTGTGCTGTGGTTTCTCTTCCCATCGTAACCGAGACACAACATTGTCATTTCATTGTTTCGCAAAAATTGAGGGTTCAACGGTGTCAGCAATCAATTAGCCCAGTGTTGGGAGAAAGTCGGCCGCCGAAAGGCTTGGGGGCTTGCTTGACGTTCGAGTATAAGTGTATCAGAGACCATGTTCTTCTGTTCTCGTCACTTTAGGGCAACTGACTACTTTTTCCCATTATGTTACGGACGTTGACCACGAAAAAACACTTTTAAAAAACACAAAACTTGTTATCATTTAACATATGTAGGGAGTACCGGTTTCATTATCACACGACACTAGCGCCGCTAGTGATAGCTACAATAGCCAATAATATTTGTATCTTTCTGTAAATATGTACAAAGTATTGTAATTTTCCAAATTGTGTGTAATTATATTTTACGTAAACATTTTATGAAAAACATTTTTTTACATTATGTTTTACGTATGAGCTTCTTATATAGTTGTATGGAGCATTTTACAGGCTCTGAGCCATGACGTCTCGTACTTGGCGTCCTTTGGCCTGCAGGGAGTTAAACGCAGCCGGAGGGGCGACATCTTAAAATTTTAAAATAAAACAAAAAGAATAAACCATACACTCGATCAGCAAAAACACGCTATTTAAGTAAAATAAATTCTTTTCGGGATCTTCCCGACACCCAACTCGACAGAAGTTATCTGCCGAGATAATCCCTCCAGAGAAAACCCGCCGGTGAGCCTGGTTCCCTCTAGCGAGTCCCATCCCGAACAGTGTAACTAGGTCTTGACGTGAAAGCTCACTTCCCGCTAGCGACTTTATCCCGCAGCTATAAACCAGGGTATCCATAGTGCGAGGCAGCTCGCCTCGAATGCCTCGGGACGCATGCTCGGAGTGTGGATACCGGGGTTGCTAGCTGCGAGCCACTCACCTATCGCACCGTGCGACGCGAGGCAGGGGCTTGTCGGTAAAAAGGTGCTGCTCAATGGAGCCTCGGGGTGAGGCGTGCGTTTAGTGGATACCAGCTTAGTTTGCCTCGGAGCGCACACAAAACCGCGGCATGGAAAACGAAGAACTTCGTGGTGTAGTTAAATTGTATGAACAGCGTCGTTTATTGTGGGATGCAAAACACCCACAATATTATAACAAAAATCGTCGGAAAAAAATATTGCAAACTTTAAACGAATCGCCAGTAGCAAGGTATCTCAGTGTAAGAGCTAATCTTTCCCTGACAGTAATAGCACTTCACATAATATAAGTGTCACTTCTTTTCAAGGCGGGCTCTATTAGTTGAGCTAAATGTTCGAATTTCGAAATCCTGCTTGTACATTCGTACGAAATTTGGCGCATCTTCTTCAAATCTGACGTCTTGTAGTAGCCTGTTTCCGTATTCCAACCGATTTCTAAACAATTGTTTGCCCCACCAGCGGTGCCGCCTTTTTTTCTGCCGCTGTTTTTTAATAATCGTAGCCATCACTATGTAGGCAGCGGCTGCCTCTTGAACGGTCTTCCTGGTTGGCGGGGCCGTGTCTACTGCCTACTTTGAAAGGTGGTTTGCACATCGAGCGCATCGAGCATGCGAGGGTACAATTTAACTCAACAACACATGCCTCACCCCGAGGCAGATGCCGCGAGGCATTCGAGGCGAGCTGCCTCGCACTGTGGATACTATGCTTTAACCCGAACACTCGAACTAGGCCCCCAGGACTGATGAGAACCGGCGAGGGCGAAATGGGGACTGGGGAATTTCCGGGCCTATGCGACCAGGACCGAGTAGTTCAGGGAGCTGAAGGTCTGAGGTCGAAACGGAGACTGGACCGCACCTTCCGTGCAATTTTTTCGTGCGATTGTTTGGTGGGTCCTGCCCCCAACATCCTTATCTGTTCTTTATTCCACGAAATTTTGTTTTTCACAGATCTAAATTCCCTAAAATTCTGATTTAAACGAGCCGAATCTAAAAATCGAACGGACCACGGATTCGTGTTCTAGGGGTTCTGGACCATCAGGGCGAGACGAATAGTGCATTTTTAAAACGAAATGCACTAGAAAACTGGTTTTGAAAAAGTTAAATTTGGGTTAAAAATAGCTTAAATCGCGGTTTTTAGAAAGAGCCAGTTGCCAGTTTCGCGTGATTCGTTTTAAATCGGACATTGAGCTGAAACCACGCCCACGCAGCGCAGCGCGAGTGTTTGAGTCTTGTTTTTCGACAGAATGTTCTGAGTTCTGGTGACCGAATTTACAGATTTTATTGTTTCGTTTTCTTAATTCAAATCACCTATAATCACCAATAACGACATCACGACATTCACCCAAGAGTCTTATTGAGCAAATCTCAGGCACTGCAATAAAAGATCCGGTTTTTGGGAACCGGAGACAGTGGACTTCCGGGCTGTTGTTTTTTTAAAAGAAAATTAAGAAAGTAGGCCGATTGGATAAGTCCGGGAGGGGGGGGGGATGAGAAGAAAGTTTACCGCCATCCCCGTCGCGCAGGCATAAAACCACCCCTGGAGTACAGTAGGTACAATTTATGTTCACTATTACAAATAATATTGTATAAAATTTATAAATAAAGTCTTTCAAGTATGAAATGTTTGTAATTAATAACTATCGACAATTTAATCGGAGTATACGCCTTAATAATAAATATGTAATTTATGGCGTACACAATTTTGAATCTCTATACAGTTATACCGCTATGAGCCCGTACCATCATGAAACATTATCGTCTACGCCTTTGAAAATAAATAAACACAACCAGTTTCCTTTTAAAGAATCGCTCGTATGCCAGTGGACCGCTTCGCGAGCCTGACGAACCTTTTAAACCTGACAATTTTCGGCGATATGACACTTGAATATGTCAGACATCTTGAGGAATGCTCGAGGGTTTAAGATGTCTTATTACAGATACACGCTTGTTTGGTGTGGTATAACTATATATTTTCACGGAAATCGTCTCAAAAGGGACATGATGTGTGTGTGGGGGGGGGGGGAGGTTTGGTTACATGTCCTGATTCAATGTGTAAAGGAAGCTCGCACCATGGCTAATAAAGGAGGGTGTTTCCGCGCCTTCCGAACGGGAAATGACGATGATAGTGATATCGTTAATGACTTTGCAATGCAGTAGGAATTGACTCTCTTGGGTTTGTTATTTTTTTTTTCATTTAAATGAAAACGAAGGAGAAACGATCGGGCTTCTCTGATAAACAATTTGTTTTGTACGAGCTTGATTCTTATTCCTTTAAATGGATAAATGTAAAGAAACAGGACGAAGAGCGTGTTTTATGCACTTGCTTTAGTCTAGGCGAACTGTTTTCTCACTTGTAAATGTAATGTGTTTCAGTATTTATACTTTTACTGGTCTATTATAAATTGAAAGCTAATGCCCCCGGTTATGTAGTTCTGAAGTAAATTATATCGTGGGCTTCCTGACATTCATCGTAAATTATACGGAAGAATTTGTGCTGCACAAATTTAATGTATTCAGTTGTTATGTAGCACCTTAAGGCTTCTTTATAACACTAAATATTGTTTTATATCCTATGCATTCGAAATCATGCATGTTCTTTTCTTAATTGCCGCTTGAATTGTAAGGTTTTTTTTTCTTCTTTAATACGTTTTCAAGCTCATTAAGAACTGAACCAAATGAATCCTTTTATAATTTCATTCTCACAAAATTTGGAAAACCAAATTTACCTTATTGTTCACGACTGATATCTCTTGTCAATTTAGAGACCTAATGACCTTTTGCTTCAATTATGACGCGTATCCATCGTGTCAAGATGTATAGTGCATTTCTTTAATAAGAGCCCGAGCAAATCGTGACAGTGGTGGTGGTGGTGGTGAGGGGGGGGAGAGACAGGTAACATTTTCTGACCCCTATACTCCTTTTCTCCTTCATCACTGTATCTACTGCCTTCAAAGAGAAGAACCATAAATTACTATGCGCGAGGATAAAAAAGGCAGGAGTAACACTGGGTGCTCAACCACTTTTTTTTTTTTAAAGGAACAACAAATCTGGGCTATTTATATGGAAACGAGAAAAAAAAATCTTTTAGATCCGAAAAGAAAGGCTCGATTAAATTGGGCAAATTAAGAGAAGAGCCAATCTCGATGGGGGCCCAAAGTTGTTTGTGTGTGCAAAAACCACTCCAAAATATCAGCGTTTACCGCTTGTCTTCTCGAAACGATTTATTAATTTTCTTCTATGCATATGAATCAAGTGGCAGGTTGACAGGTAACATTACAATCTTCATCAACCGGTTGCTATTTTGGAATTTTATCGCACAAACTCCACTTGTGACCGTCTAAGAATGTTCAAGCTCTTCTAAGTGTTCTTTAGAGCTTTCTCCCCACTTCCCGGTTCATCTTTGATGTTCGGAGTCATTCAGAGCAGGAGGAAAAAAAAAATGAGGCAAAGATTTCCGTGGGAAGGAAAGTGTGATGTATAGGGCAGATGTGACTGAACCAGATATCCGCACCGCGTATAAACCTATAAGTATTATCCATAGAATTGCTCTAAATTGACAGGACGGTCCTCTCTGGAGCGGCGCTTCTTGTTGGTGACAGTGATGAACATTATTTACTATACGTATATCTTCAATAATGAACCCCATTAAGACTTTATCCATCAAAGGAATTTCTCGAAAGAAATCACGTGCCTTCCCCGCGTTCTTTATTGAAAGGGCGAAAAAGTTCCGCGATAAGATACTGTATGGTTGAACTGCGTGCCATTTTTTTATTTTCTGATAATTTCGAACGGAATCTCAAACCAATCGTTTAATTAAAGTCACGCCGATATCTTTTTATTTATTAGTCCGTTTCTCTAAGTTCGTTTGATGATACTTTGGACCTTATAGTTATACAGTTCGTGGAAGTTGAAAGAGACCGCATTCGAATGAAGAAATATATATCGCGAGAGGGTGAAAATGCCGGACATTGGGTTGTGGCAAAATAACTGTAAACGGCTTTAGAGGATGGGAGTTATCAAAGTGATCCTTGTCGTTTCGAACAAAAAAAAATCGAGGCAAAATGTCAGTTCAGAAAACCTGTGCTGAGATCTCGACCTTTAGTGATTTATGCAATGTTTTGTTTTTTGCTGGTCCCTCCAGCTGGGAAGCCTAAGTGGCTTATTGTGCTATCCCTGAAAAAAAAAACAAAAAAACTTTGTGTTTATCTCCCAGTTTGAAACGGGATAGGAGTTTCATTCGTCGTTAATTATTTGCTAGCAGGTTTCCTGTAAGCACTTAGGTGCCAGGGATGACTGATACATGGGAATGACGAGTGCTTCGCACCCCCCAAGTAGATGCGGACCCGTATATAGAAATCAACTTTCTTTTTTTTTTTTTGGTTCTCGGCTAGAAATGAAGCCATCCTGGCAACAGGGCTGAAACTTTCAAAGTAATACTTGCGGACGTTTAGTGACTTCTAGAAGTGTGGTGAGGGGAAGGGGGTGAGATATTGACCAATGCAAATTAGAAAGAGTACGAAGTACCTCAAAAACACACAAAAAAAAATTATTACAAAACACAATATTTGGCTGATGAGGTTATTAAAATGAAAGAACTCGTTCCGGAAACGTTCGAAAAGTCCCGGTAACACGCCAATCCATTACGTCAGGGGGGTCCGTGGGCCGAGAAGTGGCCCGCCCGTGGCCTACAATGGTAAATTATCATTTTTTAAGTTGGAGTGTGGCGCATCTCTGGATTTTTTGTGCAAATGGAAAACGCTACAATTCGCGCCTCCTTTGATGGTCGGCTAAAACTGAGAAGGCGCACTGTTCTTGAGGCAAGTAAGCGGATAAAAGTTTGAAAAATGCTAATGTTCGTGGCCGCACTTTAATCCAGACCAAAATTGAAAATAACGCTAATTTGTGGGCTGAAATTGAGATAAATGGCTAATTAACGGCTGAAATGATTGAGAAAAATCTCCGATTCACGGGCAGAAGTGAGAAAAAGTGCTGAATCACTGATACAATTAAGAAAAATTCATAGCTAGCTAATTCGCGAGGTAAAACGTTACTTCGCGGCTAAAATTGAGAAAAAGCTCTAAAACCGCTGATAAAGCGTAAAAAACGCACGCTAGCGCTAGATTCACGGATAAAATAGTGAAAAGTCCATAATTCAGCATGGATTTTGAGAAATAGCTCTAATTCGCACCTAAAATTACGAATACATATAAATTCTCGGCTTATTCAGAACGCAAGCTTTTAGCTCAATCTGTAAAAGCGCTAATTCAAGGTCAAAAGTGAAAAGAAGATAAAGTTCTAGCTCATGGATACAATTTGGGAAAATCGCT
Organism: Corythucha ciliata; assembly: GCA_038030265.1. Classification (NCBI taxonomy): domain Eukaryota; kingdom Metazoa; phylum Arthropoda; class Insecta; order Hemiptera; family Tingidae; genus Corythucha; species Corythucha ciliata. The sequence continues at coordinate 7,001,330 of CM075941.1, forward strand.
CTTTAGCGGCTAAAATCACGAATTCACGGCTAACGTGGAGAAAATCGCTAATTCCCATAAAATTGGGAAAAATCGCTAATTCGCAGTTACAAAATGGAGAAAATGCCAGTTAGCGGCTTCTGAAGTTAACTTTGGGGTTTAAAAGTGAATAAAATCGCTAATTCACGGCTAAATGAGAAAAATGCGCTAATTCGGGGATAAAATTAAGAAAAAACGTGTTTAATTCGCGGCAAAAATTGGGAAACAAAAAACTCTCATTTGCGGCTCGCTAAGAGGCTGAAACTAGGTAAAACGCTAATTCACGACTAAAAAAAAAAAAAAAAAAAAAAAAAAAAAAAAAAAAGTTATTTATGGGGTTAAATTGAAACATTGCTAATTCACAGAAATAAATTGAGTAAATGCCAAGTCGCGGTTTCCGGAGGTAACTTCGTGGCTAAAGTTAGAAAATATAGCGCTAATTCACGGAGCTATAACCACGAAAAACACACAGAAAAATAATTAACTGCAAGAAAAGTCGCTAATCCGCGGCTAAGATGGAGACAAATCGCTAAATCACCGATGATATTGAGAAAAAGTGGGGAAAAACGCAAATTCGTGGCTCCTGAAGGCAACTTGACGGGGGGGGGGGGGAGATTCGCTCGGGGGCGCCAATTGCCTATGGGCGGCACTGTGCAATGAGCACATTTTTGTGCAAATGGAAGACGCTATTACACTGTGTTATGTTGTTGAAATTATTGAACAGGTCCCACCTTCCGTTTTATTCAGAGCGTCACACGGCCTTTCGCTAACATAAGATCAAAGTATTGTGATCGATGGTTTGGTGTATGGTTTGAATCGCCCGCCTGAGTTATTCTTACAACCAGATTTATGGCCCAAGATAAAAAAAGATTGTTATTATTATTATTATTCAGTGGGCCCGCACCAGGCCTAGCCGAGCCCGAAGCGCTTAAGCCGTTACCGGCTCATACGCCATGCCCTTAGGGTCGGCACTCGGAAAAGCCTAATGCGGGTCCGCAAACCTATCTACGGCATTCACGAACTGAAGGACTCGGAACCCCTCGGCCCTCGAGAATGTGATGCCTGGCAACCTATCTGTCCCGAAAATGCGAGTAGCCGCATACCTCTCACACTCCCCTACAAAGTGCATAGCCGATTCCTCTTCCAACTCGCAGCCCCGACACATTGGGTCTGCCACCATTCCCATTGTGTCGAGGTGCTTACGTAGCGCATAGTGGCCTGTAAACATCCCCACAACTCTCCGCATGCTGCCTCTACTTAGTGATAGCAGCCACATCGTCGCCTCCCTGTCCCATTCCCGAATGCAAGCCCTCGCTTGCCGACAGGCTGATAGGCTATTCCAACTCCTGGCGGCCTCCCTATCCGCCCAATCTGGGCTCTCCCCACTGTCTTGGAGACCGCAATAGTCGGCTCAGGTCCCCATACTTCCTTATTTGCCCCCTGTTTCGCCATTTCATCAGCTTTCTCATTCCCCTCGTATCCCCTGTGTCCAGGGATCCACGCGAGGGTCACTTCATTACCCATTCCCTGTAGCCTTGTGATGGCCCGCCGACAGTCCGCCACCAAGGCCGACTCCACCACCGGCCTGGTCACCGCCCCCAGGGCTGCGCGGCTGTCCGCGTAGATCACCACTTCCCTGAACCTCACATGCTTCCTAATTAGCTCCAGGACACAGTCATTTATCGCCACGACCTCTGCCTGAAAAACCGTGGCCAACTTTCCTAGGGGCCTACAGTTCCCACCTTCAAACTCCGGTATCCAGAACCCAGATCCTGTCATCCCTGATTCCAACTTAGACCCATCCGTGAAGCAATTCATGGTTCCCTCTTGCACCCTGAATTCCTCCCTCGTACTAACTCGAATCCGTATCCTCCACGCCGTCCTCTTCGTTCTCCGGAGGTCCCGCTTGTAGGCCTTTCTGGCTTCATTATACTGCTGCCAATCCACCCCAACCTTCGTCAACCTAGCTCTATTAAAGTTAGACCTCACTTTTTTACGCTGCTCCCTGAGCTGGGAGTTCCACCACGGCGCACCCGTTCCGCGAATGCGTCGGGCCGGACAGGCTTCCTCAAACGCTTTTTTCAACTGATCTAGTCAGCTTGTTTTCTTGAAGTTCGACGCTATCCTCCTGCAGCTCCTGCTCCCCAGCTTGTTGTTGCTGTAGCTTCCTCTCGAATTTATCCCAGTCCGCTCGTCTGGGGTTTCTAACCGGCTTCACCGCCAGCCAACGGCTTCGCCCCTATCTGCTGGAATCTCTGAAATACAACCACTGAGTCCAGTGGAAATTCCAGGGCCCAGCATTTCGGAGCCTCTGGTCACTCCACGCAGGAGGATTTTACGGGAGGTCGAATATTATTTACCCATGTGGAATATACGACTGCTATTGGCTATAATCAGTGAAATATTTCTGTTTCGGGCGGCGAGGAGAACACCTCCATCTTCGAGCCGAGTTAGGCGACGAGCGAGAGCGAGAACCGGTAATTTGATGAAATAAGTACCTACCCATCACTGGTTCTCAATTTAATTCAATGCTTCCTTTCACAGATTCTGAACTTTTATGAAAAACATTTTTTTACATTATGTTTTACGTATGAGCTTCTTATATAGTTGTACGGAGCATTTTACAGGCTCTGAGCCAGGACGTTTCGTACTTGGCGTCCTTTGGCCTGCAGGGAGTTAAACGCAGCCGGAGGGGCGTCAGTTCTAGGAACCTCCTGAGAATTAAATTGGAATTTTGTTGTATAGACTCGAATCATCCACCAGGCATTTACTCACGTCATCAATTCCGACTGACGTTTCCACATCTGGCAAATTCCCCAATTTACACATGTTGTGAAGAACCGCGCAGCATGTGATAATTCTAGCTGCCTTCTCTGGATGGTAATGCAGCGTCCTGTGCTTCAGCAAGCATCTAAACCTGACAGAAATTAGTGGTTAGCATATTTTCTCATATCTATCTTTTGCCAACCTCGACTTTAGCTGTCCATTCACTCTTTCTATTACGGATCTTGTTTTCCGGTGGAAAAAATTGAATCTCTGCTCCGCCGGATTCTTCGTACTCTCCGGATACGGAGTCAAAAGAAAAGGCTCCAGAGGGTACCCACTGTCTCCTATCCCAAAGAGTCCAGTAAAGTCACAAGTAAAGACTCCAGAGAGTAACAGGTCCACATGCTGAGTCGTTTCTCAAATCATCCTCAACCTCAAACTCCCCTGAAGAAGCGTATTAACATCAGGAAATATGACATGATTTTCGAGTTTTTGAAGAACGATGGATGTTGAGAGAAATTAGTGGGACGACTCGGCATGTGGCCCTGAAAATTAATACTGTTGAAGATTACCCAGCAACCAAGAATTAAAATGACCGCGATTGTACATCTTTTCGATGTACTCACGCAGATCGCTCATCTTCCACACGAACGCGTCATGAGTTGACCCAGGGAATTTGGCATTGATGTTTGTGTCACATACCTAAATTGATACACAACTGCATTTATGGGCTGTACAATATGAGTAAGGTACTACACGAACCAATTGAACATTTATTGAGTGCTCTCCTTTTCTGTTGACGTAAACGTGCTCTGGATATCGGGGCCCATGAGGCCCTACAATGTGCACATGCGTGCCGTCAATGCACCCAACAATACCGCGCATTCCACTATTTTCTAGAACCTGATTCAGGAGTGGAAGTCGCCAGAAATTAAATTATATACTTAGGAGAGAAAGTTCAAGTCAATAATAACTAACTATCGCATACTCCACCCCTCAACACAAGTTTTTTCTCTACTTTTGGAGGGGTGGCAAAGACATTATAAAATATTTTTTTGCCTTGTGGATTAAATTTTATTGTTTGGCAAATAAAATAAATAAAAATAAATAAATAATAGAGAGACCCGACAAGGCTCTCTCAAGGTCAGGACTTTTGGTAGTACACCACATTGATCGGACTTGGGTAGGATCATGTTAAGGATTAGTTGATAGAACAAGTAGGTGAATAATTAAATGAAGAAAACTTACTTGGCCCGCGTCAAAACATGAGAGTAGAACACCAAACATCCCAAAGACGACATCTTAAAATTTTAAAATAAAACAAAAAGAATAAACCATACACTCGATCAGCAAAAACACGCTATTTAAGTAAAATAAATTCTTTTCGGGATCTTCCCGACACCCAACTCGACAGAAGTTATCTGCCGAGATAATCCCTCCAGAGAAAACCCGCCGGTGAGCCTGGTTCCCTCTAGCGAGTCCCATCCCGAACAGTGTAACTAGGTCTTGACGTGAAAGCTCACTTCCCGCTAGCGACTTTATCCCGCAGCTATAAAGCAGGGTATCCATAGTGCGAGGCAGCTCGCCTCGAATGCCTCGGGACGCATGCTCGGAGTGTGGATACCGGGGTTGCTAGCTGCGAGCCGCTCACCTCGCACCGTGCGACGCGAGGCAGGGGCTTGTCGGTAAAAAGGTGCTGCTCAATGGAGCCTCGGGGTGAGGCGTGCGTTTAGTGGGTACCAGCTTAGTTTGCCTCGGAGCGCACACAAAACCGCGACATGGAAAACGAAGAACTTCGTGGTGTAGTTAAATTGTATGAACAGCGTCGTTTATTGTGGGATGCAAAACACCCACAATATTATGACAAAAATCGTCGGAAAAAGATATTGCAAACTTTAAACGAATCGCCAGTAGCAAGGTATCTCAGTGTAAGAGCTAATCTTTCCCTGACAGTAATAGCACTTCACATATCGCCGGCTAAGGCGTGATACCTCGTAAGTGACAATTTGGCGAAAAATAGGTTTTGGTATCAAATTTTTCGTTAGATACCTAACTTGATTATCATAAATTTTGTTTTCAAGATAATCAATATAATTTTTTTTGGGAGAATTGCCAACAATTTGAAATTAATGTAAAAATAGGGATTTTTAAAATGATTTTTTGTTCTCCTGTAAAGTTTGGTTTTTGGACATACGAGGTATCACGCCTTATAGCCGACGATATAAGTGTCACTTCTTTTCAAGGCGGGCTCTATTAGTTGAGCTAAATGTTCGAATTTCGAAATCCTGCTTGTACATTCGTACGAAATTTGGCGCATCTTCTTCAAATCTGACGTCTTGTAGTAGCCTGTTTCCGTATTCCAACCGATTTCTAAACAATTATTTTGCCCCACCAGCGGTGCCGCCTTTTTTTCTGCCGCTGTTTTTTAATGATCGTAGCCATCACTATGTAGGCAGCGGCTGCCTCTTGAACGGTCTTCCTGGTTGGCGGGGCCGTGTCTACTGCCTACTTTGAATGGTGGTTTGCACATCGAGCGCATCGAGCATGCGAGGGTACAATTTAACTCAACAACACATGCCTCACCCCGAGGCAGATGCCGCGAGGCATTCGAGGCGAGCTGCCTCGCACTGTGGATACTATGCTTTAACCCGAACACTCGAACTATGCCCCCAGGACTGATGAGAACCGGCGAGGGCGAAATGGGGACTGGGGAATTTCCGGGCCTATGAGACCAGGACCGAGTAGTTTAGGTAGCTGAAGGTCTGAGGTCGAAACGGAGACTGGACCGCACCTTCCGTGCAATTTTTTCGTGCGATTGTTTGGTGGGTCCTGCCCCCAACATCCTTATCTGTTCTTTATTCCACGAAATTTTGTTTTTCACAGATCTAAATTCCCTAAAATTCTGATTTAAACGAGCCGAATCAAAAAAACCGAACGGACCACGGATTCGTGTTCTAGGGGTTCTGAACCATCAGGGCGAGACCAATAGTGCATTTTTAAAACGAAATGCACTAGAAAACTGGTTTTGAAAAAGTTAAATTTGGGTTAAAAATAGCTTAAATCGCGGTTTTTAGAAAGAGCCAGTTGCCAGTTTCGCATGATTCGTTTTAGATCGGACATTGAGCCGAAACCACGCCCACGCAGCGCAGCGCGAGTGTTTGAGTCTTGTTTTTCGACAGAATGTTCTGAGTTCTGGTGACCGAATTTACAGATTTTGTTATTCGTTTTCTTAGTTCAAATCACCTATAATCACCAATAACGACATCACGACATTCACCCAAGATTCTTATTGAGCAAATCTCAGGCACTGCAATAAAATATCCGGTTTTTGGGAACCGGAGACAGTGGACTTCCGGGCTGTTGTTTTTTTAAAAGAAAATTAAGAAAGTAGGCCGATTGGATAAGTCCGGGAGGGGGGGGGGATGAGAAGAAAGTTTACCGCCATCCCCGTCGCGCAGGCATAAAACCACCCCTGGAGTACAGTAGGTACAATTTATGTTCACTATTACAAATAATATTGTATAAAATTTATAAATAAAGTCTTTCAAGTATGAAATGTTTGTAATTAATAACTATCGACAATTTAATCGGAGTGTACGCCTTAATAATAAATATGTAATTTATGGCGTACACAATTTTGAATCTCTATACAGTTATACCGCTATGAGCCCGTACCATCATGAAACATTATCGTCTACGCCTTTGAAAATAAATAAACACAACCAGTTTCCTTTTAAAGAATCGCTCGTATGCCAGTGGGCCGCTTCGCGAGCCTGACGAACCTTTTAAACCTGACAATTTTCGGCGATATGACACTTGAATATGTCAGACATCTTGAGGAATGCTCGAGGGTTTAAGATGTCTTATTACAGATACACGCTTGTTTGGTGTGGTATAACTATATATTTTCACGGAAATCGTCTCAAAAGGGACATGATGTGTGTGTGGGGGGGGGGGGAGGTTTGGTTACATGTCCTGATTCAATGTGTAAAGGAAGCTCGCACCATGGCTAATAAAGGAGGGTGTTTCCGCGCCTTCCGAACGGGAAATGACGATGATAGTGATATCGTTAATGACTTTGCAATGCAGTAGGAATTGACTCTCTTGGGTTTGTTATTTTTTTTTTCATTTAAATGAAAACGAAGGAGAAACGATCGGGCTTCTCTGATAAACAATTTGTTTTGTACGAGCTTGATTCTTATTCCTTTAAATGGATAAATGTAAAGAAACAGGACGAAGAGCGTGTTTTATGCACTTGCTTTAGTCTAGGCGAACTGTTTTCTCACTTGTAAATGTAATGTGTTTCAGTATTTATACTTTTACTGGTCTATTATAAATTGAAAGCTAATGCCCCCGGTTATGTAGTTCTGAAGTAAATTATATCGTGGGCTTCCTGACATTCATCGTAAATTATACGGAAGAATTTGTGCTGCACAAATTTAATGTATTCAGTTGTTATGTAGCACCTTAAGGCTTCTTTATAACACTAAATATTGTTTTATATCCTATGCATTCGAAATCATGCATGTTCTTTTCTTAATTGCCGCTTGAATTGTAAGGTTTTTTTTTTCTTCTTTAATACGTTTTCAAGCTCATTAAGAACTGAACCAAATGAATCCTTTTATAATTTCATTCTCACAATCTTTGGAAAACCAAATTTACCTTATTGTTCACGACTGATATCTCTTGTCAATTTAGAGACCTAATGACCTTTTGCTTCAATTATGACGCGTATCCATCGTGTCAAGATGTATAGTGCATTTCTTTAATAAGAGCCTGAGCAAATCGTGACAGTGGTGCTGGTGGTGAGGGGGGGGGGAGAGACAGGTAACATTTTCTGACCCCTATATTCCTTTTCTCCTTCATCACTGTATCTACTGCCTTCAAAGAGAAGAACCATAAATTACTATGCGCGAGGATAAAAAAGGCAGGAGTAACACTGGGTGCTCAACCACTTTTTTTTTTTTTTTTAGGAACAACAAATCTGGGCTATTTATATGGAAACGAGAAAAAAAAATCTTTTAGATCCGAAAAGAAAGGCTCGATTAAATTGGGCAAATTAAGAGAAGAGCCAATCTCGATGGGGGCCCAAAGTTGTTTGTATGTGCAAAAACCACTCCAAAATATCAGCGTTTACCGCTTGTCTTCTCGAAACGATTTATTAATTTTCTTCTATGCATATGAATCAAGTGGCAGGTTGACAGGTAACATTACAATCTTCATCAACCGGTTGCTATTTTGGAATTTTATCGCACAAACTCCACTTGTGACCGTCTAAGAATGTTCAAGCTCTTCTAAGTGTTCTTTAGAGCTTTCTCCCCACTTCCCGGTTCATCTTTGATGTTCGGAGTCGTTCAGAGCAGGAGGAAAAAAAAAATTAGGCAAAGATTTCCGTGGGAAGGAAAGTGTGATGTATAGGGCAGATGTGACTGAACCAGATATCCGCACCGCGTATATACCTATAAGTATTATCCATAGAATTGCTCCAAATTGACAGGACGGTCCTTTCTGGAGCGGCGCTTCTTGTTGGTGACAGTGATGAACATTATTTACTATACGTATATCTTCAATAATGAACCCCATTAAGACTTTATCCATCAAAGGAATTTCTCGAAAGAAATCACGTGCCTTCCCCGCGTTCTTTATTGAAAGGGCGAAAAAGTTCCGCGATAAGATACTGTATGGTTGAACTGCGTGCCATTTTTTTATTTTCTGATAATTTCGAACGGAATCTCAAACCAATCGTTTAATTAAAGTCACGCCGATATCTTTTTATTTATTAGTCCGTTTCTCTAAGTTCGTTTGATGATACTTTGGACCTTATAGTTATACAGTTCGTGGAAGTTGAAAGAGACCGCATTCGAATGAAGAAATATATATCGCGAGAGGGTGAAAATGCCGGACATTGGGTTGTGGCAAAATAACTGTAAACGGCTTTAGAGGATGGGAGTTATCAAAGTGATCCTTGTCGTTTCGAACAAAAAAAAAATCGAGGCAAAATGTCAGTTCAGAAAACCTGTGCTGAGATCTCGACCTTTAGTGATTTATGCAATGTTTTGTTTTTTGCTGGTCCCTCCAGCTGGAAAGCTTAAGTGGCTTATTGTGCTATCCCTGAAAAAAAAACAAAAAAACTTTGTGTTTATCTCCCAGTTTGAAACGGGATAGGAGTTTCATTCGTCGTTAATTATTTGCTAGCAGGTTTCCTGTAAGCACTTAGGTGCCAGGGATGACTGATACATGGGAATGACGAGTGCTTCGCACCCCCCAAGTAGATGCGGACCCGTATATAGAAATCAACTTTCTTTTTCTTTTTTTTTGGTTCTCGGCTAGAAATGAAGCCATCCTGGCAACAGGGCTGAAACTTTCAAAGTAATACTTGCGGACGTTTAGTGACTTCTAGAAGTGTGGTGAGGGGAAGGGGGTGAGATATTGACCAATGCAAATAAGAAAGAGTACGAAGTACCTCAAAAACACACAAAAAAAAATTATTACAAAACACAATATTTGGCTGATGAGGTTATTAAAATGAAAGAACTCGTTCCGGAAACGTTCGAAAAGTCCCGGTAACACGCCAATCCATTACGTCAGGGGGGTCCGTGGGCCGAGAAGTGGCCCGCCCGTGGCCTGCAATGGTAAATTATCATTTTTTAAGTTGGAGTGTGGCGCATCTCGGATTTTTTGTGCAAATGGAAAACGCTACAATTCGCGCCTCCTTTGATGGTCGGCTAAAACTGACAAGGCACACTGTTCTTGAGGCAAGTAAGCGGATAAAAGTTTGAAAAATGCTAATGTTCGTGGCCGCACTTTAATCCAGACCAAAATTGAAAATAACGCTAATTTGTGGGCTGAAATTGAGATAAATGGCTAATTAACGGCTGAAATGATTGAGAAAAATCTCCGATTCACGGGCAGAAGTGAGAAAAAGTGCTGAATCACTGATGCAATTAAGAAAAATCCATAGCTAGCTAATTCGCGAGGTAAAACGTTACTTCGCGGCTAAAATTAAGAAAAAGCTCTAAAACCGCTGATAAAGCGTAAAAAACGCACGCTAGCGCTAGATTCACGGATAAAATAGTGAAAAGTCCATAATTCAGCATGGATTTTGAGAAATAGCTCTAATTCGCACCTAAAATTACGAATACATATAAATTCTCGGCTTATTCAGAACGCAAGCTTTTAGCTCAATCTGTAAAAGCGCTAATTCAAGGTCAAAAGTGAAAAGAAGATAAAGTTCTAGCTCATGGATACAATTTGGGGAAAATCGCTCTTTAGCGGCTAAAATCACGAATTCACGGCTAACGTGGAGAAAATCGCTAATTCCCATAAAAATAGGGAAAAATCGCTAATTCACTGATAAAATTGAGAAGAAGCGCTGACGTGTGAAAAAAACGCTAATTCGCCGTTACAAAATGGAGAAAATGCCAGTTAGCGGCTTCTGAAGTTAACTTTGGGGTTTAAAAGTGAATAAAATCGCTAATTCACGGCTAAATGAGAAAAATGCGCTAATTCGGGGATAAAATTAAGAAAAAACGTGTTTAATTCGCGGCAAAAATTGGGAAACAAAAAACTCTCATTTACGGCTCGCTAAGAGGCTGAAACTAGGTAAAACGCTAATTCACGACTAAAAAAAAAAAAAAAAAAAAAAAAAAAAAAAAAAAAAGAAAAATAGTTATTTATGGGGTTAAATTGAAACATTGCTAATTCACAGAAATAAATTGAGTAAATGCCAAGTCGCGGTTTCCGGAGGTAACTTCGTGGCTAAAGTTAGAAAATATAGCGCTAATTCACGGAGCTATAACCACGAAAAACACACCGGAAAATAATTAATTGCAAGAAAAGTCTAAAATGGAGACAAATCGCTAAATCACCGATGATATTGAGAAAAAGTGGGGAAAAAAACGCAAATTCGTGGCTCCTGAAGGCAACTTGACGGGTGGGGGGGGGAAGATTCGCTCGGGGGCGCCAATTGCCTGTATATGGGCGGCACTGTGCAATGAGCACATTTTTGTGCAAATGGAAGACGCTAGTACACTGTGTTATGTTTTTGAAATTATTGAACAGGTCCCACCTTCCGTTTTATTCAGAGCGTCACACGGCCTTTCGCTAACATAAGATCAAAGTATTGTGATCGATGGTTTGGTGTATGGTTTGAATCGCCCGCCTGAGTTATTCTTACAACCAGATTTATGGCCCAAGATAAAAAAAGATTGTTATTATTATTATTATTATTCAGTGGGCCCGCACGAGGCCTAGCCGAGCCCGAAGCGCTTAAGCCGTTACCGGCTCATACGCCATGCCCTTAGGGTCGGACTCGTAAAAGCCTAATGCGGGTCCGCAAACCTATCTACGGCATTCACGAACTGAAGGACTCGGACCCCCTCGGCCCTCGAGAATGTGATGCCTGGCAACCTATCTGTCCCGAAAATGCGAGTAGCCGCATACCTCTCACACTCCCCTACAAAGTGCATAGCCGATTCCTCTTCCAACTCGCAGCCCCGACACATTGGGTCTGCCACCATTCCCATTGTGTCGAGGTGCTTACGTAGCGCATAGTGGCCTGTAAACATCCCCACAACTCTCCGCATGCTGCCTCTACTTAGTGATAGCAGCCACATCGTCGCCTCCCTGTCCCATTCCCAAATGCAAGCCCTCGCTTGCCGACAGGCTGATAGGCTATTCCAACTCCTGGTGGCCTCCCTATCCGCCCAATCCTTTATCTGGTCTCTCCCCACTGTCTTGGAGACCGCAATAGTCGGCTCAGGTCCCCATACTTCCTTATTTGCCCCCTGTTTCGCCATTTCATCAGCTTTCTCATTCCCCTCGTATCCCCTGTGTCCAGGGATCCACGCGAGGGTCACTTCATTACCCATTCCCTGTAGCCTTGTGATGGCCCGCCGACAGTCCGCCACCAAGGCCGACTCCACCACCGGCCTGGTCACCGCCCCCAGGGCTGCGCGGCTGTCCGCGTAGATCACCACTTCCCTGAACCTCACATGCTTCCTAATTAGCTCCAGGGCACAGTCATTTTTCGCCACGACCTCTGCCTGAAAAACCGTGGCCAACTTTCCTAGGGGCCTACAGTTCCCACCTTCAAACTCCGGTATCCAGAACCCAGATCCTGTCATTCCCGATTCCAACCGTATTCCGGAATTGCATTCCGGATTCCATCCGTAAAGCAATTCATGGTTCCCTCTTGCACCCTGAATTCCTCCCTCGTACTAACTCGAATCCGTATCCTCCACGCCGTCCTCTTCGTTCTCCGGAGGTCCCGCTTGTAGGCCTTTCTGGCTTCATTATACTGCTGCCAATCCACCCCAACCTTCGTCAACCTAGCTCTATTAAAGTTAGACCTCACTTTTTTACGCTGCTCCCTGAGCTGGGAGTTCCACCACGGCGCACCCGTTCCGCGAATGCGTCGGGCCGGACAGGCTTCCTCAAACGCTTTTTTCAACTGATCTAGTCAGCTTGTTTTCTTGAAGTTCGACGCTATCCTCCTGCAGCTCCTGCTCCCCAGCTTGTTGTTGCTGTAGCTTCCTCTCGAATTTATCCCAGTCCGCTCGTCTGGGGTTTCTAACCGGCTTCACCGCCAGCCAACGGCTTCGCCCCAACCTCGAATCTAATTGGCCTGTGATCAGAGGAAATATCATTACACACCCTCCATCCAGTTATCACGCCTCTCGCCCCCCCAGAGCAGAATGTGGCGTGAATCACCTCACTCCGGCTCCGAGTCACGAACGTGGGAATGTTTCCAGTATTCATAATTACAAAACTAAGCCTTACCAGGTCTTCCAGAAGCTCCTCACCTGCCCTATTCGTATCTGTCGAACCCCATGCTACGTTATGGGCATTCAAGTCCGCCCCGACGATCAATATCGCCGCCTCCCGGACACAGATCTCCATCAGTCTTTCCAGCTCTTCCGGGATCTCCGTCCTTCCGTCGTAGGCCCTATACCAGGAAGCTACATAAACAGTCTTATGTGCCCCCCCCCTCGCATTTCAATATTTATACTTGCCACTGCCAAGTCCGGCGTTGAGTACCCACTTACCCTCACCGGCTGCAAGATGGACTGCACCACCACACATGCCCTCACCCTTTCCAGTCCCTCCGTTGCGTGAATAACCTCATAGTTCCGATTCCGGAGCCCTCGCACCCTCCCCTTAAAGAGATATGGTTCCTGAAACAACCCCACCTGGAACTCCAAACCAGCCTCCAGCACCGCAACATCCGCCCTCGCAGTTCTGCAAATTAGCCTGAAGCACCTTCATATCCTACTTTCTCTCCGTTCCCCTCGCGCCATCCGGCCCTCCACCTACTTCCCCCCCCCCTGCTGTTATATCAGGGACTTCTCCAAGTCGGTGACCAGGACCGCTGGCCTGATCACCTGTCTTGGCCAATTGAGTTGGCCGTCATGTCCAACCACCCGCTCCATCGGCGGAACCACCCCACTGGGCCCTGCCTGATCGCATCGCCCTCAATCTCCATAGCCGCGTCGTGGGGTTCATCCCCCCCCCCACTAGCAACTCATCATCCTCACCCCACCTTCTCTTGGAAAGCACCCAAAACCTTACCCTTGTAAACTCCACCCCCAAATGGCCCACCTTCCTGACAATCTTCGCGTCCTTGTCGGGCACCTCGATTGTCAGCTCAGTTGACACGCCATTCGGGTCTCTACAAAATCCTACTAACTGCCACGACCCTATGTCGAGGCCCAGATCCTGGTTAACCAGTTTCATGAACCTCAATACTTTCTCTTTTGCCTGCCTCATACCCGTGACAACGCCACTAATCCTAGTCGGCGTCGGTATGTCACTCAGCAGGCATACATTCAACCCCCTCTGCCTGCCCGGTTCTTTTAGGCACTCTACAAATCTCCTCGCCGACTCAACGTCCCCACAGGTAAACAAGTAAATCTTGCTATCCTCCACTAGCCCCGAATCCATAAATCGGCTTACCCCACATTCACTGTCCAACATCGCCTCCATGGCAAAGTCTCTCAGCTCCAACGCCTCGTCCACTTCAAACGGCGCCTCATCCACCTTCCTCATCGCGACCCGCGCTTGTATGGGCACTTTCGCTCGCTTCGCCTGGCTCACCGTTTCTGGCCCGGCTTGAGTTTGCGATTCTGGGTCCCTTCACCTCTGGAGGAGTGTTGTGCGATCCCGTTCGCACCCTCTTCCCCTCTCGCCTATCGCTAACTACCCGCCTAGCCCTTTGCTGCTCTTCCTTCTTCTTACGCATTTCCTCCATCTCGATTCGTTGTCTCTCGAATCGACCTCTAAACCCCGTTTGGACTTCCCTTTCGCGTCTTTCCGCTTCCCTACGCTCCCATTGGGCCTTTTTAATACGTTTACGGGCCTCTTTACCGTCCCTACGCGGCCTCCGTCCGACTTGAGTGAAGTCACCCTCACTCTCATCAGCTAATAGCCCTTCCTTTTCATTCGCGCCCGGGTTTTCCCCAGTAGATTTTTCATTACCGACCTTTCCATAACCAGGTCATCCATGGAGGGTTTCGACGTATCGTCACCCGATGTGATTGAAAGAACCTTGGTTCTTTCCACATAGCTTGGGGGGTCCTCTTTCCCCCCTCGCCCTGCCAACACAGATCGTCCTCTCGTGCCCGTAAACTCTTCCACAGAACAACCCGTGTGTGTGTTTCGTTCACTGGCACTTCACTTCATCCAACCTCGTCGAAAAACCACGAAAAAACCACTTAAAACCACTAGAATCGTAGAGCTACACGAGGAGAGCTGTTATCTCAACCCGAGTAATCTTCCGAGTCCAAAAAAAGATTGGCCGGCCCTGTTTACGTTTTAGTGCGGCTGGTTTCGTGACAAAATTGTACTTGAACGTCAGAATGAGTTCTTGCATGTGTGGCTAAAGGGTGGTGGTGGGGGGGGGGGCACAAATTTGTATCCGTGAACTGACTACAAAATTATCTCTGTATTGAAAAATTGAGGTTATAATCGAGAAAAAGTACTAATTAGCAGCTAAATTTGAGGTAAAAGCCATAATTCCTGACTAAAATGAGGAAGTTTCACATTTCCCAAAAATATATTTTTTTGGATGAGGCATATCAATCCTTCCCCGTAAATAAATAAATAAAAATTTAAAACCCTTCAGAAATATTATTTATTTATAAACAAAAGTTGGCATATTTGAATTCCCGCCAAAACGAACTTTTTCCGCTACGTAATATCCCATGTATTCTCTGTCCTTTTCATGCCTCTAAATAGCTCATCTATTTATCCTCCATTATCTTATTATTGGAGAGCTCTTGTAGAAAGTAAGGCAAAGAAACACAACAAAGGAAGGCGCATATGACACAAACATGCTAGCTGGCGTGTTTGAAATGACCTAAAACTTCAAAAATCGCTTATTTATTAACTGTTGGATTGTTTTACGAACGGATCACGATTTATGCTCTATAGTTCAGTAAACAGAGAAATAAAAATCCTATTAACAAGGAATCACAGTTTGCACACAAAATTTCGAAAGGCACAACTTTTGAGAGCCTAAAAACCTCAAATTTTCTGAATTTTTTCAGTCAATCACTTATAAGTCGAATATGGTCAATCCTAACGGAAAATGCACAATGTACTTAGTTGAAGTTGACAAAATTTCGCGTCGACCGAAAAAAAAAGTTTTTTTTTTTTTTTTTTTCGGTTCGAGCGGTTCAACCTTTAACAGATGGGCAAATATCACCTATTTTTTTCAAAATTTTCAAAAAACGTGTGCTATTCTTTTTTGAAGCGTCAGACCTCTAAAACTATCTTTTCAATCAATACCCCTCCTCATTGAAAGTTCTAAAGCATCGAATGGAGAGCTCAGGAACATCTGAATCAACCGCCTGGAACCTGTTTTTGAGTTTTAAACGCTGTTTGTCCCAAATCGAAATTTCTCAAAATTCACTATTAGACTGGGTTTTATCGCTCCAAATGTCATTATTGTTCTCTATTCGCCTCTGGCACCGTTCTCGGTCCTTGCCGTCAATGAACGCCTACGATACAATCTAAGTTGAATTCCCACTCAAAGTAAATAGCGCATGGAAAGAGCGCAAACGTATATCCAGAATTTGTAAGTGTTTGGTGCGAATGATCCTTAGCCTTGCGTGTGACGGCATGCGAATAATCTAATGAAAAATTGTAATTTATGCCTGAACAAATATTATTCTTGGGCTATTTTCCAAGTATCCCTGTGATTTTTTTTTTTTTTGAATCACTCAAAAACAATTCTTCGTTCAGCCAGCTTTCTAGCGGTTCAAAAAAACTGTTAAATTTCACGGTTCCAAAAAGAGGAAAACGCAAAAGTGAGCAGTATGAGACTAGCAAGTTTTCTTTGGATATCGGTGGTTCTGTCGTCGGGTTCTAGTTCGGTTACATTATCGAAAAGTATGCTTTTTACAACAGAATTTCACGCTCTTTCTTAGAACACCATCTGTTTTTGAGCGCATAGGTGGCATTTATAGGTAAAAAGTACACATTCGTGAAATACATATATGTATACAAAACGCGTCGCTTCTCGGAGGCGTTAGCAATAATTTTCACGAACGGCTAGCAATAGTTTTGATCGCAAATGAGCCGAACCATCCATATGTTTCATCCGATTATCTATTTCATGGACACCTTAGAAGACATGTTGGATGGCTACGTGTCCTGAGCGGATGGCTACGTGAGGATTGCAGCCCTGTTGTGACATCATTGTGTTGATGATCATTGGTTTTCGCACGCCATCACACGCTAGGCTAAGGTTCATTCGGACCAAACGTATACTAATTCAAAATTTTGCGATATTTATATTGCGCTATTTACTTTGAGAAGGGACTCAACTTAGATCGGGATTCGTAATGATTATCTTGAACGAAAATCATAATTTCAGAGGCCGACAAATAGCTATTTTGAACTCAAATTGCCTTTACACTATTTTTACAGTTTGTCTGAGAATTTATTAGGCATACACCCAACACCCCACTCCGATTTGGAAACCTTTTTTTTTTAGTCGACGCGTAATTTTGTCAACTTCAACTAAGTACATTGTGCGTTTTCCGTTAGGATTGACCATATTCGACTTATAAGAGAATGACAGAAAAAAGTCAGAAAATTTTGAGGTTTTTGGGCTGTCGAAAGTTGTGCCTTTCGAAATTTTGTGTGCAAACTGTGATTCCTTGTTAATAGGACCCTAACGGATTAATTACAAAAATAAAATCGCTTACACCACCTTTTGCAAGGACATTTCCTCTGTTTACTGGACTACTATTTTAGTATAAATAAACCTTGAAAAATAGATTTATGAATAAGTTCTGACCCATGAAACTTCCTCATTGTGAAAAGATCCTTGATTCGAAGACACTCGGTCACTTTGCAACAAAAATTTAGAAAGTGGGAAACTCTTATAATTCGCGGTATCTCTGTATATGTGGCAAACTCGTAGTTAAAATTGTAAAAAGATGCTAATTCAAATAGCTAAAACATGCTAAAAATCGCTTTGTTGCTAAAATTGTGAAAAAGATGTCATCCGCAGCTAAAATTGAGAAGAAGGAAGCAAAAATTTGTTGCTAAATGGTTAGAACTAATCATTAATGCACTACTAAAATTGAGATAAATAGCTGAAATGAAGAGAGAAAATAGCGATAGAAAGATGGCATTCGCACGAAAAACGTGAGAAAAAGTGCTAACTCGTGGCTATAAAATTTAGAAAAAAAAACACAGCTAGATTTGTGTGTAGGGGCAACGCCCATTCTTCCGAGTTTTCGCCCTTGTTTATTTAGAGACTATAGCGGGGCCTCGTATGAATTTCTGCCCTGGGCTCTTAATATACGGGACGCAGATCCACCCAGTGTTTGTGTGACGATTTTGACCAAAAACAAATTAACTAACATAAGAGGCTATTTTCGGCTACGTTGTATAGTCGTCTCACATGAAAATTTCACACAAATTCCATAACCACCCCGTACACATTGGTCCACGATGCATTGTCCCGGGGAGCTCAAACCCGTTCTGGAATTTTGTAACTGTTTTTTTCGGATAATTTCTCATGCCCTTTTTATGCGAAAATCGTCAATCGAAGTATTGAGATGATTTGTTCCAAGATATAATATACGTGAAATGGAACAATACGTCAACAATCAATTATCAGAATAATTTTCTCAATAACGTTGTACAAATAATTGAGCTTAGACGACCCTATCTACGGACATTTAGGGGATTACTCCCCTCCTCACCGCACCACCATAGTCACAAACTGTGAATTTGAGGGAGTGGGGAGGCTGAAATTAAAGAAATTAATCTTCAAAATAAATACTTAGGGGAATTGATCTCGTTTAAAGTTGATCGTGATTAGTTGCTAATAGCGACCCATATGTATTCTGATATGTGTTAACATTGTAATCGTGATTAGTTGTTGATCTTGGTTTAATAAGTCGGTGAAATCGGGCCTTACTTTTTTTACTTGTTTTGAGTTCCGAGAAAAAATTGCTCTCCAGATGGGATTCGAACCGACGACCACCTAGTTTCGCGCCAGGTGCTCTAACCATCTGGGAGTCCACGCAAAGAACGAATCCACCCAAGAGAAATCCCTCTCGGAATTCAAACTGCACCACAGTTGTGACTAGAGTGGTGCGGTGAGGAGGGATTTGGAATATTTCATTTTTTATGGTCTCATTGGTGGTTATGGTAACCGCCATGGTTTTTATGGTAACATTACTAGTAATGTTATGAATTTAATTTAAAATTCGAGGAAAGTCAAAATTGAAATTCGGGCTCTGCTGGGCAAATCTTAGGACCATAAAAGGTTTCATATGAGACAAAAAAAAAAAAAAAAAAAAATGAAATATTCCAAATAATTTGCGCGTAAAACGGTGATGGGAAAATGGGTGAGGGGTAGTACTAGTTTAGAACTTCTTTCGCAAACTTTCATATCTTTGTTTTTATTATTCTTTCCCAAAAGTCGAAGGGGGGGGGGCTCTCATCAAAATCTCGTTCCTTAAACACTTTACTGAACTATGATTATTATCAAACTATTATTATACGCGTTTGGTTTCACTGCGCAGAGGTTTCCTCTTCTTGTAGCGTGTTTATCGTTCTAGTCACGGCTGACTTTCCAGCTTCCAGCATAGAATAATTAATCTCCTGGTCTGCTTCAAAGATATTTCTTGAAGATCTTGGATTCTCATTGGTTTTTACTTTAATTGCGTCATTTATTCTGCAGATCACCAAGTATGTTTCAACAAAACAAAAATCAGATAAGCGACAGTGAGTTGCGGCAAGCGTTTTAACGAACGATGAAATTGACTACTACGCGTCATATTCGTACACGTACTAATGGCTTTTCAATATCGATGATATCGGCAACACTTTATCCACTCACTGATTGAGACCATTTTTTCACACCCTCCTTGGGAAGAAAACAGAGAAAAAAAAAACCTGTTTAATGGTTCTGGTAAGGGGGGCATATTACCAAGTTTATTTATTTTCACCAGGTGCACCCAGAATTATGTGAGCCTCGCGGAGATAGGCAATGTACCCATTAATTGCTCGTTTCCACGGGTGGTTTGAGATTCAGGACGCATAGTCCGGATACAAATTTAAAATCTCTCACGTATAAAGTTAAACTCGTAAAGTTGAAGGTTGACTACCCCATTGACAACGAGATAAGTGCTGACGACGAACGACGTTCTTATAAGTTGTGTTGGCAAATTAAAATTAACACATTTTTTACCCGAGTCAAAAGAAATAGTAATGTTTTTTTATATAAATTTGAACACGGTTCTCTATATGTATACAATCAAGTGAGAAGAACCGCGTACACGCCCGCGTTAACGTCTCAGGCACAGGGGTGAATAAATCAAAATATTTAAATTGGGTGAAATAAACCCGTCGACGGATTGACAAGAAGTAGAGCAACACACGTTTTTATTAGAAAGGTGAATTCTCAAATGCATTGCTTCCTCAGAGCAAAAATGGGTGAATGTGACCCGTCAAATTGAGAACTTTGTCCCGGAATAGCCCAAGTCGTCGTTTTCGGAAAAAATTGAACCACTCAACTCGCAGGTTTTTTAC
This sequence comes from Corythucha ciliata, assembly GCA_038030265.1. Lineage (NCBI taxonomy): Eukaryota > Metazoa > Arthropoda > Insecta > Hemiptera > Tingidae > Corythucha > Corythucha ciliata. The sequence goes on from CM075941.1 coordinate 7,021,169, forward strand.
AATTTTATTCACTGAACAGAAAAAAGCGTTGATTTTTATTTATTTTCAGCCACAAAGTCACCCATTTTTGTCAAATTATAAGAAGATTTTCTTAGTTTTGTCCGCAGAAAAGCCAGAATCGCGAGTTTTTTTGTTTTTTAATTTTGGCCAAGAAATGGCCGAACTCAGCCATATAACTGCCGAAGTCACGGTTTTACTCAAATTTAATGCGGAGAACAGCCAAACTAGCCTTTTTTTCCTAACCTTAACCGCAAAATACCAAACTCGCAGTCGCAGTATTTCTCAAACATTTCGCCCGAGCAGCCATAATCCCGACTTTGAGAATTCGAGGCGTAAAATACTCCAAACACAACGGGTTCTCCCCCATATACGCAAAATTTGGGCTTTTAAAGAGTCAAACCACCGGAATCACTTGTTTTTGTGGAGCCAAAGATGTAATTGATACTCTAATTTTTGCCTAAACAGCAAAAGTGTGTTCCCCTAGTGCCTTTGGGTGATTAAAACCCGCGAAATTGGGTTCTGTGGGATCCAAATCCGCGAAACGCTAACCCCACGAAAATCATATTTGAATGTGCTCAATGGGCAGTTTGGTACAGAAGGGGTGGAAGGGCATTTCATGGCATTATAGTGCTTTTGCTCTTCCCCTCCACGTTTCTGGTCTGAACAGTGTAAATACGCCATTTTATGTCCGATGTAGCGGATTTAGCTTATAACACGCCGTGACATGATGATTTGGCTTAGAATTTGGATTTTTGGCCTCAAAAATTGTTATTTTTCACAAGTAGGCATAATTAACGCCATATATGATAAGTTCAGAGCCCGCTCCGGATCTACAGCTAAATTGTATGAAAAACCTTTCAATTTTACCTAAATTTGCAGGCAAAATGGAGAGAAATAGCCGCAAACACATCATTTAAAGCTAATTACCCTCGAAATTGTAATTTTTGGGTGAAAATATCCTGCGTATGGCAAGTTAATTGTCTTACACACATCGCGAAACTGCAAGTTTCGGTGCCTTTTCTTTTAGAGACTATGAACCCAGGGCCAAGCCTATGTAGACAGCCGCGACAGTATCCAAAGCCCAAAGTATCCAAAACAGCCCATAAGCGTTTCATCCCTCAATCTCACTGCAAATCGGTCTCTAAAACCCTGAAACCGTGTTTTAATCTCAATTTTATCCGCAAATTAGAAATTTTTCTCAAGTAGGTATAACCTAATTTTTTTATTTATTATTTTAGCTGCAAATTATAGCTATATATATCCCCTGTGGAGTGGGGGCTAGAATACATCCACCGTGCCTCCTGCGTGTCGTAAGAGGCGACTAAAAGGGGCGGGTGGGCGGATCCGTTAGCCTGGTAAGGCAGCCGTCTAAGGGAGCACACCCCTACAGAAAAGCCGGGAGTCGGGTCTCGTTAGCCACAGGCACCCCGAACCCCGCAGGGTGATGTCTCGGCGTCACACGGGCTTGGCAAACCCGGGGTCCTCCAGCCTAGCTGCAGGGACGTACCCCAGCCCAGTAGCTACCCCAAGGTCCTTGACCTCCCCCTCCTTAATCCTTCTTTCCTCCCCCTAATATCCCTCCCCAGGATTGACTTGGCATGGACACGGATAGGAAACGGACCGGAACAATAGGGTTTTGAGATTTCTCGCCCGACCTGGCAGCAGGTATAAAATGCATACAGCCCCCAAAATGGACGAAAACAATAAAAATGCCGGACTGAATATTCGAAACCCTGCGGGTGATCAGGCCCCGCAGGGCGACCCTCGCGCGGACACGGACACTCCCTTGGAACTTAGCGTCAGCTACGTACCTGTGTACAACGTAGTTGAGCAGGATGGAAGCACTGGAGGGCTGGAGGGTCGGCCCCAATGCTTCCCCCGCAAGGTGGGGAAAGTTTAACCCCTACTAGAAGAGAGAGCCTGAGTGAGCTTATAAGCCGAACTCCGTTCTTAATGCAATCACTTGAAAGAATCAGGAAGTTGAGACCTAGAACGAGTAGCTCCGAGTCGCTTGCCTCATATGGAATGTCGGACGGTGAAAGGAAAAGGAAGAACTATACGATGGAACCGTACGAAGGCCCTTCTAAGGGGAAATCACCACCTCTGAAGACAAGACGAAAGGAAAAAACCACACCAAAAAAGGCAAACAACGCTGACGGCGTTAGGAACTACGACCGAAAAGAGAGATCTCCTCAGAAAACGTTGAGTGGTAATGGTGTGGCAGATGCGTGGGAAAGGTTTATCGTAATAAAAAGAGCGGAAGGGACGTTTGAGACGGTCTCACCATTCCTTATTGCTAGAGAAATTGATAAGATCGCCGGAAAGGTCAAAGATGTGAAAAAGACCAGGAGTGGAACTCTTGTTATTGAAGTCAAAACTAAAGAGCAGTCAGAAAAACTCAAGACCATGAAGAAGTTAGGAGAAGTCCCAGTGGTTCCAGATGCACCAGAAAGGTTGAATACTGTTAGGGGAGTAATCTATGCGGACGGCCTCAAGTACGCAGAAGAAGAAGAAATGGTGGAAGAGCTAACGCAGTATAATGTATTAAGTGCAAAGCATTTTACCAGGAAAATCGATGGTAATATAGAAAAGCTAAATAGTGTGATTGTAACAATTGAAGGAAATGAACTCCCAGAGATGATGGTGGGCGCGTACCTGAGGTTCAAGGTCCGGCCCTATATACAAAACCCGCTCCAATGTTTCAGGTGCCATAAATTCGGTCATACAGCACTGGCCTGCAAAGCAGAGCCAGTCTGTGGCTGTGGAATAGCACATGAGAAGGGCGAGCCGTGTACAGAGCCGCCTCAATGTAGAAATTGTGGTGAGAACCATAATGCCAGATCGAGAGACTGCCCTATGTATAAGTTGGAAAAAGAAACACAGAGGATGAAGGTAGTCCACAAGTGTAGCTACTACCAAGCTAGGTATCTGGCAAAAAGTGGCTACACTGTCAAAGAGGGTGTTACCTACTCAGACAAAACTGGGCAGAGTCTGTCTGGGAGAACAAATGAGCGACGAGAAAACACACAAAGCAAGCAAACGCACGAAACTCGCCGGGTGGTCCCCAAAGCCTTATCGCTTAATAAAGAACCACCGATAGGGAAACGCCTCCCTCCAAGCATTCCGAAGGTATGTGAAGGAGAGAAGGTAGGTCAACCAAAGGAGGTAAGACACTCACCAAGAACAGTACAGTCGGACGGTAGCAAACCGGTGATGGAAGAAGATAGATCAGACAAAACATCATGCACGAGGGAAAAAGCCACCATCGAAAAGGCAGGCGCGGGACAAAATCAAGACCTCCCGGATACCCCTAAACTGTCAAGATCTCCAAACATCAAATCAGTTGAGTGTATGCCCCCCCCCCCCTCAACCCCAAGAGGGCAATCAAGAAACTCCAGTGGAGAACATAGACCGGCGAGAGTTGGAGAGTCTATCGCCTCCGTCGAAAACATCAGCAGAAATGATGCCTCCACCCAAACCACAGAGACCCTTTATCCACGCCAGAACCATCCGAGTCGAGGATCTTGAAAGTTCTCTGATAGGCAGTGCCAAAGCGCTGGCACGGCGGAGACTCTGGCACGGCAAGGACTCCAGTAAACGATGCAGAACCCGTGACGGACTTGATCCGTGTGAATGTCTACAAACCTTTCACGGGGTTCGTTTCCCCTATCGGGCGCGTCCCCCGGGTTGCGGATGGGGGACCCCACCATTGGGCCGACCCGCTCCCTGATACGGTGCGATGGTGGGTTGGGTCGGAATAAGGCGCACCGTGTGCGGTGGGGAGTCCGTTATCGGACACACCCATTGGACATGGGGGCCGAATACGACCCCGTGGACAAACAACGGGTTAGGGGCTGTCCTGAGTCCGGGACAGAAGGGGGTGGCGTCTCCTACCTCCTCCAGCTATTCCTCCCCCCCCCCCAAGACAAGGTGTTTGGTCCGTACCTAAGGTCTGCATGGCACAGGGGGCAAAGTGTGCTTTGAACGGACCCCCAGGGCACCGGCCGATCCCCTGGTGTAATAGGCTTACCGCAGGCCTCGGCGCTTTACGGCATGCAGGGCTCTGCCGGCGGTGGACTTATATTACCCTGGCTTCTGGCAGGACCTTCTAGGGCTCACCCAGAAGTTTATATGAAGAACTCGGAAGGGGCTCAGAGAACCTTCCGTGAACGCCGCAGTCACCGGCTGCTCCGTCCATGGAGACCACCGAGGTCAAACACGACATTGATGGGACCAGGGACGTACCTGTGGAGGGTAGTTCTAAGGAGCATACCCGCCGTGGGGAGTTTTTAAAAAACATACCCTCGGTGGGCCGTTCTAAAGAACACACCCCGGTGCAGGGGCTTATCTCTTCGAGTGCCCCGACCAGTTAGCGATTATCTCTTATCGCTTCTAAGAAGCGACGACCTCTCTAACCTTATTAAGAGGAGAGAGCTATCTTCGCAGGATCAGCATTTTCGGGCTTCACACGCCTGATATTTATGTTCCGGCCTGCGAGACACTAGCTGAGGACCTCCTCAACCTCATACGGTGCGAGGGACTCTAGACTAGATCAACCAATCCAAGAGCGGCACAATAATCCACTTAGGATTCCGTGCCTGGGGCGTGTGCCATGCCCCTGCTCTTGGATAGTGGAGGAAAAAAAAAAAAAAAACGATGCAGAAACATCTCCAAGCCTCAGTAGCTCCCAGGAATGGGAAGAGGCTGTGAACCGAAAGAGAAAAAAGAAACGCAAAATGTGGGGAGGGGGGAAAGGAAGAGCAAGAAAGCCCCCAAGGGATGGAATGGATGGAACCTCTCAAGAGCAAGGGAACGAAGGAAAAGAAAAAGAGGAGCCACCAAGTACTGCAGTATAAATAATAATAAATATATATTTAAAAAACATTTCACATGATTTACAATTGGATAGTTATAGTTTTAATTATAATTTATTGGATAAGTATTCACACGATTCACAATTATTCCACATTGTTGGAAAACATTATTGTTAACGTACATTGTTCACTTTATAAGCCAAACTGTATGTGCGCCCGATGTGGCGTACATAGGCGAGGTATCTCGAACATGATAATAGTGACTGCAAGACGCGTTAAATCCAAATGACCACCAACTTCAGAGCCGGAAGAAATGTATTCCTGCAATGGAACCCTTGAGGTGTCCACTGCAGAGGTGACGATCTTAGATTCCTAGTTAATAGATACCAGCCACTCGTAATAGCGATTCAGGAGACACACTTCTCGACAAGTAAAAGGTATGACATCAGGGGGTACTTACTGTACAGTAGAGAAGTCGATATTAGGCGAGGAGGTCACAGGCACGGCGGAGTCGCGCTGTACATCAGTGAACGACTGCAGTCGACAAGGCTTACTACGCCGGACAACGTCCAAGCGGTGGCAGTCCAGGTAGGTGCACCTATTAAAATGACGATATGTTCGCTCTATCTACCGGATTCGACATGGAACATGGATGATCTGATTCAATTAATTCGGGGGCTTCCCGCTCCACTTGTGATTATGGGGGATGTGAACGCGCATGACTCGGCATGGGGATCACGATCCACTACAACATCGGTGAGAATACTGTACAGAATTATTGACGATGCCAACCTTGTCATGCTGAACAACGGAGCAGCAACTCATTTCACGTCAAGCTCTGGATTGTTTGATGCAATAGACATATCCCTATGCAGCCCATCGCTTGCAAGTTCGTTCGAGTGGAGTGTATGTAATGACCTGCACCACTCGGATCACTTCCCGTTGATTGTTAGGCACGACTCCTCCCGTCAATATGACCCTGAAAGGGGCCCGAGATGGAATCTTCGCAAAGCAGACTGGGAGAAATACCAAAGCTACAGCAGAGCCTGTGATCTGACAAGGAATCCAGAGGCCGACGTTGCCACCTTCACGAGTAATATAATCGCAGCAGCAAAAGAGTCGATACCCCGCCAGTCAACGAAACCCACGCGGCGACCTGTGCCTTGGTGGACAGACGAAATTAAAGAAGCGAATAGAGAGAAGAAAAGAGCGTTGTACCACCTTAAAAGAAACCCGTCACTCGAAAATCTCATTGACTTCAAGAGGAAACGAGCCAAGGAGCGAAGGCTGAAGTGCGAAGCAAAAACCAAATCGTGGGACGATTACATAAATTCCATTACGTCAAAAGAACGGCTTTCGGAGTGTATCCGAAAGCGTGGAAACAGGCGGTCGTGATACCAATCCGTAAGCCCGGGAAGGATCCACAGTTGGTTGAGAGCTACCGTCCTATAGCGCTCACATGTTGTCTGGGAAAAATCTTTGAGTCCCTGGTTAATTATAGGCTTGTAACAAGTTTAGAAAGGCGGGAACTCCTTGACAAGTATCAGGCAGGCTTTCGGAAAGATCGATCCACGATTGACCTATTGCTGTACCTTGAGACTTTCCTGCAAAACGCATTTCTTGAAAGAAGCCACGTAACTGCGGTATTCTTTGACGTAAAAAGCGCGTTCGACCGAGTTTGGCGCAGAGGAGCCTTAAAACAACTGAAGGAATGGGGCTTTGGAGGGAATTTCTGCAGGGTGGTGAAAGACTTCCTGCAGGATAGACGCTTTAGAGTCAGAATAGGTAACACACTTTCAGACATAAGGTGTCAAGAGAATGGGGTGCCGCAGGGCTCCGTCCTTAGTGTCACCGTATTCCTGATTGCTATGAACAGGCTATTGGGCGGCTTGCCCCCCTCAGTAAAAATCTCGCTCTATGCAGACGACGTAGCTATATTTGCCGACCAAGTCCAGATTGACGTTGTTCAGGAAGCAATCAACACCCTTGCGGCAAATGCGGCGAAAAACGGTCTGTGTTTTTCAGCGCAGAAAACGAAGGCGATTCATTTCTGTCGGCTGAGGCCCCATGACCTTCCACTGTTGACTCTAGAAGGGGAAAACATTGAATATGTCGACAGCCACAAGTTCCTAGGGCTTAGATTTGATAAGGCACTTCGGTGGAAGGAGCACATCTCGGGGCTGAACGAGAGGTGCAAACGAGACTTAAACCTATTAAAGACCCTTGGGAAACATAAATGGAGCTCTCGTTCGGACTTGCTGCTAAGGATCTTAGATGCAACCATTCGTGCCAAGATGGATTATGGGGCAGTAGTCTATGCGTCAGCTAGAAAATCGTGGCTTAAACAACTTGACACTACTTACCAAAGCGGTATTAGAATAGCCCTCGGTGCCTTCCGAACAACACCTGTAGATGCGCTGTATGTTCTGTCATCCAGGGTATCCCTGGAGTTACGTCGTCGGCAGCTGTCGCTTCAATACGCAGCATCCCTAAGGGAGAAGCCGTGGCACTTTCTCAGTGATCTGGCGCACGGACACATGTTTGAAACATATTCAAATTTACCAACACGTACCCGCCCCTTCTTTGTCAGGGTCCGGCAGCTTCTGGGCGAGATGGGTTGTGAGCTCTCCGAGCTCTGCTGCCTTCAAGCGTCGCCTGCGAGCGCATGGGAACTATCGTTACCTGGTTTCAGAAAAGTGGCTCTTGCTAGTCGCAACGATCGTGACATGAACGAAAATGCGCTTGTCTGGGCAGAAAAGAAGTACCCTGGAGCGTTGCACATCTATACTGTTGGGCACAGATCCGATGCTGGCGCATGTAGCATATGCTACGTCAGAGAGCATCGCTCATGGTTCTCTCCGCTGCCCGATGATGCTTCGCAGCATACTGTGAACTTGTACGCAATACTAGGGGCACTGGACTACGCAGTTAATCACGCAAGTCCCCATGCGGTTGTGCTTAGCTGTGCACATGTCCAACTCGAGTTCAACAGGGATAAGCTAGTCCACCGAATAGCATCAAAAATAGTAGACTGTGTCAATAACGGAAAAACGATTACTTTTCTATTCGTATCGGCCAGTATGGAGAAACTGGATGAACCAGCAGACGCTGAAGTTAAGGCCTTAGTAGCATCGGCCGTTAACCATCGACCAAAGACACCTGCTCCGATTCGACTCGTTGATGAGAAACGAAGGCTGTTCGAAGTTATCAAACGTTGCTGGCAAAATCGCTGGGACAGGTCAACGAGTCTGCTGAAGCAAACAATCAAGATTGTCGGCACAAAGCAGAAGACAGAAACACACGTGTTAACCAGGAGGGAGGAAGTCATCATAAACAGGTTAAGGTTAGGCCACACCAGGCTGACCCACGGGTACCATCTGACAAGAGCGCGAAGGCCTCTATGCACAAGGTGTGATGAACGAACTACACTCACCGTGCAGCACGTTCTCGCGGAATGCCCGGTGTATGGAGTAAACTGGAGTAGCCCTAGTTTTCAAAACATCGAACTGGGTGACCTGTTGGCACCGGGAAGTCGCCATCTTGGGGAAGTCCTGGAGTTCCTGCGGAAAGCGGGAGTCCATAGGCATATATGAAAAAGAGCTCGGATTACAAACGAATTAAAACAGGAATAAAACGGAAGTAGAGACAACGAGTGAAAGAACTGTGTAAGCCAGATGACGGGCCAATGACCCCGGACGGGCCAATGGGTAGGCCCGGACACGGGGAGTCCCACACTCCGTGCGTAACTGGCATTTCCTCCTCCCTCTCCAAAAAAAAAAAAAATATAGCTTTTTCTTTCTGTACTTTCGTTTTTCTTGATTTCTGCGTCAAATTAGCAGTTTATTACACTTTTAGCCATGAATTAGCGGTTTTCCTCAGTTTTTTTTTTGTTTTGTTTTTTTCTCCAGAAAGAGTGAGGGTGAGAATTTTCACTTTTCTCAATTTTAGCCATGAATCATCGCTTATACTGACTATTAACCGTGAATTTGGGCTATTACTCCATTTAAGCTGTGTATTACCGTTTTTCTCTGTCGGTTTTAGCAGCAAATTAGCCACTTTTTTTCACTTTTGGCCGTGATTTACCGATTTTTCTCAATTTGAGTCGTGGACATGCCCCAAGAAACAGCACGATAGCGTTTTTTTTTAATTTCATCGCGGCTCTTACAGCATGAATCTGCGATTATTCCTAAATATTTGGGTCTTGAAGTTGTATACATCGGAAAAACGCAGATTAGAGCATTTACTCAATTTTTCCACGAATATTAGTATTTTTTCTGAACTGTTAGTTTTTTACTTGTCTCAAGAACTGCTTATTATCACGCCTACTCAATTTTAATCGCGCATAGGGATCTGTAGAAACTATAAGCGAGCCGAGAGAGTGTGTGAGCGAGAGAGTATTCAACGTCCAACAGGACACCAAGTCTCTTTTTCACGTTCCTACATCCGTGAATCCCCATTTTTTGCATTTTAGCTTTCCGGGAGCCTGCTCTGAACGTGCGCCCAGGGGCGGTATGCCCTCCTCGCCTCTAATTCGGAGTTTTCAGTACCAAAATCCGCTGATTTGATTATTTTTTAGCAAGGCAAACCCGGCAAAAACGTTTTTGTTCTTGCTAGATTAATCCGCTAAGATGGTTTTAAGTGAGCCAGGCCCTCGAAAATGGGTTTTTTGTGTACAAAATCCACGGAAATAGATTTTCTAGTGAGCCATATACCTGATTGAATGGTTTTACTGCAAACGAAATCAGCGAAACTGGATTTTTATAGAGACAAATTCGAGAAATTAGGTTTTCAGCAATGAAAAACTGTGAAATCGGGGTTTCAACATCAAAAAGCCGTGGAATTGGGTTTTTAGTGAGCCAGTTCCCTTAAAAATGTGTTGTTTTTTTTTCAAGTGTGCGAATTGACTCAAATTATATTTGTGAATGAGGTGTGAGGTTTAAATGAGTTTTAGAGAGTCAGACCCACGGAAATTGAGTTTTGGCTTGATAACTTCACAAAATCAGTTCTTCCAGTGAGCGAAATCCAAAAAATTGGTTTATTATCACTTACCTTCCCCCCCCCCTTACCACCTTACCAGTGACATTTTTTTTTTTTTTTCTAGAATGAATAGTCCGCGAAATTGGGTTTTAAAAGGAGGCAACCCCCCTCAAAACTATGGGTTTTCGGCAACAAATATGGGTGAACTTGATTCTATGTGATCCCAACCTGCGAACATGGTGGAACCCCTGAAAATGGTTTATTTGGTAGCCAGAACCGAGAAAACTGCTCACCCCTGCCACCATTTCACTACGCTCGTGACGAAGAACCCGATAATTATACGAGGCGTTCAACCCCCCCCCCTCTCCACCACCAGCTCATAACTTTTTGAAACTGCCCTTTTGACGCCCCCTGAACCTACCTACCGTCTACCTATACAAACAATAAGTTGTATTTCTTCAAAGAAAATGGGATTTTCTTCATAATTGAACTAAATTCAAGGTCATAACGAGGTTGGCTTTAGACGCAGACACATTCCTGGTCTAATTAGAGAAATGAAGGATTAAATGGTGATTCTGATGGGCAAAACATGCTCATCTTGTGTTTCCCTTCAGTTCTAATTCATTTTGTGGTCACTTATCACGCCGCACGTACTAAAACGTACTCGACACCATGAGAAGTACGTGTCCTCGTTTACTTTTACAAGGGCTTCTCTATTTGACTTTTAAGCAAAATCATGGAAGTATATTGCCGAAACAAAAAACCAATTAGTTTTTAATTTTAACGTATTCGCAATTTACAGATTTTGAATAGGATATTCATCTAGTCTAAGCATTCAACGAACTAAATCTTGGCCATTTTCAATTGAGAGCCTGGTCACGAAAATCGATTTAACAAGAACGAACTTGAAGTAAAATTACCGCTGCTTTCAACCGATTTTAAACAGCTCTCTAGAGTAATTGCTTTTGAGTGATAATATTTCAAAGGTAAATATGAAAATTAAAAGCAACATCACCAGCATAGCAATTACCCTACGAGATACTCATAAGTACACGGTGTTACTTCAAAATGTTAGGCCCATCAGCAAAATTACTACCTCTCGTGCCGTGTAGTCTGCACTATTGAGTTTTCGTTTCTTGGTTTTTACCTACATCAACTATAGGAACTATAGGAAGCATGTGTGTTGGACTGTTGGACACACCAACTATAGTGGAATAGCCGAGTTTGCTCCAGTTGAAATTTTTAATGAGCGTGTTGCGTTCGTGGACTTTGAAAAACAAGTCAACACGTCGGCGTATAAATATAATAACAGAGGTTTTACGGATATAGGGAACAAAAAATAAAATATAAAAAACCAATCTCTCACGCTCCGCTTTATCATAAATTGACAAACGGGGAACGAGACCAACTAGAAAGATTGTTCTTTCACCTGGGTGACATTTTAGATGGCGGTAACACGAAGTAGAAGTGTCTTCTTTGCCGTTTATAGAGCGACCTCACTTTGTATATCTGCACCGATTCACGCGCGAGCCCCTTCTTTTTTTTTCGTAATTACAAGCAATATGCTTCTTGACAGGAAAGTATATTTTTTGAGCCTTTCTAAAAGAGGGGGCATGAGGGGAGGTCCTCAGAGGTATTTAAACGGAAAAGAGTTTGCCTCCTGTGGAATTCTTATGTCGGAGGTTCCGCTTTTATATATATGTACACCACTACCGGTGTTTAGCGGCAGTTCTTTTTGCTGGCAAAAAATATTGCACCTCGCTCCGATATTTACACTGATTCATCTATTTTCTTCATAAATGAAGCACTCCGCATTTCTTTTAATTACCCCCCGCGAGTCGACGAGCTATAGGTACAACAAGTCTTTAGCATATTTTAACACGATAATCTCATTCCCACAGGGGCTTTACGCACTCGATCTTCTTACCTGACTCCATTTGAAAAGGTCATCTCTCTCATTGATTGTATTACTGCGCGAATCGGGGTGTACTTTAGCGAAAAAAATTCTCGCAGGTTGAAAGGAAAATGTGAAGAGTACGCGGGCATTAATTACCGCGGATAAAAATGCGCGTCGCGACAAGCCTGTTCGAAACGAACGATAAGATTACAAGTTTCGTTTACCCTACGTCTCTTCCACAAAAGAAACAAATAAATAACGTGTAAAAAGCTGTTATGGCTTCCCTGTTCCGTAAGGTAGAGAGCTCTGAAAAAAAAAAAAAAAAAAAAAAAACAACAACCCATGAGGTCCTGTTGAGAAGTCTGAAAATGATACCTACACCTCCTCCTTCAATGCGAAATCCGCTGATTTTAGCCATCGGCGTAATCGCGGGACAGTAAACTGGAGGAAGGTGATTCAAAGGTCATCCGTTTCGTCGCCGCCTTGGGTAATTTTGCCTTGGCGGTGGCGATGGCGGTGAAGGTGGAAGGATTTTGCCCCTCCCTGGAAAATGTTCGCCATAAAATAATGGTGCCGGAGAGATTCCTGGTGTAGCAAAAAACAAGAAATATAATTTTCTGTAGTTAATAAACAAATTAGCGTTTAATCATGGATTTCCTTATTTTAGTCACTAATTAGCTCTATTTATACACTCTACCCACAAATAAGCGCTTAATTTAGGCCACAAATTGGCGATTTTTCTCGATTCTAACCGCGTACCAACGCTGCCAAATGGCGACATTTTGCTTTTCCAATCAATTCAAGCTCAAAATCCCTTCAGAAATCCGTCTAAATGTATGTGGTTTTTTGGTGTTATGCTCATGAATAAGTAGGAATGAAATTCCGAAAAGAGCGCTCATTCGCGGCTAAAACTGCGAAAAGTCCAAAACGCGGTTTATGTGGAAGACAATTTATGGCTGTATAGATGGCAAAAGATCTAATTCATCACTAGAAAATAAAAGACAAATCGCTGATTCACACTGCAACAACCGGGGAAAAGTGCTAATTCGCGGCTAAAATGGAGAAAAACGCTAATTTGTGGTTTCTCGATGCAATTTCAAGAAAAAAATCGCTAATCCTCCGCACTTGTAAGAGGTTCTTTTATTGCTAAAGTTCAAGGCTAATGTGCTGTTCTTGGCGGCAAGTCTGGATTGCGAAGAAAGCGGTAATTCGCGGCTAAAATTGAAACACACTAATTAGCGGACAAAAACGGAAAAAATGCAAACTCGCGGTTTCGGGAGAGCCAACTTTGTGGCTGTATTTTGTTTTTTTTGTTTTTTTTGTTTTTTTAAAGGGGCATCGACTGCTAGGTCATTAGCCCGCTATTACAGTTACTTAGATACCACGCTAGTTAAATTTCGTCGTACAGTCGAATGTTTTTCATAAAGTTTAGGAGGTCGTCTGATCCGACAGATCAGCCCCACAGGCCCACTACCCGCCGCCGTGAAGTTTTAATTGGCACTAAGCCTTGCGTGGACAATCAATTGGTTGTTCAAAGGAAAAAAGGTTTATTCATCTCACGTCTCAAACCCGATGCCCAGGTAACAGACGTCGCGTCTATTCTAAGTTCTTTGAATCTCAGGGACGTCGACTGCAATAAACTAACTACAAAGTTCTCGTCCTACTCGTCCTTCAGGGTCCTTGTGCCTGAATCGGATTTTCCCAGGATCATCAATCCGGAAGTCTGGCCCGCTGGCGTGTTGCTCGCATCTTCCCCTCCTTTCCCCCCGAAAACAAGTGCTGGTCGGGCTGAATCCAGCTGACTGGGAGGTACTGGAGGCTCTCCTTTCACAATAGTTCACTCAAATATGCAGGGCATCAGTAATAAAATTGATGAAATAAATATTTTCCGCCAAGATCGTGAAGATGTCTGTGTTATTGCAGCAACCGAGCACTGGCTTCCAAGTACTGGAATCGATGTTTTTTCTCCTTCTGACTTTAAGTGCGTCTCCTTTTTCTCAAGAAATTCCATGATCCACGGGGGCTCAGCCATTTTCGTTAAGTCTTCGTTGCCTGCGCATGAGATTACGCCGCTGACCCAGTTTTCAGTTGAAGGAGTACTTGAGGTCTCTGCCGTGCGGTTGGCCGCACCTGACTTAGTAATATGCTGCATTTACCGGCCTCCTAGCTCACAATTTCACTATTTTCTCGAGCTCTTCGACGCCTTTCTGACCAAGGCTTTCTCGTATTCCGCTCCTTTTGTGTTGGCGGGCGATTTCAATATTGACTTCGATGAGGATTCTAGTAACTGCTTGGCCTTCAGAGACGTTATCGCCTCGTTTGGTTTGTCATTGACTATCACCTTGATTATCACCGGGCCCGCAAGAACTCACTACACCGGCAAAGGCTCCTGCCTCGATAATTTCATAACGAACTTCTCGTCTTCATCGTTTTTCTCTGGCCACAGCTCACTCCACCTTTCGGACCACCGTGCTCAGGAATTTTCGATTCAGCTCCACAATTGCCTCGACTCTCCTGGATCCAGAATTTCGCGTCTCATTTCCCCGGAGAGTCTTCTTGCTCTGAGGCACTTTCTCTCTGCATATAACGGGCTCTGGTTCTCCACTTATTTCGAAGTATGTCCTAAATTGAGGGCTGATGCATTTATTCACACATTCCTTTCGGCCGTGGACCTTGCGGTGCCGCTTCAGAGTGTCAAAATTCCTGGCTCTCAGAGGAGGCGGAACCCCTGGTTTACCGAAGAACTTCGGCTGAAGAAGCGCCGCTGTGAGGATCTTTCCGCTCTCCGAAATTCTTCTTCAACATTCGCCCCGTCAGTTATTGCGCCTCTCCTTCGTTCCGCTCGCAAGGACTTCCGAACAAGTGTACTTGAAGCGAAAAAGGCATACAACGATTCCCTGATAATAAATAATACCAGTAATTTCAATAAAACGGTATGGAACGTGGTCAAGGGTGACTGCCGTTGGGTGCTCGGGGCTCGTCTGGACCTGTCAGTGGTCTTGATGCCGATGGATTTAACAATTTCTTTATTAATGCGGCCGCCACCGGTGTCGACTCGCTGCCCGATTCTCCTTCTAGCTTCCGCGATTTCTTGCGCCCGGATTTCAGCGCCTCCTTCTCCCTTAAGAGTGTCTCGGTCGAGGATGTTTTTAGTGCTATCGCCAGTTTGAAGAACTCTACTTCGTACGACTACTACTGGTTAAACGTCGATATTGTAAAGTCGTCAGCTGACCTCATTGCAGAACCACTTTCTTCTGTCATCAACAGCTTTTTTGAGACTGGCTCTTTCCCTGAGTGCCTGAAGATATCTGTTGTGACTCCCGTACCGAAAAAGGGCAACCAAGTTTACAGTGAATTTCGGCCAATCTCTATCATCCCAGTTTTCACACGCGTAGTCGAGCGTCTCGTCCTTAATCAGTTACTGGACTTCCTTGAACAGAATAAGATTCTCGCCGAGAATCAGCATGGTTTTAGGAGGGGCCGTTCTACTTCCATCGCCGCTATTCGTTTGCTGCAATCGGTAATGTCCGGGCTTGAGTCTGGCTCAAAGGTGGGTCTCAGACTTTTCGACCTCTCTCGGGCTTTTGACTCCATTGACGTCGGGATCCTATCTGAGAAACTTCGTTATTACGGTTTCGATGAGCGTTCCGTCAGTTTTCTACATTCATACCTCGTCGGCTTACTGCAGTGCGTGGCGTACGGGGGAGTCAGATCGGACCCTACTCCGGCTCTGGACCTTGGAGTTAGGCAGGGCTCAATCCTCGGTCCCCTCCTATTTCTTCTTTATGTTAATGATTTATGCTTAGCGTCCTCGTCCCTTCTCTCGTCCGAGATCTTTCTCTACGCCGATGATACGACGGTACTCTGCACGGGTGATTCTGAGGCCGAGCTTTTTAATGAGCTGGAAGCGGCAACTTCGCTAATAGAATCATGGTGTTTGGCCAATCGTCTCGTTCTTAACGACAATAAAACTCAAGACTTAGTTTATGATCTCAAAGGGCCCCATAAGTTTGTAAAGTTCCTAGGTCTCTTCATCGATTCCCGTATGTCCTGGGACAGTCACATCGAACACCTTTCGCCCCACCTATCAAGGGCCACCTTCGTGCTTCGCCGCTTGAAAAAGGTCGTGTCAGCTGAGGCGCTGCGACTGGTTTTCTTCGGGCTCTTCTATTCCCGTATGACGTACGGTATTCTTGCCTGGGGGAATTCCTCGGGAGCAGTGAAAATCTTCCGCTTCCAAAAGGCCGCTATTCGTGTGCTTTGCGGACTGCATCCACGCCAGTCGTGCCGTGGGTCGTTCAGGAAGCTGAGTGTGTTGACCTTCCATGGTGCTTACATACTCAGCATTTTGCTCTTTGTGCGGTCACACTTGACCGAGTTTCCTCTCAACTTTGCCTCTCACAATTACTCGACGCGACGTGCTGACGACCTTTCTGCACCATTTGTGCGCCTAGCTGCTTCTGCCAGGTTGAACCCAAGCTCCGTGGGCGTGAGTCTTTATAATGCCCTCCCTTCCCACCTCAAGGACCACAGCATCTCACTGGCTAAATTCAAGACTCAGGTTCGCCACCTTATCCTTGATCTTGAGCCTTACTCGATCGCAGAGTTTGACCTTGCTCTACGCTCCAAATGAGTTGTTTCTCTATTATATTTTGACAATGCCTTATAAATTCATTTATGCTGGCAATAAAATTATTATTATTATTATTATTAAGTTAGCCATTTGGAATATCTCGGGTAACGTGTTTTTCAAATTGTGGGATGTTCTTTGTGTTCGGTACACAAATATTTTCAACAATTGTGAAGGGTCAGCACCCCAGGAATGGTTCGATAAAATTCTCAGAAGATGGAGGTCTCTGTGACAGCGGGCGGTCAAGTATGAAATATGAGGTTTCCAGCGGAGTTGGTGGTCATGCAAAGAGAATCCCTAGGAATTTGTGAGTTTCTACGTATCGAATAGGGGAGTTATCCAAGGTAAATTGTAAAGGAGTGTGATCGTGACGGAGTCGGCAGAAGTGTATGGCAACAGTCTTTTCAGCAGAGAAACTAAATCCCCGATTGGAAGCTTGAGTCACCAGCTGGTTTAATGAGTTCTGGAATATTGTGTAATTGGGGGATCGGTTCGGGTGTTTTGTAAAAATAACAAGATCATCTGCGTAGAAGCAAGTATGAATTTCGGCAGGAAGGTTATTTGTTAGGCCGTTAATGGCTGTTAGAAATAAGATGACGCTTAAAACGGACCCTTGTGGTACCCCTTCAAGTTGGTGAGGGGGGGTGGAGTACTCATTTCCGACTCGCACGCAGAACGTTCGGTCGGTGAGAAAACTCTGAATTACGTTTGTCAGGTTACCTCGAAGGCCCCATGAATAGAGTTGTTCAATAGACAAACTCCTCCTCTTTCACTCGAACTAACTCAGCCGCCGCAGTGTTTTTTGTTTAATTAAATGCATTTCGGGTCCATTTTTCCGGATCCCCTCATCAGCCTACAAAATAGTATACAGGTATATCTCTACAATAAAGTTCACAACATTAAAACTATTAACAAGCTAGTATAGGTACTTACATTTATGCCAAACACAGCACAACTGAAACCTACTAAAACCGCCTCACGGCAATGGGGATTAGAGGGCACAACGATAAAAAACTAAGCCTACTTAATAAATAAAACAGCGAAAGAAAAACAAAACAAGGGCAAAAACATAACAATAACAGGAGGGACGCTCAAAAACCGACAAATTCCTTAAACTTATGTAGCACGTATTTATATTGGTTGCCAACCTTTTCCGAGTCAGTCTGCAAATTAACATTATTGGAAAAGACATTTATATAAGCCAATTCCAACCATTGTAGCTTCCTGTCGCTACTATCCCTGTCAATGATTTTTACATTCTCCATGTCACAGAATGTCCTGATTCCAACACATGCTGTGCCAAACCTGTAACGGGCTGTTCGTTCCTTATATTATTCCTATGCTGGGACATTCTATTTTTCAGAAATTGAACAGTCTTACCCACGTAACTCCTCTTACATGAACATTCCAGCTTATATACTACGTTACTTTTCAATAATTTACCAGTCTTCTCCTTCAAATCAGGTACAAGAGCTCTCACAGTTTTAGTCATGTAGTTAAAAATATTCAAGCTACTAAAAATTTCCTCTTTTTTTATTATGCGTACTAATTTCTCCGTCAAACCTTCTATATACACTAAACCAACATACTTTCTACATAACGTATCACAGGGATTATCACAGCTAATAATTGGCAACCGATTAGGGGACGGATTATTACTCAATTGACTAGTTTGTTTCATCACAGCCATTTTAACCAGTTCCATGTTCTTGAGTTGTTCAATCACAGCGGAGCGTTGAATGGTGTCAAACGCATGGTGTACATCAAAAAATACTGCGCTGACGTGTTCACGGTTAAGGAAGGCGTTTTGTATGTATTGTTCGAGATAAGATAATTGATCAATGGTGCTGTACCCTTTCCGAAAACCTGTCTGATGGGGATTTAAGAGGTGATATTTTTCTAGGTAGAAATTTAACCTGAAATTAATAAGTGATTCGTAAATTTTTCCAGTGCAGCATGTGAGTGATATAGGGCGGTATCCTACAGCAGACTGAGGATTTTTACCTGGTTTATGAATGGAGACAATTATAGCGGTCTTCCAAGCCGTGGGATAAACTTGCCGCTGCCAGAGTGAATTTAGTAGATTTAGGAGGTGAAGTTTACCAGAGAGGGGTAGGTTTTGAAGGAGTTCGTTCGGAATACTATCGTAACCGGCCGCTTTATTTCGAAGGAGGTTTTGTAATACGCGATTGAGTTCGCCCATTGTGAAAGGTTCATTGTAAGGGTCATTGATCGGGTCGGGAACAGGAGTTAGACGGGATGGTTGGTGATTGGTGGTAGAGTTTTCATTGATAGTGGAGTAGTAATCTGCAAGGTGGTTGGCTAAGTCAGGGGGTGAGGTAAGAAGTTGGTTGTCATTATTGACGAGGAAAGTAGGCATAGATGCTTGTGAAGTTCCTTTCAAGGCTTTCACTCGGCGCCAGACATTCTTCGAGTGTAACTTGTGAGAAATTGTCAAAGTGAATTGGGTCCAAGATAAGCGTTTTGCTTGTTGTTTTAGTTTTCGTTCTTGTGCTTGTAGTTTTTTGAAGTTTATGAGGTTAGTCTGGGTGGGATGCCTCTTAAATTTGTTGAATGCAGTTTTAGTGAGTCGGTTGGTTCGTTGAATTTCGGGGGTCCACCAGGGAACTGGTGGGCGGTGTAAGTGAGACGTTTTTCGGGGTATGGAATGCGTGGCGGCAGCAGTAATAGCTCTATTGAATTCGCTAATATTAGAACTGGTATCATCGGTAAGTGGAGGGAATGTAAGATGAGTTTGATAAGCGGTCCAATCGGCATCAGTTAGATTCCAGCGGGGCGGGAGTTGTTGTAACTGAAGGGGTTGAGAGAAATGTAAGAGGATGGGGTAGTGGTCTGAGAAATGGAGGTTATCGAGAGGCACCCATGTGAAATTAGTAGAAATCCTTGGAGTGGAAATGCTAACATCAATCGCACTAAAGGAACTGGAAGGAGATACGAGGTTGTGATTACTGAGGATGTCATAAAAGAGTATACCTTTTGAGGTGGAGCGGGAGGGTCCCCAAGATTCGTGGTGCAGGTTCAGGTAGTATTAAAAAAGTCAGTCAGCGAGTATTAAAAAAGGAGGAGGTAGTGACCGGAGAAGATCTTCAATTGATTCATTGGACCAGGATTGGTCAGGTAAGTAGAGGGAACAGATAGTGAGTGGAAATGGAATAGTGATGCGCACTGCGATGGCCTGTAAGGGTGTGGAAAGCGGCACAAAGTTCGCTGTTATGGCTTGATGAACGTATAGTGCAACTCCCCCGTGTCTACGACCGTTTGGGGTTGGAGAGAGAGACTTGTGGTAAAGTGAGTAATTGGCAAGAGAGCAGGCAAAATTTTGAGTAAAGTGTGTTTCTTGAATAGCAAGGACAAGTGGGTTATGGGTTTTGGTTAAATATCTGAGTTCATCCGCGTGGTAATGTACACCTCGAATATTCCATTGAAAAAAGCAATTCAAGTGGTTAGAGACGGATGTGTTTGCTCGTGTTGTCGTCATGGTGTTAGCCGTCCGGAGGGTCATCGATGATCATCACCGAGCCTCTAGGTTTGCCTTTAGGCCAACCCTTCTTCTTTTTCTTTTTCGTCACTGTCGTGAAGGGTGTACTTTCGGAGGTGGATAGTGGCTCCGTTGCACTAGCCATTGGCTCCGGACTCCGGAGTAGTTAGGGGCACTGTGTTTCGGGGTGTGCGGGTTCGTTGAGGTTTTGGTAGTCGATCAGGTTTTGGTGGGTCAGGTAGGGTACTGGTAGTCAGCGGGATGGAAGGGGTTGTGAATAAAGTAATGGAGGAGGGGGCAGGGGTAGAAGTAATCGCTGCAGGAGTAGTTGTGAACAGGGGAGGGGTAGGGCGTGAACTTCCTGTTGGGATAGGAACTGTGGATCTCGCAATAGAAGCGTAGTTAACATCAGGTAGCCGTCGACTTTTACTTTGAGCAAGAGCTCTAGCTTCTTTCTGGATGATGAGCTCATTTTTAAGGGGTCCCAATGATTCCGTAAGGGCGTGATTAAGCTTAAATAGGCAGAGCTTGCTGAAGTTATCAGTTGATCGCTCGATTATCCAATGCTTGGGATAATGGTCTGAAGTGATTTGGGAGAGTGTTTTTGGATCAATGGTGTGAGGCGAAGGGGGAATTAAGGACATTTGGGAGTCGGTGTTTGAATGGCGGGTGACAGGGGTTGGGACAGATCCTGTTTTCAGTTGTTTGGTTTGGGTGTCTGCAGGGTGAGGATTTTCTTAACTAAGTGGTCTTTTTACTTGAGTGGTCGATTTAAGGGGCTTTTTAATTGTAGGCATTTCACCCTTCTGGCTGAAAGAGGGAACAGTTTCACTTGATTTTTTGGGAGACGTAGAATCGGTTTGGATTGGTTGAGTGTTAGTGGGCATTGTAACGGTGATGGTCATTAGGCTAGGGATAGTTCCAGCTGTGGTAGTCGTAGGGGTATCAGTAAGGATAGGTCCTACTGCCCCTGACGTGGATGTGGTGGGGGGGATATCATCGGTAGGGATGTCAATGCGGGGTGGGTTGGGAGAACCCACGGAAGAGAGGTGGTTGGGACCTGATTCTACTGGTTTTGTAGATTTCATGGTTGTTGGGGGGGGGGGTGGAAGGGAAGGATAGTTGACGGACGCAGCACAGTCGCGGAGGCGCCAGGGCCTACTCAAGTGCGGGCTAGCCCCCCGGTGGCTCTATTAAATGAGCGCGAATTCATGACTAGAAGTGGGAAAATACGTTCATTCGCGGTTAAACTTGAAAACAACGCGCTAATTCGCGATTGAAATAGAGTTAAAGCTAGTTCTAGTTCATGGCTAAAATAAATAATAAACACTATGCGGCTAACATTGAAATAAAGTTTCAAAAACCCATCTTCAGCTATTTTCAAAATCCGTCAGATCGAACGGAAAACCCGTCAAATTGGCAGTGCTGCAGAGTATGAGCGCTTTTTTGTCAATTTCGCCCTCGAATGAGATCTTTTCTCCATTTTGGCCGTGAGTTAGCAGTTTTTTTACTCATCTAGATATAGCAACATTGAATTAGCGTTTTTTCTCTATTTTAGCCTAATTTTGCCTTTAGAAACCGCAAATTGGCGATTTTTCTTAATTTTCGCCGTGAATTAGCTCTTTTTCTCAAATTTAGCTATTAGGGCAGGGTTTTTCACCTATAGAACCATGAATTTGCACTTTTTATTATTTTTAGTCGCAAATTTGTCTTAACAAGCCGCGAATTTAAGCTTTTATTATAGAAATAGCTTGAATTAGCAACTTTCTTAAATTTTAGCCTTGAATTAGCTCCTTTTTGAGTTATTATTTCTCAATAATAAGTCTTTGTAATCGTATCGCAAACAATTTTTTTGACCCCCCCCCCCCTCAACATTTGTAGTTTTACGTTTCAAAGTGCGTAGAATCCAAATCTGAAAAAAAAAAAAAAAAAATGTCCGTCCGCCGTCCGGGCCATATCTTGCCCTAGGATTGCTCGAAAAAACTCGTTCTTTCGCACATAGACTCCATTTGGGATCTAGTTGGTCCTAACATGTGATCAGTTTAATCAAATAACTCCCTGGGGTTTTATGGGTCAAAAGCTTGTCCAAAATGGGGATTTTCAAAGGATTTGGGATCATAGGGGTGTGGGGTGTCGATTTTCATGTAATTTCAAGCCGGATTTGGGCGCGCCTCGATGGTGTAATGGATAAAATGCTCGCAAGTGCCGCGCATGTGTGTATCTGGCTTTAGCCGCTAATTAGCGATTTTCTCAATTTCATCCGGGAATTAAGCGTATTTTTCAAATTTCAGTGGCGAATGTTCCATTTTTCTCAATTTCAGCCTGGAATTAGTGTTTTGGTTTATTTTTAAATTTTAACTGCGATTATTTGCAGATTTATTTAGCATATTGAATTAGCGCTTTTTCTCAATTTTATTCGTTTGAGTTGGCTAGGCCAAAGAACAGCACATTAGCGTTTTTCTCAATTTATTCACCGTGAATCTGCGATTTTTTCTCAATTTTGGTTTGTAACGGACGTTGCCATCGGGAAAATGAGCGCTTTTTCGTAGCTTTAGCCACGAATATTAGCGATTTTTCAAACTTTTTGCCCCAATAACAGCATATTAGCGCACTTTCTCGATTTTCACTGTTTAAGTCGACCTGAAGAAAATGGGAATCAACATTTTTGCTCTAGTTCAACCGCCAAGTTACTTCAAAAGGCAAGAATTTTCTCAAATTGAGCCTTCAAAATAGCGCTTCGGGTTGTGTCGAATATACAGCCACACTTGTTGCTGATCACCTGTAACATTCTATTCAGCTATTCTTCTGGTTAGATAGGCTGAAAATCGTCGAAAGGAGCGAAATCGCTGTCCAATCGTATACAACTTCTTTGACGTCCGGGGACATAGAACGTAAAATCCTCAATTTTCCATCTTCAAGTTTTTTTGGGCCCCTGGGTAAGGCTCTCCAAACATTTTAGCCTGAATCAGCTACTGAATATTGTTTAGATCCTAAATTGTATTTATATTGTATTTGTTTCCATTGTGTTGATGTGTTGTGTATCAGAACTGTCAGTAAGTTTCTGAATCCTTGCTGAGGCCACTTGCTTGTACCGTTTATGTTTTGTGTGCGTATGAAATGTTGACGAGACGTTAATTACGTTTCATTTTCTGGATGAAAATGTTCTTGTTTTGACAGTTAAGACTATGCCATAAAAGAAAATGAGCAAAATTACTAACAGTTTGCCCTCGCACGAATGTCGGCCATTTTTATGACTTGTTTTGTAGGAAACCAATAGGTTGAAGGTGAATATTCCTGGTGGAAATAAACTTTCATAATGATGTTAAATAAAACTCGATATTTCTGCTCTGTCGCCTCTTCGAACTATTATACAGGTACCAATTTCAATGTGACATTTAATGGAATCAGACAAAAGTCGTTTGGTTGGGGGAAAAAAGTAGAATCCGTGACATTTTTGAAAGTATTAATCTCTTTCTGTGGAAACGATTTCTAAAATGACAAAAGCGTCAGCGTATAACTTTTTTTTCAAGTCACAAAACTCGAAAATTTCTCAATTATTTTGAAAAATTACAGGAACAGAAGTGGCTTTTAAAAAATAGTGTTAGTTTTTAACTTTCGAGGCACGCAGGGTCACAAACGATGAATGTCACAACAAAGATACATATCTCATCAAGTTGAACATAGCTCGACAGGCCGTTCCAAAGATTCATTCAACCAACTTTATGCGTAATAGATCCAGTTTGAATATTTTTATTTGATATCAAGAGCATTCGCCCATTTTCACTTTCGCCTATAACGTCTGATATTCGCCTTTATCCTTCGCCTATATTCCTTCCCCTCATGTCTGCTTTTGGGCAAACCATAAAAACGAATTTTATCACCTTCAACGTCTCTCTCTAATGCGCTAGAGTTTTTATGTCTGCAAGCCCTCCCCCCCCCCCCACATATCGAGCTGGACAGAGTCAACTTTTTCAAACCGAAAAATCCGTAGCTGTGATTGCGTTTTTTTTTTTCTTCAAAAAAATAATTTTTAGTTAGCTATCAGAATTATGGGAGTGAAAGAAAACACCGTGGAGAGTGCGAGCTGTCGCCGAAGGGCAAGGATTTGTGAATCAATGAATGTATTATCAATGTTTTCCTCTTCCCCTTAGGTTTCTTATAGAAGGCCTTTGCTAGATGATTTATGTATGTTTCTTGTCGTTTTATCATTTGCAAAGAGAGCCTCCCTTAGTTTGCTACTTTTTTCTATCTTGTCGAGTGAAACCATACGACTAACAGTTAGTATTGCATGCTGCACGTTTGTGTTACATGAAACTTAACAAATTTAACATGAATTAAGTATACAGTTGTTGTATTTAGAGACATTCCAGGAAACGGATCTTTAGAAATAATTATATTTTCAACTCAAACTTGGAACACACAGAACAGAATAATTTTCTTTTTTATCAAAAACAAAAGAAGTGTGACTCTCGTCACTATGGATACATAACAATTCTCGAGGCGCAGAAAAATACTCGATGCTTTTCATGTAGATCATGGCGGCGAATAGGGTATTCTAGGTTTGCGCACCCGTACAGGGTATCTCCTGGATGGTGCCACTAAGGAGTCTTTCGTTGGAGTTTGGGTAATCGACGATGACAAATCCGGACTGCATTGGCCGGAAGCTCGACGTGGTGCAGGCAAGTGGCATTTGGTATAGGACTTTCCGGTGCGGCGCGTTGGTGTTCAGTGGTTGAGGGCTGTTGAACAGGATCCAATTCACAGAACCGAACAAATGGTCGGCGAGGTGGGTCTGACGAATATGTTGTTGAAAGAAAAGGAAGAACCATACGGACTTCAAGATTGCACCTGACATCCCATGTGTTTGTTTACATAAAAAAAAGTTATTGTTTACATAGGTCTTTGGAGATTTGAGAGTTAAAAATCCAATTTTGAAACTTTTCTTATTATCAATCCTTTTTAATCCTTTGAGCTTTTATTTTTCTCCGCGTTATTTTCAATTGGTTATGGGCCCAGCAACGCGCTGAATAAGAATGGCAGAAGTTCGTACTGAATTCAAACCTCATGTCGAAAAGCTGGAGGGTGGAGAAAATTGGGCTCGATGGAAGCGGCAGATTGCTCTCGTTCTGAAACACCACAAGGTTCTCGATGTGGTAACAGGGGAGCTCACCCGTAATGAAGAAAATGGAGAAGACTTCGACTCAAAAGATGCACTGGCACAATTAATACTACTAAGTTCATTGAACGCGATGAACGATGAACTTACGTCGTCTTGTATCTGCGCCAAGGAAGTTTGGGATAAACTGACGTCGGCGTACGAGCAAAGCTCAAGTCAAAGAGTTGATCGGCTACTGGAAGCGTTTTTCTCTAGTGAAAAGCTTGGAACTGAAAGCATCGTTACTCAAATTGCTCGACTTCAGCGAGATTTCAACGCGTTGAACGTTGAGTTGAAGAAACTTGTTAACTCTGAGCTTCACGAGTTGATATTAATGGGTAGAATATTGTCGACGTTGACTTCCGAATATTTCGAATTTAAGAGTGTGTGGGAAAGTGTTCCAATTCAAGACCTTCAACACACACAATTGAAAATAACGCGGAGAAAAATAAAAGCTCAAAGGATTAAAAAGGATTTATAATAAGAAAAGTTTCAAAATTGGATTTTTAACTCTCAAATCTCCAAAGACCTATGTAAACAATGGGGCCTATTCTCTAACAACAAGCAATATTTTTTTCCCCAGCCATGTGTCTATTTCATTCATTTGTTTGAAGAAACTTAATGAAATAAACATATGACTGCGAAAAAGTTATTGCTTCGGAGTTAGAGAATAGGCCCCAATAACTTTTTTTTTAATGTAAACAAACACATGGGATGTCAGGTGCAATCTTGAAGTCCGTCTGGTTCTTCGTTTGCTTCAACATTCCCCCTCAAACGAAATACCTGTAGACCATCTCTATGTTTCACGAATGAGGCGTTTGCCAACCCTTTAGTGAGGATATCTGCCAACTGCCTTCCGGTAGGGACGTGTTCGAGTACGAATTCCCCGGCTTGAAACTTTTCTCGAACGAAGTGATAACGAACTTCAACATGCTTTGTTCGACGATGAAATTCCGGATTTTTCACGAGCTTGATAGTGCTTCTATTGTCCACATACAAAGTTGGCGAAATTTCGGCGCTTGAAATTTCCTCGAATAATCGTTTTAGCCAAACTATTTCTTTTGTAGCCTCACTTGCCGCTATGTATTCCGCTTCCGTAGTACTCAAAGCAGTAGTAGCTTGCTTCCTACTAGTCCATGAAATGGCACCACCTCCAAAAGTTGTAACAACTCCGGTTCTAGAACGACGTGTACTTAGGTCGTTGGCGAAATCACTGTCTGAAAAACATTTCAGCTCAGGTGGCGCACCAGACTTATACAGTAGACCCGTGTCTAGCGTGCCATTCAGATATTTGAAAATTCGTTTAACAGCGTTCCAATCTGACCTCCTTGGCTTGTCTAGCACTTCAGACGCAACGCTGACAGCAAACATCAGATCCAGTCGAGTTGTCATGGTCAAATAAAGAAGGCTTCCTACAGCTTCTCTGTACGGAATTCTTTCTTCGAGTGGCGGATCTTGGTCCTCCCGATAAATCATCTTCTCACAGGGCGTTGAAACTGAATTAGACTCTTCCATCCGAAATTTCGAAATAATATTCTTGGTGTATGACTCTTGACTCACGAAAATCGAACCATTCTTCAATTTTGAAATCTGCATGCCCAAAAAGGTGTCCAGATTTCCCGTCGTGATCTTGAATTCTTCTTTCAATTTTTGTAACAAATCTTGAATTTCATTTTGATCCCCGACAATAATTCCATCATCGACGTAAATTCCGACCATAAGTTTTCGACCTTCTGTACAATACTTGATGAAAAGACATGGATCCGCCTGACTTGATGTAAAACCCAAAGACTCGATGAATCGGACGAAACGTTGGTTCCAGCATCTAGGAGACTGTTTCAGCCCGTAAAGACTACGATTTAGCCTGCAGACCCTGTCACTACCATCATTGAAGCCCTCAGGCTGTTCCATATACACTTCTTCTTTCAGCTCTCCGTAAAGAAAGGCTGTCTGAACATCGAATTGCCCAAGCTCGTACTTCTCGGCTGCTGCTACGCTTAAAAGTGCCCTAACTGTGTCAAAACGGGCAACTGGACTGAAGGTTTGATCGAAGTCAACACCGTACTCCTGAGTGAATCCCTTGGCAACCAAGCGTGCCTTATAGCGTTCGATAGCACCGCTGGGTTTCTTCTTGATTTTTAACACCCATTTATTAGGGATCACCTTCTTATCTTTTGGGCGGTCTACCAAAGTCCACGTATTATTTTCGGCTAAGGAGTTGAGTTCTTGTTGCATAGCTTCTTTCCAACGTTCCTTTTCATTTGATTTGTTGACTTGAGCAAAAGATAGATTTCCTGTGAGCAAAACGTAGTTATTAACCAAAAACGAGGGCATTCTGCTTTCACGCGTACTCCGACGAAGATTAAATTCTTGAGCCAGTTCTTCTATGTCATGGGATGCGTTTAAATTTTCTGACTCATCTTGAGTCCTTTCGATTGTTGCTGTGTTGGGTGTGCCCTTGTCACACCATTCTTCTCACAATCAACAGTTGAAATATTGAACTCAGCCGATGGCACCTCATTTTGTTGACTCTTCCGTCCACTTTCGGGGGCTAACGAAGACCTTAGCATTGATTTCGATTGAATCTGCCCCTCTTATGGATTTAAAGACCCTTTTGAGAAGATAACATCTCGTGAAAATATGACTTTGTTTCTTGACAAATCCCAGACCCGATACCCGCTGTGATAGTCATTGCAGTAACCCATGAAAATGCATTCTATGCTCTTTTTGTCCAACTTCTTTCTGTTGCATTTAGGCACGTGCGTATAGCATTTGGTGCCAAAAATTTGGAAATTGCTGATCTTAGGGGGTGAACATCTCGCCCATACTTCAATAGGAGATTCGTTATCTTCACCTGAAGGGCCAGTTCGATTTAATACGAAAGCAGCTGTATTAATTGCTTCAGCCCAAAGTTTCATGGGTACATTTTTGGCATGTAACATGGAGCGTGCGGCTTCTACTAGAGTTTTATTCTCTCTTTCGGCGCCTCCATTTTGCTGAGGGGTGTAGGGCATCGTTTGACGAATGGATATTCCGTTATCCAAAAACAGTTTCTTTATTTCTGCATCAATAAATTCCCCGCCTCCATCACAGAATACTACTTCAATTTTGTTACCAACATTTTTAGCCTCCTTGAGAAACGTTTCGAAACACTTGGCCACTTCTGATTTATTTTTTATAAAGAAGACTCGCCTGTACTTGGAATAATCATCTTTAATACATAAAAAATAACGAGATCCACCTGGTGATACTTCATGAAAGGGACCGCAAACGTCCGCGTGAACCCATTTTCCACATTCCGTTGGTCGATCTTTTCTGCTTCGGAATGGTTGTCTGTGTTGCTTTCCGTAAGTGCAAACCTCGCATAAGTCGTCATCTATTTTAAGATCCACTCAAAATCTTTTAAGGACGTTCTTCACTTGTCTCTTGTTTTGATGGCACAATCTCTCGTGCCACACTTGCATTTCACCACTTGAGTCAGTAATGAACCCATGAGCCAATGCAGGCACTTGTGGCTCAAAGTCCAAAATAAATAAACCTCTCTGAACCCTTCTTCCCAGCAGGCATGATGTTCCTTTCTTTCTAAATTCGCAAGTTTGCTGATTTGCTCGAAATTCATAGCCTTTGTCCAACGCACGGGTAACAGAAAACAATTGTCGACTAACCTCAGGAACATACCAGACTTCTTGCAAGAAACTTCTGATGAGCTTGCCGTTGATCCTCGTTTTAACAATAATTTCTCCTTGCTCCAAGGCTTTAATTGATTCGCGATTGCCGACTTGAACGTACTTTGGCAGGCTAAACTGTCTGAAGGAAATGAAATAATCCATTGAGTTTGTCATATGCTCGGTTGCTCCAGTATCCACAATCCAGGTATTCCGATCGGAAGAATAGGTATTGTCAGTTATAAAAGCATGCCCGTCTTGCTCTTCCTTTTCAGGTTCATCCTTCTTTAAATTTCGAGTGCGTGAGTAGCAATCCCTTGCGAAGTGTCCAACTTTTTGGTATCTATAGCATTTGACAGGTTCTTTTCTTTGCAGAATTTTCTTCGAAGCATTTGCTATGAGAGCGTTTTCATTCATGATGTCTTTTTTGTCAGGAAGTCGCATTTCGATAAGTCGCAATCGTTCGGTCAAATTATTAACGGTTTGTGACCGAAGGGTGGAGATCGATCCGAGAATTTTCGGGACTGTCGTTTCTCTGTTTTATTTGGTCAACGTGCCTTTTAAAACGTTGGCCGTTGTGCTCGACTTCATAATGTAAGTCACCTAATCGAGTAATTACCGTGCCTGGAATCCACGGAGGTTGGTGGGAAGAATACTGCCTGAAAATCACCGTGTCTCCTGGGCAGAATGATCGAAATCGATTGTAAAATTTTGGTTCTTGTTTCTCTTCGAGTCGGGTTCTAAGATCTGGACGGACGAGATCAAGACGAGTTTTGACAATTTGACCCAGAAACAAGAGAGAGGGTATGGCTTGCCGTTCGTTGAGATCGTTCCCAAGTGTGTGTGCTGTAGCTCCTGACACTTTTATCGCTTTTTTAAGCGTCTGAACATACCTCTCAGCTTGCCCGTTTGTCGATAGGTGATAAGGAGCTGTAGTTTTGTGAAATCTAACTCCGTTTTCCTTCAGAAATTCGCTGAAGTATTTAGAAGTGAACTGAGGGCCATTGTCAGAGACCACAGTGGTAGGAATTCCAAATTGGCTGAAAGCGGAGTCAAGGATTTTGGAAGTCGCTTCCGAGGTCGTCGATCTAGTGACAGCTACGTGCATCCATTTCGAGTAGGCATCAACGATCACTAGTAGGTATTTACCGAAAATCGGTCCCGCATAATCGATATGGATGTGCGTTCCCATGGAGCGATCGGATATTCCCAATGGTGGCTGGTGAATTTAGCTGGCATGGTTGAATTTTGGAGACAAGCGTGGCAAGATTTGGCTATGCCTTCGATGTCAATTGAAGGCCAATAAATTAAGGACCGGGCTAACCCTTTCATTTTCACTACGCCGATGTGAGCGACGTGGAGTTCTTGCAGTAATATTTGGCGGAGCGAAGGAGGAATAACGTACCACACGCTGTCCCAACATGAGACATCCGTCGGATTGGGAGTACTCAGTTTCTCGATCTGAGTAGCCATGTTGTTTTAAGTCAAGTCCTTGCTCTAATGCTGAAAGTAATTTTGAAAGGCGCTCGTCCTTCTGCGTTTCTTGACGAATTATTTCTGCGCTCACGGGCAGCTGATTAACTTGATTTTGTACGATATTGTCAAATTCGTCGTACTCTTCGGGTGTATCTTCGAAGATCTGGAATGAAGGGTTGGACTCATAAGATCCCGCTTGAACGTTTCTTGAAAGATAGTCAGCATTGCTGTTTTGAGATCCCGGTTTGTATTTATATCGTAATTGAAATTAGTCAAGTAGGCAGCGTAGTTGGCACAACGAGACAATGTGATTTCAGGAGAAGGGAGTTTGGAGCGAAAATATGACTTATTGGCTTATTGTCCGTTATTATCGTGAATTTTCGACCATAAAGATATTGATAGAAATGTTTGACGCTCCACACTATGGCGAGTGCCTCGCGGTCAATTTGTGAATACCGTTTCTCCGTCGCATTCAATGCCTTGCTTGCATAAGATATCGGCCGTTCGGAACCATTTGGTGGCTGGTGAGAAAGAACTGAACCCTGGCCAACAGGGCTTGCGTCTGTCGCAAGTAGAAGCGGAAGACTTGGGTCGTATGGAATTAAAATTCGGGTCGGAGACTTTCATGCGCTTGACGAGCCGCGGAATTCCAAGTCAGCTTATTTGCCGATAGCATGTCTCGGAGGGGTGCCGTAACCGAAGAAAGGTTAGGAATGAAGGCATGATAGTACGTAATTTTTCCAAGAAATGTTCGTAGTTCTTCGAGAGTGGTCGGCAAAGGCGCGTTCAGCACTGCATCTACATGTTTGGTTGATTTATGTAGGCCTAAACCATCGATTCTGTGACCCAGAAAAACCGACACTATCAAGGAGAAACGCGCATTTTTACGGCGAAGTTTCAAGCCTGAATTTGCCAGTCGTTCGAAAGTTTTGGTCAAAATTTGAATCATTGCTTGGTCAGAGTCCGCAAATACCAAAATGTCGTCAAAAAAATTTTTAGCATTATCGATTCCTTCGAGGATTTTTTCAAGACTCCCTTGCCATTGAGCTGGAACACTAGCAACTCCAACTAGCACTAGCAACTATAGTGGGACGAACCAAACCATGCGTTGGTGTATTAAGCGTCGTGGCCTGACAGAAATTGTCCGAACAAGTCAAATTCATGAATGCATCAGTGACGTCTAGTCGGGAAAATACTGTTGCTCCTCGGAGCTGATTGAAAATATCTTCCACTCGAGGGATAGGGTGATCATCGACGATAAGCTGAGGATTCAAAGTCGATTTGTAGTCACCTGTTATAGTACGCATTTTTCCATCTTTGATTACAACGTGAGTCAGTGACGCCCATTCGGATGATGTAACTTGAACGTAATGACCCAATGCAATTTATTTTCTTATCAATTTCAGCGGCATAAGCTTCTTTAAGAGCATGTGGAATCGGTCTTGCACGAGCGTAGACGAAGCGACGAGGCGCTTTTTCATCATTTTAGCCACCAATTAGCGATTTTCTTAACTGGTAGCGATGAATTTAGAAGAGTTCTTTCTGAAAATTTTGTCGCGTACTGCCCCCAAAAATGCCCCCCCCCCCAAGGACCAACCTCTGAACGAACAAGGAATACCTTAAATTATGGCTTTTTCTAGATTTTAGCCAGGACAAGGGGTGGGCGATCGGGCTGAGCCCGAAGGGCCGGAGGGCCAGTGCGGCTGGAGTGCCGATGCCTCCCCCCCCCCACACCAACTCTTTGACGGATCCCAGTCCTTGTGAAAAAACTGGTATGGTAACTACATATTAATTTTTCTCGGTAATGGTCCTTAAGGTAAGCCTACAGAATCCCGGAACTGGCCTATTATAGCATAGGTACAATGAGACAAATGAGAAAAACCTATCAAGTTCTTAAAACCGCTACACCCTTCAACCCATGAGCCTTGTACCTTGAGTCATGGGTTGAAGGGTGTCCCGGTTTTAAGAAAACATAGGCTGTTTTATAGCGTATAGCTTATTAGCAGTTGGTTCAAAATTCACTCATTGATTACACCCAGAATACACGTACTCTCTAAAGGCCTGCTGCAGCAGTTTGTGTCTCAGCCCTCACGCTGCATACATTTTCCCCCTACTTTGCTGCCTTATATCTGCACGGATACCGATTTTATGGTCTCGTTGCAATCTTCAGGGAACTGGGCGTTTGGACTTGATCGGGGACTTGGGCATTCTACTTCGTTATATTCAGCTCAGCAAAGCAGATTGTGATCTTTGTGTGTAGTTTTTTCTCTTCGAATTGGTTTGAGATCAACCAGTGCCGGCTTTAGGGCGAGTAGGCAACAGCCCAGGGGCGCCGTGTCCTTAGGGGTGCGTCTAGCAAAATGAGGAGGGGGAGGGAAGGTGGACGAGAAAAAATTACCTAAGAAGCGCATTTGATTTATGAATATTTCAAAACTAAACTAGCCGAAAATTGAAGCTTTTTTTTCCATTTTAGCCGTGAATTACAGGGCTTTTCCTCTACACTTTGTCCGCAAATAGGTGATTTTTCTCAATTTTTGCCAAGAATTGAAGTTTTCCTCGATTTTTGCAGCAAATTAGCCATTTTTTACCTTTTCACCAGTGAATTAGCACTTTGAGCTGCAACTATAGCGTTTTTCGTTAATCTCAGCCACGCTAATTAATTAGTGATTTTTCTCAATATTGGCCGCAAATTAGCGGTGTACGAACTATTTTTGCCCCGCATTTACAATTTTTTTTTCAACTTTTAGCTATGGACTAGCGCTTTTTTTCAGGTTTAGGCCCGAAGTTGCCTTTCAGAAGCAACAGATTATTGTCTTCTGTTGAATTACTAAATTTTAGTCGTGAATTGGCGTTTTCTCTAATATAGCCGTGAATTAGCCGATTTTCATTTTCATTTTTCGTTTGAATCCGCGAATTAACGTTTTTTCTGCGAATTAATCAACTATTCTTTTCAATTAATCTAAAGAAATAAATAATAGTTGCATGTTTAGCCGCTAAGTAGCGCTTTTTGTCAATCTAATAAGCGATTTAGCTAATTTCCTCAATTTTTGCCTTGAATTAGCGTGTGTCCCAATTTGAGCAGCTAATTAGCAATTCTTCTCAATTTCAGTCGTGAATTAGCATTTTTCGAAAATTAGGTACGAATTAGTGGCTTTTCACTTTTTTGTCCGCGAATGGGCGATTTTTTGCAATTTCAGTTGCGAATTTGTCATTTTTCTCAATTTTAGCCCCAAATTAGCGTTTTTTTTCCTATCGTATAGCCTCAGCGGATTTTCTTGCCTTTTAGCGCTTGCAGGAAAGCAACAACTGGGCCACGTTTCAATTTCACCAACAGCAAATTAGCGTTTTTTCTTCATTTTAGGCATAAAGTGGCATCTATACACCGCGAATCAGGGATTTTTTCTTAATTTCGGTATGGATGTTTCATCGAGGTACCGCGAATGAAGGCTTTTGAACAGTTTTGGTCCAAAAAAAAAAAAAAAAAAAAAAAAAAAAAAAAAAAAAAAAAAAAAAAGACGGGGAGCAGCGTATTCTCTCTATTTTAGCCGCGAAGTTACCCCTTGAAGGCTGCGTTATCTCTCAATTTGAGCCTTCAGAATAGCACTTTTGTGGGCTAAATCGTTATTCAGCTGTACACTCTTTGCTGATTACCTGCAAGCACTCCATCCTGGATCGGATGGATTGAAAACCGTCGAAAGGAGCCAAAATATCGCTGTCCAAATACATGCCAAAAAATCGTTTTCACATACGTACAAACATGAACTTAGATCCTTAATATCCACGTTTTTAGGCCCACATAGGGAGCCCGGGGCGATCCGGCCCCCTCACCACTGTTTCGGTACGCTACTAATTCACGGACAGAAGTGAGAAAAAGCGCTACTTCGCTGTTCAACTTTCCTTAAAGCTTCGGCGGATAAAGTACAGAAAAAGCGCTAATTCACGAATGAAATTGAGAAAAATTACTCATTTAGCGGTTAAAATTCAGAAAAATACGAAATCACCGCAAAAACACAAAAAAAAACGCTAATTCACCGCTAAAATGCCGAAAAATCGCTAATCCGTGGCTAATTCACCGATAAAATTCAGAAGCGCTGAAGTGAGGAAAAACGCTAATTTGCGATTTAAATGGACAAAACGTCAAATTTGCGGCTTCTAAAGGTAGCTTTGTGCCAGAAAGTGAAAAAATCGCTATTCCTCAGCCAAATTCAGAAAATGATTTAAAAAGTTCGCGTCGAAAATTGGGGGAAAACGGTAATTCGTGGCTGAAATGTACAAAAATCTATAATTTTAGCGGCTAAAATGAGGAAAAACGCTAATGTGTGGTTATAAACAGGATAAATGGCTAATTGGGGGTTAAATTGAGAAAATTTGCTAATTCACAGAAAATTGAGAAAATGGCAAGCAGAGGCTTTTGGAGGCAACTTTGCAGCCAATTAGCAAAAAGCGCTAATTAAAAGCCATTCGAAAGCTAACAGTAGAAGTTTTTAATAATTTTTTACACTTCCTACGACGGCCATGAAGGAATTGACAGCTGGCTGAAAGACTAGGAGTTTTCTGGAAATCTAAGAAGTTGGCTGTTCAGTAGCAATTTAAGCACTTAAATATCGATCGATTTAGAGATGAAAATATTGCTATTTCCAATGGCTTCTTTTAAATTTCAATGAGACCATTTTTTTTATCACATTCAGACGATTTACCAAGGAAAACCATGGATGCATTAAAAATTAGGAAAACTCCGATTATCTCCAAAACTATAAGTAATCGGACCATGGTGCATAGGGTCATTTTGACTCCAAATGTGACTAAGAATTACTCTTTTCATTTATGCCAGGCTTTTCCGTTACGCCCTGTATATTAATATTGGGCCGATATTTTCTCAGTGCCCCGCGCCGGGTGCAAATCTGTGTATCCGCCCCTGATTTTAGCCACGAAGTGGACTCCAGCAACCAGGAAATTGCGTTTTCTCAATTTCAACTGCAAATTACAGCGTTTTCCCAATTTCATCCGGGATTCAGCGTTTTCTCAATTTAACCCCATAAATGGCAATTTTTCAAAGTTTTTAGCCGTGAATTACCGTTTTACCTAATTTTAGCATCCTAGCGAGCCGTGAATGAGTTTTATTTCATTTCATTTTATTTTATTTATTTCGCGCAATAATGAATATTAATACAAATTAATACATTAATGAAATTAACAATAGAATATATATATATATATTAAATGTGCGCCAGCCTCCCGGTAAGATGTACTTGTGTTGGGGGCTGAAGTTCACTCCAATGAACCAACGAGCGTATCACTTAATTTAAGGTTTAGAAGAAACTTACGAAATTTAGATTGACTAGGAAAATCACAGAAATTTAACCTATTCTTTAACGCTATTCTCAAGCCCACAATATAAGCGTGGTTATAATAGAGTGAAGTATTCACTTTCGGTAGTTTTACATTGGTCTGACATGCCAATCTAGTATCATAACCGTGAAAAAAATAATCTACATATTTAAATCTATAAAAGAACAAACAAACATTGAAAACATATAACTCTTTAACATTCATGACTCCCATCTCATTAAACAGCGCTCGTGTAGGGTAATCCATGTTCTTGTGCTCAATAATCTTCAAAATTATTTTCTGTGCCACAAAAAGCCGATTTAATATATAATTATGAGTATTTCCCCATGCCACAATTCCATAACTTAGCAACGACTGGCAGAGAGCATAGTACACCATTTTCATCATTTTTAAATCCAAGAAGCCTCGCAATACAGAAAATGCATAAAACAACTTCCTTATTCTTCCAGTTAATGTTTTAATATGATCATCATAGCTCAACTTATGATCAATAAAAACTCCAAGATATTTTACCCTATTTACAAATTTCAACAAAAAACATTCCGAATAATCAGTACAATTTCCATTGCAGCTTATCGAATGATTCTGTAAAGACGAATTTAGCTGTATTGCATTATTTCTCAATCCATTACAAAAAGGAACCGTGAAAGTCTTCGCTAAATTAACCGACAAAAAATTAGAATCGAGCCATTTCTTTATAAATTTAAAATCATTTATGATATTATTCCTCAAACTATTAAGATCTTCATGTGCAAAAAGGAAAGCCGTATCATCCGCAAAACAGAAAGCACTACCCGTCAAATTAAGTCTTAATAAATTATTGACATACAGCAAGAATAGTAACGGACCCAACACTGTCCCTTGTGGTATACCACAATTAGTCTTTTCAGGGCTGACACTTTCATTCACTCTTACCGTTTGCTTTCTGCATGTAATATACGATTGAATGAGTTAGTTAGCGATCCCCCTTATGCCGCAGCACTCCATTTTCATTAAAAAAGACTTGTGGTTCAACCGTGTCGAAGGCCTTCTGTATGTCAATAATAAAGACCCACCACATAATTTCCCTTATCTAGATTTTCAGATATAAACTTCGTCGCCTCAAACAAGGCATTATTGGTAGATAGTCCTTCCCTAAAACCGTACTGCTTCTCGTATAATATTTTATGCTTCCCTAAAAATGACAACAGTCTCCGTTTGATACAACTCTCCAACGTTATAGCCAGCGCGGATGTAAGTGAAATTGGCCTATAATTACTTACGACTTGCTTATCTCCTGCCATATTATATAGGAATAACAACAGTATTTTTAAATATGGATGGAAAAACCCCTTTCGAAAAACATAAATTAAAAATATAGACAAGAGGGGGCGCCAATGCTTGCTTAACACTACTCAACAATCTATTATTTACACTACAAATTTTAAAGCTAGACTCATTTTTCAATCTAAAACTGAGCTCCCTCACAATTTCTTCTTCCGTTACCGGCGACAGGAATTCTTAACCCTTTCACACCCCATTGTTACTAGATTAGAGTCATAAACAAAATCTTTTTTACTAACTATTTTATTTCTATTACATTTCCCAACTGCACTGAAATATTTATTAAATTCCTCCGCTATTATGCTATCATCGGAAATAATCTCACCACCGTCAATTTTAATCTCCAATTTCCTGTTCTCACTACCGCTAATTCTGTTAGTACTCTCCTTTATTATGTCCCAAACTTTTTTTGGATTTCCGTCAGTTCTTTTAATTTCATCTGCATAAAACATAGATTTTGCACTTTTAATGCACCTTTGTAAAATACTTCTGTACTTCTTAAAATAATTCTCCTGTTGAACCTGACATTTATTTCCATTTCTAAGCTTTTTTCTTAGTTTATCACGCTTCCTAATAGAGTTCACAATTCCTTGTGTAATCCATTTTTTTAATTTTAAAACACTTACTACTAACCCTAGTAAAAACAGTACTCGTACTCTTTTTCACACAGGATTCAACAACTTCGATGAATTCTTTAACAGCTAAGTCTACATCATCAGAATTTAACACCCTATTCCACTTTTCCATAGCCATAACGTCCCTAAAAACTTTTTCGTCAACAACTTTCTTTTCATATACCCGCCTAGTTGAAATATTTTTATTCACGCTGGATAATTTTACATTGCAGACAATTGCTGAGTGATCGGTGATTTCACAATTACATATAAACCCCTGGCAGATAACACCACTTTCTCTAACAAAAATGTGATCAATGCAAGTACCACTTTTAACTCGAGTAATCCCATTTATAACTGCTGAAAACCCAGATTCTGACAACAAAGCCAAATACTCCTCCACAACAACACTATTTTCTAAAATATTTACATTAAAATCACCACTAATTATATGAGTCACATTATTGGTCTTACATACATGCGGAAGGTAGTTTCTAAAATCAGCCATAAAATCATCAATCAGTCTACCGAAAGACCTATACACTGCATGAACAATAAATACCACATTGTTCCATTTCAATTTAACCGCTACAGAGTTACATTAGGGAGTTATTGCATAACCGTCTGACGGTTAACGTTAACGGTTATGTGACGTCATGATAAGCGTAAAATTCAAATATTTAGTTTAAGCGTTATTCACAAACGTTTGAAGTCCAGTATGAGGAGGTGTTATATTAATTTATTTGAAGCAATTAAGTGCATCTATGCCCTACCATGTGTTCATATTTTAGCGTAACTATTATTTGCAATAACTCTTTTTCCACCGACACAAACGGCTACGCTTATGGTGACGTCACATAACCGTAAACGTTAAGCGTCAGACGACTATGCAATAACTCCCCATTGTCCAATACAATTGGCATTAACACCAATAATTTCCAGATCCTTTCTACAATAAACGGAAACTCCTTCTGCTTTATTAATTGATGCACTTGACTTATACTCAAAAAATTCAGGAAGGGGAAAACTAGAGGAACCGTCATTCCAGGTTTCCGTAAGGATAACAATATCAAGACGTAAGGAAGATGATTCAACACTGGCTCTAAATTCATCAAAATTACTTTTAAGGCTTCTAATATTCAGACACAAAATATTCAGTCCTTCCTTAATGTTAAGCTTATGAGATGAAATACTTTCCAAATCATATATGGATTCACAATTTAATATATTATTCGTCTTATAGTTATCAATAGCATTACAAAATTCAATTATTTCGGGTACCATAGAAAACTTATAATTATTATCAACAATAACATTTGAACTGTAATTTATGGATTCAGCACCTTCACTGGGATAAAAAAGAGGCACTTTCTCGGTTAATTTTAACCGAGAAATCTCGGTAAAATGTTTGCAACCGTCGCGAGTCTGTAATATCAACCGACAAGCTTGATACGGTTGAATGCACGTCTTGACTCGGTTAACGCATGTTGTCGGTAAAATGTTTGCAACCGTCATGAGTTGGTAAAGTCTACCGACAAGCTTGATACGGTTAAATGCACTCGGTTAGCGCATATTGTCGGTAAAATGTTTGCAACCGAGTATGACGGTCAAGCCACAAACACGGTTAAACACATGATCCCAGTCAGTTGAGACGTATCTGTTGAATGAACCGTCACTAGACGGTTAACTCTAACCGTTACTTTACGGTAGATTCTTCCGACCCACAACTCCCTTGTCTGTTACAGCAACTGTCTAACATCGGTGAAAGCTGACCGTATACTCGGTAATCACAGCCGTGTCAGGCGGTTAGTCCAACAGTGTGTTT
The DNA here is from genome assembly GCA_038030265.1 of Corythucha ciliata. Classification (NCBI taxonomy): domain Eukaryota; kingdom Metazoa; phylum Arthropoda; class Insecta; order Hemiptera; family Tingidae; genus Corythucha; species Corythucha ciliata. The sequence goes on from CM075941.1 coordinate 7,060,393, forward strand.
ACGGTAGTGGCGAACCGAATTTTGGATATTATACGGTAGCATCAGCAGAAAAAAAACGGTAAAATTCTACTGTCATGACGGTTGCATCAACGGTTACTCAACGGTAAAACAGGTATCTCTACTCGGTTAAGAAACGCCGTCTTGAGTCTGGTGTCAACCGTGACATAACGGTACATGCTACCGTTGGCATACGGTGGAATATACCGTTATATCACAGTTAAAACAGGTGTCTCACCTCGGTTAAGAGGTACCGTCTTGAGTCTGGTGTCAACCGTGAAATAACGGTATATACTACCGTCGGCATACGGTAGAATATACCGTTTCTACTGTGGTACAAACGGTAATTTGTCACCGACTTTCTCGGTACGTGTTCCACTTTTCACGGTTAGCCTTACTGATTCTTTACGGCCAAATTTGCCGCAAAAAATGGTTGAGCCGAGCGTCAGAGGTAAACCGCAGATTAAATTTCCATTTCAAATCCTGATTTCTCTCGACGCTCCGTTCAGCCTTTCTTGTGGCCCGTTTGAGACCCTAAAAAAAAATTTGAGTTACCGTGAAAGTGAGTGTTCTGAAATTCTGTTATTGGTAAAAAAAGATTAAATTGGAAATGGGATGAACGTAAATTTTAGTTCACATGCGAAGAAGTCGTGAAAGAAGAAACACGAAATATATTCAAACATAGTACAAAACAATAAGTAGAAAATTCACCACCGTCATTTCAATTCACCGTTATTGAATTCTGCTTTACCGTCACTTCGCTCGGTTTTACCGTCATTCATCTCGGTAACACGACCGTTCAACTCGGTTTCACTGTCATTCAATCGTGTAGTCGCTCAGCTTCCACTCTTGCAAAAGAGTTTTAACATCTTCATCCATTTCGGAGTCACAAGTTCTTGTTTCAACACGACTCAAATCACTTCACGAAAAAAAAAAAAAAAAAAAAAAGAACTCTTTCACTGACTACAGTGACTGAAACAACTTCAGCAGGCGAGGACTAAATAATGAGAAGTGGGAAGTTACTGGGAGCAGTGAGAAATACAGACCTTGCGCGTTTTCTGCAGATGCCGCTAAAAACAAAGAGAGGGAGTGCTTCAACCGATAGAGCACCCTGAATCAACAGAATTTTGACGGTTAAGGGTTGCCTTACTGAACCGTCTACTTAGTTGTTGCATCTAGTTACGAGTGCGTGAAGTCGGTTAAAAACTGCTTGTCTAAGACTGCCAGAACAGGAGAGTTTTATAGGATGATTAAATGGGGGAGGGGACCTCTTGGGTAACGTTATATCTATATGTATCTGAATACTTTCATTAAATAAAAATAAATACTAGGCTACCGATGGGAGCATTGAGTTTGATTCGATTTACATTTTTTGTGTGTGTTCTTCATCGAAAAATATCCCGCTTTCTTTGATTGTGACCTGGGACCCAGGGCAATTTGCGAAAGTTGCAAGATCCGGAAGTTTTAGAAAATGAAAATTTCGTTTCATCGGTTTTATCGTCCGCCTACACAGTACAACGTCAGTACATTTGATATTAGTGGCCATGGAGCCGGGTTCACCGTCATTCAACTCTGCTTTACAGTTACTAAACTCGGTAACGCCGTCATTAAACTCTGTTACATCGCCATATTCAACTCGATTTCACCATCATTGAATTCTGCTTTACCGTCACTACGCTCGGTTTTACCGTCATTCATCTCGGTAACACGACCGTTCAACTCGGCTTTACCGTCATTCAACTCGTTTTCTCCATCATTCCAACTTGATTTCACCGTCATTCAACTCGGTTTTACCGTCGTCCAACTCTATTTTACCTTCATTCAGGTCGGTAATACGGTCGTTCAACTCGGTTTTACCGTCATTCAGCTCGATTTCACCGTCATTGAATTCTGCTTTACCGTCACTTCGCTCGGTTTTACCGTCATTCAATACGGTAACATGGTCGCTCAACTCGGTTTCACCGTCATTCAACTCGGTTTCTCCATCATTCCAACTTGATTTTACCGTCATTCAACTCGGTTTTACCGTCATTCAACTCGGTTTTACCGTCTTCCAACTCTGTTTTACCTTCATTCAGGTCGGCAATAGGGTCGTTCAACACGGTTTTACCGTCATTCAGCTCGATTTCACCGTTATTAAACTCGGTTACTAGGTCATTCACCTCGGTTTTACCGTTATTCACACCGGCTGGGCGACAAGTTTTCAGCTCAACCGACTTTTTTTGTACGGTTAAGCACGTGAAAGTGTAGAAAAGTCTGTTAAATACACGGTAAAAGAGTGTTTTTGACGGTTGTTTGCACTCTTAACCGAACAAATAACTGTTGGAGCCGTCTTTAACAGAATGACGTTTATTTTTCACGGTTAAGTTTAACGGTTGAAACTACTGTTTCAACCGAGAATACTGTTTCAACCGAGTTCCGGAACCGACTCTTTTTCCCAGTGTTGTTTAACTGTCACTACTTGGGAGGTATTAAGAACAGCTCTCATTAGCGGATACTCTGATAAAAGGGATATCTTTACGTTGGGAATAGAGTTAATGGAAACAAAACAAGGTAACGACACCCCGTTTCGTTATTTAGATAAAGTGGAAGAACTGCTTTCCCTTCAAATTTCATACTTACAAACTCAAGGGACGCAATCCGATGAATTAAAAGAATATATAAGAAAAATGGCATTAAGAATTTTTCTAAGAGGCATTAAAGAACCATTGGCCAGCCTCCTACAAGCCCGAAACCCAACGACCTTAACCGAAGCTAGAAATTTATTAACAAACGATTTTCAATATTTCAGCAACAGAAATTATTTTAAACCAGATTTCAAAATGACCCAAAGATCAAAACCAAACAATTCGCAAAGTGTTACGCATTTAAAGCAAAAATTTTCAAATCAAAATTTCAAACAAAGTGAAATGCCTGTAATGTCAAACACCCCGAAACAAGAATTTTCTTTTTACAATAGACCGCGTCAACAACCTTTTCAGTCCCAGTATTAACGTTCCCCGCCTCATCATCAACCAACGCCTATGAGTGTCTCTACTGCGAACCCGACTCCTCATTTCCACTCCCGTAATATTGAATTACAAGAGGTAGAAAATGAAAACAATGTTCCTTATCCTGCAGAAGAGCATTCAATGACAAATCATTACTTCTCCCTATCAGAAAATATAGAAAACGTAAATTCTTCCGTTGAACAAGAAATGAGTCCTTTTTTAGAGATAGGCCCAAATCATTCCCCGCCTTCCACTTGATGAACTTGGGACAAGGACTAAATGGGCTGCCCTACCTCATAATGCCCAAACTGAATTTACGAGTTTTGATCGATACTGGCAGCACCAAATCCTTTATAAATCCAACCATCGCTCAACAGTTTTTCCCAGCAAAAATTAAAACAGACCCGTTCCAAGTAACGACCGCTCATGGCACGTCCCTAGAAAAATCTAGTACCTCAGTACCTTGTGGAGAACTTTTCAAAAGAAGAAATTTAAATTTAAAATTTTACTTATTCAAATTTCACGACCATTTTGATATGCTACTCGGAATAGACAACCTCAAATTTCTGAAAGCCAATATTAATCTGTTGGGGAACACTCTCAACACCCCTGAAATTAGTATACCTGTTTTGTTCTACCAAATAGACAAGTCCCCAGAATGTTTTAAAATCGAACCTAGACCGTTAAAGGGAGTAAAAACACGAATAAAAAATATAAAATATGGATTAGGGGCGTTACCCTGTACAAAAATCAACAATATAGAAATCCCCGAGAGCGTAGAGAATTATCAAACCTACTGTGCCATGTTAAACTCAAGTAAAAACCCAGTCACTGATAAAGCAGTTAGGCCGTTGACAATGGAAGACATTTCCTATAAAAAAGGTTCAACAAACACTAACACCGACGCACTTTCTAGAATACAGCTAAATATGACTGAAACAGAAGACGCAGAAGAAATAATTAATGACCTGGTAACAGGATTTTTCATTGAGAATCCTTCGGTAGGTAATTCAAGTCCCACAGTCGAAGACCAAGTCAGTGACGCTGGGCAATCTTTACAAGTAAATTTCGATGAAACTAGTGACTCAGGAGCAACAGTACATTCCAGTGCAGGCGGAAATACTATTCCTTACATCCCTATTTCCGAAAGCCCAGTAAATCATGGGAATGATCAAATCATTATTAATACCGTTCAAGGCAACCCCCGAAAACAAAATTAATCAAGCTATTTAACTCTAAAACGCGAATCCTAGTAGAACTATCCGTAAATGATTTTGAAAAGGACTTAGTTAGCTTTGTCAAAGAGTATGTCACCCCGAAAGTTAAATACTCCATATATTTTGAGGATGACGTTTATGAAAAATTCACACAATTAATGGTCAAAAATTTCAAAACATCAGAAATAGATCTTACCAAGTGCACCGAAAAATTGATTGACGTCCTTGAAGAAGAAGAAATTCATGAAATTATACGAAATTATCACGTTAGTAAAACTAACCACAGAGGTATAGCCGAAACTTACTTGAAAATTAAGCGCATGTATTTTTGGCCAAATCAGAAGAAAACCATTCAAGACTTCATTAACCAATGCGAGATCTGTCTAACCTGCAAATACGACAGACGACCGCTAAAAATCAAATACAACGTCACACCCACAGCCTCAAGGCCCTTCGAAATCTTACACATCGATAAACTAACACTAGACGGATCAAAATTTTTAACCATCATTGACAAATTTTCCAGATACGCCCAAGCCTATTCCGTAACTTCATCCTCCAGTATCGAAGCTGTCAAAGCTCTTATCAAATTTTTCTCCCATCATGGGATACCAGATGTCATAGTATCCGATAACGGCGCTGAGCTAAACAGCACGATGGTCAAGGAATTGATGGAACTGCACAAAATTAAAATACATTTTATCAGTAGTCAACACCCAGACTCTAACGGCCCAATAGAAAGATTTCACTCCACTTTAGTAGAACACATGAGACTCCTCAACAATCAAGAAGAATACAAAAACCACTCCGTAGTGTCCAAAGTAAATTATGCTCTAGTAGCCTATAACAACAGCATCCATTCAGCTACTAACTTTACACCATTCGAAATAATATACGGCCACGTGCATAATAGTTCTGTAATAGATTTAGATGTCGAACATCAGTTGACCAATAACTACTTAAATAACCATCGAGACAAAATTCAAATTCTATACGAGAAAATTAGAGAACAGGATCAGGCAAACAAAGAAAAAACCATCGCTAAACGTAACATGACTAGAGAAGACGTAGTGGAAATACCAAAAGAAGTCTACGTAAAAAACAAACAACTTCAAAGTAAAACAAAAAACAAGTATAATAAAGAAACCGTTAAAGACGTAAATCCAGGACGAAAAACAGCAATCATAGAACCAAGGCACCGCAACACAAAACAAAAAATTCACCTGTCTAACGTGAAACGACCTAGAAAATTAAATAAACCTAACCCTTCTACGAACAGTCATGACCCAGGACCTGACAATCCAGGACACTCTGGGCTGCAGCAGCCGCAGGAGAACACCTGAAGGGTGTGACTCATAACCAGGGAGTGCTTCCCATAAAGTTGGGAGAAGCAAAACTGACGAAAGACGAACATACCTCCACTACTATGAATTGGGTAAGTTAACAGAAGAATTTGAAGTATCAAAAAAGGTTTACAGTGAGCTAAATCGTAAAATTAGTAAAGATCAAAATATGCCCAAAGAATTAGAAGAATGTAACAAGCTAACAGAATACGTGGTAGATTTAGTAGAAGATAAGTTAGGAAATATTTTAATTCATAAAAGTAGAAATAAACGAGGGATATTTAATGGACTCGGAAGTCTAGTGATAATGGTTACCTACGGGAAATTTAGACGCTAGCGACGTGAAAAGATTTGAAACCTTTATGAGTAAGGCCAAAGAAAATGAGTATAGTCTACAAAAACAATTAAACTCCCAATTCTCTGTCAGTACCGATCTAATAGCGGAATTTAATGACACTATTCGACACATCCAGTACAATAATAACGAAATAAGGAACAAAATTCACCAAATCGGAGAAATATTCCAGTCAAATTCCATTAGGGCTAGTTTGTCGTCAGTCAAAGAAACCCTCAACCACATTCAAATAATTTTCAGCCTAATTTTGCAAGTGGCACAAGATATCGAAAATGCGCTAACTTTCTGTAAACTAGGAGTCATGCACCCTAGCATCATAAGTTCAAAACAATTATATGCCGAACTTCAGAAAATAGAAAAATATTATTCGGGAAAACTCCCTTTCGATCTTAACACCAATAATATTATGGAACTTGAATCGTTGTTTAAAACGCATTGTACAGTGAACCCTACTCAAATCACATTTTTTCTCATTCTACCTCTCACCTCACGCGAACAATACGAACTTTATTATCTGAGACCCATTCCCACCTTGTTCCAAGCTCACTACGCTACAGTAATTCCCCAAAACCAATATTGTGTTAAGAAGCAAAAATGATACAGCAGTCATGAAACCTCTAAAGAATAGTTGCATATTATCCAAGGTCTATTTGTGCTCACAATTCAGCCTATCAAATGAGAACGCGCATTGTGAAAAGGAAATTCTTGTCCACGGGACTACCTCGAATTGTCATTTAGTTAATTTAGAAATTGTCGAAAACGAAATTACACCCATTCCCGAGATTAATAAGTATCTTGGAATTTTTATTAACGAGGAAACAATAGAAATAAAAAGAGATAAGGAAATAGAAACTAGAACTTTGAAAGGTATTTTTCTCATTGATACAGAAAAGGACTCAATCTATTTTAGACATGAGCTACTAAGATATAACTCGTCAAGTACCGGACAACCAAGAATTGTATCCAATGTTAAATTCGCAATAGACAATCACCCCAGCCCAAATTTGACAATTCAGTTTAAAGATCTCGATTTCGGGAACATCAAACTTAATAGGATTGTGTACCACTCAAATTTAGACGCCGCCCATTTAACCATACCTAGCCTATGGACCATTCTGCTCTATATTTTATTGATTTGTCTTGTAGCAATTTCCATAAAAAAGTATATTATTAAGAGACCAATCCCCGAGAGTATCACCGGCATACGCCTTCCAGACGATGCCAGGATCTAAGGGTGGAGGAGTTACGTATGTTAAAATCATTGATCTAGCGTTATTAAATAGCAAAGTAAGATAGATTTAATTCTAGAATTAAGTGGGGGAAAGGAAAGCTGTGAGAAAAGAAAACGATGGGAAATCAGTCTTGGGCAGACATCTAAGCGTACCACTTCGTATTTTAATCGGGTTTTTCTGTAATTAAAGTGAAAAGTATTCTTTGTGAAATAAAGTTTTTTTTAAAAACTAAATTTTCCGGAGTTATCACTTATCTTGTATATTGGACCGATATTTTCCCCGTGCCCCGGGCCGGGTGCAAATCTGTGTATCCGCCCCTGATTTTGGCCACGAAGTGGCCTCCAGCCACCAGGAAATTGCGTTTTCCCAATTTCATCCGGGATTCAGCGTTTTCTCAATTTAACTCCATAAATGGCAATTTTTCTAGTTTTTAGCCGTGAATTAGCGTTTTACCTAATTTTAGCATCCTAGCGAGCCGTGAATGAGTTTTATTTCCCAATTTTCGCGGCGAATTAACGATTTTTTGTGAATTATATCCGCGAATTTCTGCTAAGATTTTTTCTCCCCCGATGCACACATCGTTTTTTTTAAAACACGTACCTACACAATTTTTAATTTCTCACTCTTTCTTCCAATTTTAAAAAAGGGAAGAGGAATAAATTCCACCTGCTAAAGTTTAGTGCTAAAGTTTTTTCAATTTTATCGAGAAATTATGTATTCCGAAGTTACTACTCTTGTCCGACTTCTTTGAATTTGATCTCTATTTTATGAAGGATCATCCCCCGGTATATTCCGGGTAATTTATGTTTAAAGCTGGTAGCGTCTTTCCAGTAAAAAAAAAAGTTTTGTTTGATATAAAAACTGGCTTTCCCCCATCTTCATCAATCACGGGCTCTTGGAAAAGAAAAGAAGATGGTAAGTAGAAAGAAAAAAAATATCCCCAGAATCTTTCGCCGGAGAGAGGTACTTTTACTCCTGAAGAACCCCGCACGCGTCTTGGATTGGTCTCTTGTAGGATCAAAAGGTGGGGCTGAAATAGAAGAAAAGTATAAGGAACTTGCCCGTTCAAGCCGCGACGAGTGCGTCTTCTTCTTTTTCCCCTCCTCCAGTCCTCCTACCTACTTGCAGTCGTGTTTTTCTAAAGGGGGATAGGTCGTCTCATTCGACTGCAGATTTACACAGCATCCCTTTTTTAGTTTAGTTTAGTAGTGCAGTGAGCGTCAGGAGGAGGTTTTGGGATCAAAGCAGTTCGTTTTGTCGCTTTTTCTTTTGTTGTTTTTTCGTCGTGAGCCCTGCAACCCTTTCCGGCCATCAAGTAAGTGAGTTTCCCAATTTTACTTTACTTGAATAAAATATTTAATAATTTATGTTAACCTCTTTTGTTGACGCAAATTTGCTGGAATTTTCGTTTTAATTCAGAGAATTCAGACAATTTTTAAAATTAAAAATTCGTCCCCCGCTGAGTTTTATTGCAGTTTATTTGGGAAGCTCTTACTTGTACTTTTCTCAGGGAGGCAGGCAGACCATCGTTAATTAAAATTCAACGTTCAATTATAATTTTTTAATCCTCCCTAGACAAATAAAAGAAAGCAGTATAATTCGACATATTAGGGGCGTGAAATAAAATTCCTCCCCATCAATGACCGACGATTTCCACCGTATAAATTGTGAAGTGTGTTCCACTATTCGAACCGCGTAGGAAATGAATGAAAAAAAAAAAATCGGCTAAAAAAAAGAAACCAAGCCATAACCTCGGGTCACAACCCGGCTAACATCCAATGATGATGATCATAATACTGTGAAACCTGGTCAGAATAAAATCTCCTCGCGAAACAGGATTATAAGGTATAATCTTAAATTATAACACGGGGCTTCGCAACAATAGCGACTCTCAATAACGTACATTTTTCGTCGCAGCTTTATTGTGATGAACGCTTTGGAAAAATTGTAAATCAAAAGATTAGGGTGTTAAGCTATTTCTTCTAAGACTCAGAGGTGTTATTTCTTTTCAATGCCCTGCACAATTTAACGTATATGATGAGATCCACAACGCGTGTTTCTTGGAGCTCTTTTGTCGTTTTATTGCTGTGTTAAAAAGTGTAGTTTTATACTCGTAATATCAATTTTCAATTTCTCGAGAGATGCATTGTCATTGTTAAAAGTCCTTTTTTAATAGCCTCTTTCGGTTACAAATAATGGCTTGAAGACTTGCCGAATGGACCTCCTACATCGTGTTTTGTCATCTCCCGTGCCTGGCGGTGACTATTATTATTATTATTTTGTTCTCTAATACACTCCCTGTGGGTTAGCTGGTGTATTTTTTGTTATCGTATCATTCCTGATAGGCCACACTTTTTTTTTTTTTTTTTACCATTATGGAACATTAGTGGTAACCATCTTGTGTTTCTGCTCGCTGAATACAAATCGATTTCGCGACGTCATTAATGCTTAATCATAATACGCTAATGATAATTATTATAAACAACTAGTAACAAGTAATTCACAAGTAATTTTACACATTTTTTAGAACCATCATCATTGATGCTCTCATACTGGTCCTTACAAGATCGTACGGTAAATTCGTGTTGTACAGGGTCACGAAACATGAAAAATGTGTCGTTATGACCTACATTTATTTGCTATCATTAAAGAAGAAGAAGGAGGGGGGGATTGCGTATTTTTCCACTGCAGTTCCTGGAGCACTTCATTTTTCGAACTACGTATAGTTGGAGGTTTACTGTCTTTCTTCTTGACACCCCCCCCCCACCATTAGAAACGTGTTCCGAGCAATTTTTTTGGCCAGCAATTCTTCAAACCCATCGATTAATTTTTAGAAACAACGAAAATACGATTTTCCAAGCTTACGGCTTACGGGCTCTCGTTTAAGACTCTAAGGACTTGTTTATAAACGCCTATTCCCTCTATTCAAAAAAAAAAAAAAAAGGTATGCAGAAATGATTGCAAATTGACTGCACGCGCTTTCATCCCAGGGTCAACGTGTTGCAAAACGTTCGCTAAAGTCAAACTACACGCTTTTCGGATCGGCAAATATCCCTTCTGGCAAAGGCTAACTTTCATGATATATCAATTGGTTTTAATTATTGTCGGGCGTGGTACGTGGTTTCCCCTCCCGCCACTCCTCGCGGGTTGGTTCATTTCTTAGACGGCGGCCTAATTAGGTGGCTTTCTTTATAGCTTGACAAACGGAGATGTGAATATTATGTTTTTTGTGCTTTACCAAAGTTCGGGATACTGAAGACCGTTTTGTGGTTATACGCTGTGTAATATAGTTTTTACGCCCTTAAATTTTATGTCAATGAGTTGAAAAAGCTGTGACGTCTCGTCGACGTCAGCTGTTGAAACAAAGTGGCCAGGAGAGGGGGGCTGTATCTACCCCTCACCCAAGGAAAAAAAATGACGGTTTCACGACAAAAATATTGTGATTTCCATGTAGTTAGAGACGATGCTTACAGTGTGAGATAACGAGGAAGACTATAAAGAAAAAAAAAAAAAAAAAAACTTGCGGGACTCGCAGGACAGCTTCAAAATGGTCCTCTTCTCTTAAAAAGGTCCCAAGAATGAGTGAATTATTTCGAGATGTCCTTTTAGTCCTCTCCACTCAAACTCAAACTGCGTTGGGTCACTTGGTCCTTGGCCAAAGACCGCCGCGCCTGAATTTTTTATCGCTTTGAAAAAGGGAATTAATACATGTCCGAAGGCCTAAATTACAGAAGTGGATTATAATGGGGCAAGTTTTCGAAAGGGGGGGGGGATCTTCTTTCTCGTTAGACCCAAATGCCAATGACAACACTTTTGTCCGATCAGTGAAACTTCTTTAAAAAAATCGTGAGTTTCTGATCTGAGTGCACTAAAGATAAGTATGCCGAGGAACACGTTTCATTTCATATAAAATTGGATAGATCAAGGCTTTTAAATTATTAATATATAATTATGTATCTGATTTACAGTTAATTACGTCTTTAAGGCTCGCTTTCGTGCCTTCACCTACAGCGATCAAACGATCAGATACACGGCGATAAAGTAAAATAGTACGATACAGGGGAAAGATCGTTCAGTTACATCCTATATAGACGGAAAGGTTGCTTTTTATCATTTTCCGGTCCAAATATAAAAAAAATAAAATATTACATTAAAAAATCCAACAAACTTGTTTACCGCAGGCACAGCTTTATTTATTGGGCAGTATTTTTCATCAAGGTAGCTATTAGCCTGTTAATAATGCTCCTGAGTACAAAAAAAAACGACTTTTTTTTTTGCTTTCCTTATCCGTGGCGACTATTGAACCGAAAGGAAGCGAACAGTGGAGTGTTCCCCCACGCAAGTTTGCAGTTCACGTTCTTAAGCTTCGATCACGGATGGGAATCTAATTGTTTGCACCTCATTTTAAGCATTGACGTGACAAAAATAGTGGATCTGTTTGTTTTTCTGATTCCAGAAAACACTATTTTATTTTTTATGCATTGCTCCTCACGTGATGAAGTTGGTTGGCCCTCGCGCCGGCCCACTCATTTTTGGCCACTTTAAGGGGCTCTGCACGTGTACACAGTGCCGGCCTTGGACATTATACGTCCCCCGAGTGAATATTTCACCAGCGCCCCATGAAGTCACTCAGTGGCGTGCCAAGGACTTTTTCTGGGGGGTTCAAATTACAAAAGTGTACGTATAAATAGATAATTTTATAATACATAAGTACAATTCAATAATTTCAAAAAATGAATACCCATAAGGAGGGGAATTTTCTGTCAAGATACGCAATATTCAATGAATTCATTTGTCCCTGAGTCTCAGGTGGGGACCCACGCATTGTCATTGGCGTACGCGTATACCGCCCAGCCATGCCCGAGTGCTTCACTGGGTCCGCAAAAATTTCAACACATTCGGACTCCACACCATAAAACGGCCTTGCCACGTGTCAAGCCACGTTATAGAGCGAGCAGCATGGCACGATTTGTCATTCAAGCCGTTTACAAAGGCACAAATGATCTTAAATTTTCAAGGTGCGGAGAATCAGTTTTTTGGGGTGCCAATATATCCACTTTGATGACACGAATCATCTGTAGCCTCAGTATGGCACAAATGATCAGTCTGGCCAATTTTCGGACCGTGAATTTCTGGTACGAGTATGCCATTTTTAGGTCTGAAATTTTCAGTTTTGCAATTTTTAGTGTACGAATCGTCAGTTTAGACATTTTCATGGCACAGAAAGCTCAGTTTGGCCAATATTGAAGTGTGATAATGGTCTATTTTGCCATTTTTAGGACACGAATCATCCGTTTAGGGCCTTTCAAAGCGCGAATTGTCAGTTCAACCATTATTGAACCGCTATAGAGTTGGTTATACTAATTTCAGGGCATGAATAGCCAGTTTAGCCATTTTGATGACGTAAACTGTTAGTATGGTCATTTCTAAGGCATCAATAGTCAGTGTGATATTTTCCGTGCTCGAATCATCAGTTTTACCAGTCGAAATGATCAGTTTTGTTGTTTTTAGACCGATAAATAAAGTCAGTTAAGCTATTTCTAGGGTGCATAGAGTCAGTTTTGCCAATTGCAATGCTTGGATTGCCAGTTTGGTCAATTTTAGGGCGCTTGTCATGTGGTATGACATTTATAGGATGCGAATAGGACGTCAAACCAAGGTGATGATGGTTAGTTAGAGCTTTTTTGGCGCGCGACTGGTAGATTTTTCCATTTTCAGGGCGTGATTCGTCAGGGTGCAATTAGTCCCTTCTAAGCCAATTAGGCACGAATGGTTATTTTGACCATTCTTGGCGCTCAAATGGTCAATATGGACGGGAATAATCTGCTGAGGCATTTCCAGGCCGGCCTAAGAGTCATTTTGGGCATTATAAGAGCGGGAATCACCGCAGTTTGGCTATTTTTAGGGCGCGTGAAGTCATTTCGGCTATTTTATAGAGTGGTAAATGCCAATTTTTAGGGCGCAAATAGTCATTTTCAATGGACGAATAGTCAGTTTTGCCTTTTTGGGCGCGATTATAGTCAGTTTAGCTATTTTTAGGAAGTGAATTACTGTCATTCAATTTTTAGTCAATCGAGCGAAGCACGCAATCTCCCAAACCCATCCCTTGAGCAAATCCTGGATCCGCGTACGAGTATGCCATTTTTAGGGAGTGTATAGCCAGTTTTTTATTAATTTATTTATTTGTTTAGCGCACGAATTAGACATTTTTAAGACGTGAAGGATCAGTTTGTCTACTTTTGACGCGTGAATGTGCGTTTTTGCCATTCTCAGGGCAGGAATAATCTGTTCAGCGCTTTTCAAGGCGCGAATAGTCATTTTAACTATTTAGACCGCACATAAAGTCATTTTTGTCAATTTTAGGGCGTGAATAGCCAGTTAGGGAATTTTTAAGGAGCAAATTGTCAGTTCACCTTTTTAGGGCTTGAATGCCGAGTCTGGCCATTTGTAGGGCACTTGAGGTCCTTTTTGCCATTTACAGAGCGTGAATAGTACGTACAGGCGCGAGAACCGTCAGTTTGGCAAATTTTGGCGCGAGTGTGGTTGATTGTGCCATTTTTCGAGGAGGAATCATTTATTAAGGCTTTTTCAGTAGGCAAATTGTCAGTTTGATCAATTTTTAGAACTCTTGAAGTCAACTTGGACATTTTCAGAGCGAGAAATCGCCAATTTCGCTATTTTTAGCGCACAAATAATCAGTTTAGCTTTTTTCAAGGCGGAATTCGTCAGTGTTGCCATTTTTAAGGCGCGAATGGTCAGTTTAGCCATTCTTGGCGCGCGAATGGTCGATTTTGCTATTCACAGGTCAGGTATCATCTGTTTAGGCTATTTCCCTGGGCGCGCATAGTCAGTTTAACCGTTCTTAGCGCGCAAACAGTCCGTCAAGCCGAGGCGCGAATTGTCAGTTTGGTTATTTTTACCACGCGAATGGTCGATTTAGCCATTTTCATGGCTGGAATCATGACCTTTCAGGAATTTCCAGGGCCGTACGAACCGTTGGTTTAGCCATTTTCAGAGCGCGCGAAGTCAGTTTTGGCCATTTTTATGGCACAAATAGTTGGTTTTGCCATTTTGGAGTGCGATTATGGTCAGCCTAGGATTCTTTATGGTTGGAATAGCTAATTTAGCTATTTTTAGGCAGTGAATGGCTGTCAAGTCATTTTTAGTAGAATTTCTCAAGCCCCTTTATCTTGAACAAATCCTGAATCCATGCCTGTACAGTGGTATAAATAGCGTTGATGGCGTGGATAGTTACTTAGCGGGGCTAAATTGCTAAATAACAAAATTGCTTCGTTGGTTTTGTTTGTTTGTTTTTGTTCCTTTACTTTTTTTACTTATTCATTTTATTTTATTTATTTATTTCTCATTTTTTTTCTCAACTATGCTGGACTGAAGTACTTTGGGAGGGGTTCTGACCCTCAAAACCCTCCCCATGGGCACGCCACTGAAGTCACTGTTAATAATAAGCCACGATTTGGCGTTTTCTCCAGCACATTAACCGCGCATTAATTAGCGTTTTTTCAACACTACAGCGCTTCTTCTCAATTTCATCGGCGAATTATAGCACTTTTTCTTAATTTTAGCCTCGAATTTAGCGATTTTTTTTCGTTTTCATCTATGTTTTCCGGAGCTATGAAGCCGAAAATGGTCGTTTCTGTACTTCTAGCCTCTAAGTTTTCTGTACGGCATCCGCGGAAGCTTTAAGGAAACATTAGCACTACATTAGTGAAATACTTATTTTTCTTAATTTTAGCCGTCATTTAGCGCTTTTTCTCACTTCTGTCCGTGAATCAGTAGCGTGCCGAAATTGAGGCGTGGGGGCCGGACCGACCTGGGCTCCCGAAAAGCTTTTAAAGGTGGAAAAATGATGATTTTTAGGTTCTATGTTCATGTATGCGTATAGGTACGTGAAAACGAGTTTTTGGCATGCGGGTAGACATCGATATTGGCTCCTTTTCGACGATTTTATCCATCCATCCAGCAAAGAGTGTACCTAGCTGAATATTCGATTTAGTCCATGAATGCGCTATTCTGAGGGCTTCCGGGGGTAGCTTCGAGGCTAAAACATTGAAAATACGCTGTTCCCCGGTTTAAGTCATGAAGCCCATTAAGATGAAGAGTCATTAAGGCGCAAGTACGAAGCAAAAAAGTGAGAAAACCCGCTAATATTCGTGGCTAAAACTTTTACAAAACGTTCATTCGTGGCATCTCGATGAAGCACCTAAAGCGAAATTGAGACAAAATCGCTGATTCGTGGTGTATTGATCGTATCTTAGGTAAAATTGAGTTGTGGGCAAGTTTTTGCTTTTCTGCAATCGCTAAAAGGAAAAAAGGCAAGAAAAAACAGCTAAGGCTATACAATAGAAAAAAATTACGCTACTTCGGGGCTAAAACTTTGAGAAAAATGACAATTTCTCAACTGAAATTGCAAGAAATCGCCCTTTCGCGGATAAAAAAGTAAAAAGCCACAAATTCGCCGCTATAACTGTTTAAAAAATGCTAATTCACGACTGAAATTTTAGAAAAATGCTGATTTTAGCTGCTAAAATTGGGAAAAACGCTAAAGCACGGCCAAAATTGAGAAAAGTAGCTGATCCGCTAGTGAAATTGACGAAAAGCGCTAATTATCGGTTAAACTTGGTACAATCCTATTTGGCGAACACAACTGAAAAGAATCGCTAATTATTTCGCGGCTAAAATTGTGACAAATTTCATAATTTGCGAATAAAATATAAAACATTGTTGATTAGCGGATAAAAATGAAAACAATCGGGTAATTCACGGCTAAAATTTAGTAATAAAGCTGACTCGCGGCTAAAATTTAGGAAAACACAAATCCGTGGCTTCTAAACTTCGGGCCTAAACCGGAGGTAAAGCGCTAGCCCATAGATGAAAGTTAACTAAAAATTGTTAATTCGTGGCAAAAATGCCAGTTTTGAGAAAAATCACTAATTAGCGCGGCTGAAATAAATGAAAAACGCTGTATACTTGCAGCTCAAAGTAGGAAGAAGTGTTAACTCATTGATGAAAAGGTAAAAAATCGCTAATTTGCTGCAAAAATCGAGGGAAACCTTCAACTCCTTGCGAAAATTGAGAAAAATCGTTAAAATGGGATAAAAACGCTACTTCGCGGCTAAAATTGAGGAAAATCACCAATTCGCGGTTAAAGTGTAGAGGAAAAGGTGTGTAATTCACGGCTAAAATTGAAAAAAATTCCAATTTTCGGCTATTTATAGTTTTGAAATATTCTTAAATCAACATGCGCTTCTTAGGCCATGTTTTCTCGTCCACCTTCTCTCCCCCCCCCCTCCGTCATTTTGTTGCTGGACGCGCTGCTCCTTGGGATACGACTCCCCCGGGTGGTCGCCCGGCTTGCCCCTTCCTCCCTTAAAGTCGGCACTGCGTTTAGAAGGACCAAAACTATATCCTACCCTCCTCCACCCATTCCAATTTTTTTTACCACCTCCACCTTACTACCCTCCACCCAGCTTTTCTCAATTTTAACAGTGACTCACATATTTTACACTAATTTAGCCGCGGATTGTCGCAAATTGATCCGCGAATTGGTGGTTTTGTCTTATTCAGCCACTTATCTGGGCCATTTTTTATCTAATTAACCCGCGAATTACGCTTCTTCTCCATTTTAGCTGTGAATGAGCGCTTTATCTCAATATTAGCCGGAAATAATTTCTCAATTGTAGCCAAGAATTACTTTTAGCCATATGTACGGTGGTTTTTTCAAGTTGGTCCGTGAGTTAACGATTTTCATCCATCTTAGCTGTTCATAAGCGCTCTTTTTTTTGTCAATTTAGCCAAGTTTTCTCAGTTTTTGACACTTTTAGCAGTGTACTAAAGCTTTGTTTCAATTGTTCCTGGGAATTAGTGGTTTTTCTCAATTTTAGCCCGCGAGTGACCGATTGCCTGAAAATCCACAAATTTTCAGCGTTTTTCTCTATTTTAGCTGTGCTGATGTGCGGTTTTTTGTCAGATTTAGCTGCGAATTACGCTTTTTCTTCAATTTACATGTGAACGAGCTCTTTATCCCAATTTTATTAGTGGATTAGCGGGGTTTTCCTAATTTCTATCTGAATAAGCGCTTTTTCAAATTTTAGCTGCGAATTATGTCTCTATTTTAGCTAAGAATTACCGCTTCTACTCAAATTCAGCCGCGAATTGGCAGATTTTCTCAAATTGATCAGCAAATTAGCGTTTTTCTCAATTTAAGCCACGAATCAAGACTTTTCCCGCATATTTTGCGCTTTTTCTCAAATTTAGACGTGAATTAGCGATTTTTTTCTCTTCAATTCGTGCGATTTAGTACTTTTTTCTCAATTTCAGTCATGAAGTTGCCTAAAAAAACTACGAATTGGCGTTTCTCAATGTTAGCTGAGCCTGCCGAGTGATTTATTGTGGCTTTTTCTCAATTTCATAGTCGCGAATCAGCGCTTTTTCTCAATTATGGCCGCGAATTCACGTTTTTCTCAATTTTAATTAGCGGATTAGTGTCTTTTCTCGCTTTTTTGCCACGAATCAGCGGTTCGGTTTCCAGCAAAAACCTTTTCTACCCGATACCCCTTGTAAGAAATCGAGGGGATAATAATTATTTCCCTCGAGTTTCGTTTTGATGATGAGTAAAAAATTCATCTTTGCATTTCTCTTTGAACGTTTTTAAGTGAGCCTGGACGCGAATTCCGCTAATCCTGCAGCTGAGAGTTAGGCGTGAGGTCTCCACGGGTCAAGGAGTTGCGTATTCTTTATTTAAAACTATTTGAGGGCTTGAGGGAGGTTTTTTTGAAATACCTAACAGTTCAATTGACATATTCTTTACAGTAAAATAAAAAGGTACTTGATAAAAAAGTTTTGCTTTAAAGTCCCGTTCACAAGCTCTATGTTTGCGTTGTGTGGAGTCTATGCAACCAAACAAATGTATTCCCTCGAAAAATGAATCATTTTGATAGGTTGCACAGACACCACACAACGAAAACATAGAGCTTGTTGAACGAGCCTTCAACCTTTTCGTTCCAAACTCGTTTCTTTTGCTCATAATTTATTCACGAAAACTCCATCGTGAGGCCAAACCATCGGTCAGTTAAGCGCAATAGTTTAATTAAAATGGCTGGATTAACATAAAAAATTAATCATTTCTGTATCAATAAAAAGTCCGACGTGGCTAGCTATTTAGTCAGTTACCGTTGATTAAGAACCTGCAATTAAAAGAACGTACTGTATAGCACTTGTTCGTTCTCCCAACCAGGCAAACGCACTTATTTCAATGTTCAATTATAAACATGCTGAGATCACAAATTTACTATTAATTAAAAGCTTCTATTCACGCTTCAGTTAACAAATTACATCGAACGAGCGATCCCCTAGTTAGAGTTGAACTATTTTAATCACGTCTTCTTAAGCAGTCAGTTTAAGCGCCGGTAGTTTCTTATAGTAATAGCTTTGAGGAGCGAGTCTAGTCGGGAGAAATTTTCCTTCATTCCTCTCCTTTCTAACAGTTCTTCAATACCAAGCTTGGTAAATCCCTTAACGAAGGAGAACAGGTAAACCCGTTCGTGAGAAGGGTACAATTTCGTTCGGGAGTACGCAAGTGTGTGCTAAAGTGGTTTTCCCGCTTTCCCAAAATGTTTCCTTTTTTTTTTTAAAGCGGTTTTGTGGACGGATAATGATGAGGTTCCATCGACGGGCTCGTTAAAGCTTTGTTTTTTATGGATGAGTTGACGCGCATGAGGGAATTTACCTGAAATGGTCTGTTCAGTCTCGAAGCGGCTAATATAAAAAATTATATCACGTATTCTTCTCTCTCGTGTCTATGAAAAACATTTTTTTTATTTATATTATACACAGTTACAGTGTGAAAAACGAATCTCCCGTCCTTCCCACATTAGTAAGGTTCTTGAGCATAGTTATGCAAAAAACCGCACGACTAACAATTTCAACTTTTATTCCTTTATTACCAGCCTGTTTTTTTTTTCTCTCTCGCTCTTAACTGCGTGAGATGCAGCAGAACACCACAGGACCACAGCAGACCTTGTTATTGAATAAATGAAGAATACTGACTTGAGAATTGAGATTTTATCTAAATAAAACCAAGTAAACAAGAATCTACGTACTTGGCGTTGCAAGTAACGCTCTTTTAAGGCTAACATTCCCCCCCTTCCCCTTCCCTCTGACAAGGTTAAGGAGCTAGAGTTTCGCCGGTCGGAGCACCCTCGAGTAGGTCGGCCCCGAAGATGCTGAGCCGGCGGCCCGCGAGCGCCCCACATTCGAACACGATGTGATTGGCGGTCTCGTCTTCTTCCCCACACGCACACCGGGGACTCCATTATTACCCTGATGCGGTGTAGGTGATAACGGAGCTGGCAGAATTCTGTGATAAGGCCCACTACCGTTCTAAGTTCTCTCCGGCTAAGTCGGAGCAGTTTGCTCGTAAGCCTCCTGCACGGTCCTTCGACCATACGCTTACTGCTGCTTACGCCTGGGCATTATCCCACTTGGCTATCGCCATCCTGAAGGTCGAAGGCGGGACGCCGAGCGCCGGCTCCGGGCCAGTGAAGTCTCCACTCAACCCCTCCCTGGCCAAGGAGTCCGCCTGCTCGTTCCCGTAGATACCCTTGTGTCCCAGTACCCATTCAAGGCTTACCTTGTTATCTTGGGCCAGTAGACAAAGGCCTTGGCGGCAGTCCCATACAAGCCCGGAGCTCACTATCGGAGCCGTTAGTGCCTTAGTGGAAGCCTGGCTATCCGTGAGAAAATGTATATGGCATTTTGCTCGTCCCTACGTATATCCTCAGCAGCACAGGCCTTGATTGCGTAGGCTTCGGCTTGGAAGACCGAGGTATGTACCCCCAGAGGTGTATACAGCCGGGTTCCACCCCCGCACCAGTCCCGTTATTCGTTTTAGAGCCTTCTTTAAACCACAACCGCTCCTTGTGATTTCTTTTCACCGCCTGCCCCTCACCGTACACAAGGCGGACGGAGAAGGGACAGCGTTCACCGAGGGTTTTGGGCATGATTTCCGGCATCTTGCCCAGCACTGGGTCCCGAACCGTGTCCAGGATCCCAGTGTGGCTCCTCCTGGAATTAAGGCTCCCACCCCTCCATAAACCACCCCATTTATACCTTAGGGCCGACATTGCCGCCACCCCCTTAATGAAGATATCAACGGGAGGGAGTCACGTCAGTATCTCCATCGCTGCAGTATGAGTGGAGTGCATAGCCCCAGTGACCATCAGGCACGCCAGTCTCTGAACACTAGTGAGGGTATTTCTGGCCCCCACTTGTTCCGCTTTGTGCCACTAGACCACTGAGCAATATGTCATGTTGTGCCGCAGGCATTTTTCGTCCTCATAAGCAGCATTTTACCCCTGTCGGCAACCCTACCCAGGTGCTTGTTCCAGGTGAGCGTGGAGTCCTGGGTTACCCCCTGATACTTCACATCCTACGAAGAGATAGCCTGGTATCGTAGAACCGGGGTTCCTTAAAGTCCACCAAATTCCTCTTTCTAGTGAAGGCCACTACTTTGGTCTTGTCAGGGTTTACATTCAGCCCTTACTTCACACATCAGTCCTTCACTATATTCAATACTGACTGAGTCAAGTCCGACACCACCCCGACACGTCGTCCTCTAATGACGACGACAATGTCGTCCGCCTATCCCTGGACATAGAACCCGTTATTAGCCAACCGCACCAATAAGGAATTGGCCACTATGCCCCACATTCGGGGTGACAACCCCCCCCCCCCTGTGGGCACCTCTTCTTTACAGCCACCTCCTGGGATTCCTATACTATGGATCAGTGCTTTGGTGAGTTTGCTGGGGTTTGGAGCTTTGCTGTGATTTTAGGCTTTTTTGTGGTTAGGCCTTTACTGTGGTCAGAGCTTTTTATGGTTGGACCTTTTCTGAGGTCGGAGCTTTGCTCTGGTCAGCGCTGTACTGTGAGACGGAGCTTTGCTAGTTACGAGCTTTGCTGAGGTTATGAGTTTTGCTGTGGTCTGATGTTTTGCTGTGTTTTAGCTCTTTTCTGTGGCTTGAACTTTTGCAAGGGTCGGAGCAGTGGAGCTTCGCTGTGGTTTGGAACATCGCTGTGGTTAGGGCTTTACTGTGGTTGGGCATAATTCTTCGTGATTATAGTTTTACTAAGGTTTGGAGCTTTGCCGTGGTTTAGAGTTTTGCTGTGTTTAAGGAACTTTGCTGTGGTTCAGAGCTTCGCGGTGGTTAGGAGATATGCTGATGTTTGGTGCTTTGCTGCGGTTTGAGCTTTTTGTGGGGACGAAGCAGCAAAGCTTTGAGCGGTTGAGGTTCTACTCACTGTTACAGAGGGACACATCCCAGCGATCACCACATCGGACAACCGACTCATTAGGTGCTCGGTTCCCTACCACTCGCGACGTGAGCCACTGCCCATGGGTCCGCCAAGGCTTGACTACGCCAAAGCTGACTGGCCCCTTTTCCGTACACTTATCGACCGCGGCATGACACTGGCCTTCCACCTTGATCCCTATCCGGCCGACGACTCCCTCAACCAAAAAATCGTGGACTTCAAGGCGACAGTCCTCAAAGCAGCCACTCGGAGCACCCCCAAGGCCACCAACCCAACCAGACCATCGGCCCCTTGGTGGACGCCAGGAACACAAACCGCGCGAGCATTAACGCGACAGCTCCGAGTGGGCCAAGTGGGGATCGAGACAGGGCGCACGCACTGTTTGTGCGGCAACGACGGGAGTTTGAAAAAGTCGTTCGAAGAGAAAAGCGCCGCTCGTGGCGCCAACTCACCACAGAGGAGCTGTCGAATAACCTCTGGGGCCTCCCCTACCAGATACACAAAGGTAGATGCTGCCCAAAAGCGCTTCTAACAGCGACATCGCAAGCGACAGAGGTATACACGACCCTCCGCGCTCTCCTCGCGGGGCTCTTCCCCCCGGGCGACCCCGTCCGCGATTCAGACGAGGACCAACAGATTCGCGCGGCGATCGATCAACCACCAGCGACGCCTGACGCCCCTCCATGGACACAGGACGAGGTAGCTGCAGTCTTCGCGACCAGCCCTGAAGAAGGCCCCGGGGCCCCTCCAGATTGACTGGAAGGATGCTCCGAAACCTACCCGACTCTTCGATCGACATCTTCACCACCATCGTCAACGAATGCCTTCGACCCACATGTTTCCCGTTGCCGTGGAAAGAGGGAACTGTGAGTCTTCTCCTCAAGGACGCTGACCGCGATAGAGCCGACCCGTCCAGCTATCGGCCCATCACCCTGCTCTCTGTGGAGGCCAAAGCTTTTAAAAAGCACATAATCAACCGACTCCCACCCACTGTCTACGACCACTGTCACCGATGGCAATTCGGAGGAATCACCGGACGATCAACCGAGCACGCCATCCTCAATCTTCGTGGTCAAATAGAAGACGCGCCCCACTGTATTACCGCCGTGGTCTGCTACGACGTAGTCGGTGCCTTCAACGCCGTCTGGTGGCCAGCCCTACTCGCCGAGATCCACGCGGCTTCCATCCCGCAAAACATTTTCTTGCTTCTCCAGAGTTATCTTAGCGACCGCCACGTCAGGCTCAGCCACAATGGTATCACGGCTGAACGGAAGATTACATGTGGGTGCCCGCAGGGAGCGGTCCCGGCGTGTCTCCTTTGGGCCCTGGGCTCAAAGGATCGTCTCTGCTCCGGACCGTCACGATTTCGGCAGGAATTCCGCAGCATCGACACCCGTCGCTTGCAAATAAACTACGCCAAGTCCTCGACCACCATCTTCAGCGGAACACAGTTCTTCCCAGCGCAACTTCACCTAATCACGCTCCGTAATCAAACAATGTCGATGACAACCTCCATGCAATACCTAGGCGTGACCATCATGCGCTCAGGACTGCCAACCCTGCACATTGCGAACCTGGCCAACACCACGATGCCCACCTGCAACTTCCTTCGAGGAATCTCCGGGCGTGGATGGGGGCCCACATTCCAAAAGAGACTCCTCTACTATAAAGCAGCATTTGTTCCGCGCGTAGCCTCTATGCATGCGCTCTATGGTGGCCGCGGTCACATCGAGCCTAGCGACAACAAATACGCAGAATCCAACGTCGCTTCCTCATCGCCGCTCTCCGCGCTTATTCGACAACAGCTCATACAACGCTCCGCCGGCGTGCTGGCGGCCATGCGCGCCCGAAAGCTCGGTATCCGCGGTACCATCTGCTTCCAACATGGCTGCAATCGATCCCGGCAACGCTCGCAGACGCGGATTATCACAAGGCCTGCCACCACGCCGCAGTCCAGGAATGGCAACGAGAATGGTCCACCGCAACAACTGGACGCCACACATACGCAATAATCCCGAACGTACAGGAGCGCCTGCGGTGGAAGTGGAGCTTCTTGAGTTACCCCGCTGTCCAACTCCTTCAACGAGAAGCTGCACTTCCACCGACGTCGAGTCAGCCCTGACTGCCCATGCGGGGGCGAAACCGAAACAGCGGAATAGGTTATCCTCCGCTGCTCGTTATATTGACGTCAACGGGATCGGTGGCGAATCCTCACCGAACTCAAAAACCTCGTCGCCTGTAATCGTCAGCTCGCCGCTTTCTGTGCTTCGCCAACGCGTGGTGCAGTCAGAGAGGAAATGGCCCGGACATCGGCCATCCGCAAGGGGCACTGGATACCCAGAGCACTGAAGAGCAGGCCTCCGAGTCCAGACATTACCTCCTCCGCTCTCAATCGTCAAGTCAACAGCCCCCCCCCCCTCCAACGCTCTAAGCCTTCCATATTGTCCACAGCAGCAGCTCACCGGTGGCACCATTCGCTCATTGCACGGGTATCTCTCCTCGCTCCTACTTTACCACCTGTAAAACTCCCCACCGCCACCGGTAACCCACCAGCCTTGACCAGCTGGTGTGGCTGACGGGGAGCGGAGCGAGGATAACCAGGACTTGCACGTGTCGGGTCACTTCCCGGCCGTCATGTCAGACTTAAACCTGGTCATGTGCCTTTCAAGGCATCAAGCCAGGGCGGGAAGAAGGCACAATCCTGGTTTAGAGTTTCGCGGTGGTTAGGAGATGTGCTAATGTTTGGTGCTTTGCTGTAGTTTTGGGCTTTGTTGATGGCTTAGAGCTTTGCTGTGGTCTTGAGATTGGTTGTGGTTGCGCCTTTTTTTGAGTTTTAAAGTATTTGGCACCACACACCGAGATACTCAAACAGTTGGGGGTTGTGTACAGGTGGGGGAGGTAGTGTCTTTGAAAGAGCCCCTGTGCGTTGAGTTCCATCCCTGATGGGCCGCCGCACGGCCCTGGGTATTTAGTCAGCACCAGAACAAACTCGCTTCAGTGCTGCTTTTCTTCCGTTGATTCAGTTCTGATTTGCTAGGATTATTACATTTTAGTCACTTACCTATACTAACTTGATGTTGGTGATTAATAGTTGTATTATAGCTCATATATTAGAAGTATAGATCGTGAAACCAACCATTGACGCTATTCAAGCGTGAATTTCTTGGGTTGGACCCCATACACTTTTATTAAACATCATCGTGAACACGATGATCGTGATCATGAACACGATGCGTTGAATCTTCCGAAAGACGAACCGCGCTGTTAACCATAATCATCAACAGTCTTTTTCAGAACTACTATTCTTTATTTTTGAGCTTGGGTATACAATTTTGTTGTCCTCAGTCGCTCTTATTAGTTATTGTACAGCCAACGGTTGTGCAATTAACTGTACACCAGAAACAGCAAAACAAGTTGAAACTTTTTTTTTTTTTTTTTTTTTTGCTGTGCTGCCTGCCCGCTATGAACTCCCAACCGACATTTAGTCTGTATTTCCTTTTTGTAATTACGGCTTGCCGAGCTCAGAAGAAATGACGGGACTCTTTATAATGAGTCAATGTTTAGATGGCGGAAAATGTGGGGGGGAGGGGGAGAGAGTTAAATGCGAGTATAGACACTGGGCTTCCAAAGCATTTTTAACGACCCGCTTTAATTGCAGCAGTTTTTTTTTTTTACAAAAAGAAAAAAATTGGGTTACACGGCGGGCGGGAAAGGGGCGAATATTGGCGATGTTACAATTGCCATAAAGTCGAAGACGGAACTGGTTATTGGGGGTGGGGGTAAAAACTGAGCACCCTGGTAGATGATTCAAGCAAAAAAAAAAAAAAGTTTCATTTATGCAGGATAAATTTCCTATTTTCGAAAGCGAGATGGGAGGGGATAGTACGTTGTTATAAGAGGTCATTTATGCCATTGTTCCTGTTCGTTTCTTTCGTTTCTTGTTAGTTTATCTTGAATAAATGTTATTTCTTCTTAAATTCCTCTTAAATGTTCTTAACTTGAATTACATTATAAACTTATAAAAGTTTGGGAGCGCCAGCGACGCCTACAACTTATAATTTATAATAAAAGCCGTTTAGATTAATGAGGAGCACGATAGCTAAATTTAAAACTTTGATAAATTATTATCCCGCTTTTTCTTTCAACTTCGATATCTTTCACCTGAAAACTTATCTTTGAAAAATAACAGTGTCAGCCTTTCCTTTATAAAATGAGCGCATCATTCATATTTCTGGTGTGGCAACCATGAATAGTACTCGATGCGATGGGTCACCTCTCATTCTATTCTGCTGTGTATGTCTCCCATCTCAGGAAGATTAATCGTCCCCTCCCCCCACACCGTTTTCACCTTGTCTCAACCTCTCAGGAACATTAGCTCCAAATTGAAGACGACCCCCAGTTTCACCGTTTCATGATTGTTAGTCCGAAATACTTTATATAAAGGTTAAACAGACGCACTTCTCACCATAGTTAAGTTGGAAAGAGTTATATACTGCAATAAGACGTGGAATGTCGAGATCGTAGGCTTGGGATAAGTCCAACATTTATGAGCCAATTGAGAGTTGGATTGCGTGAAAGAGGGCTATTTTTCGAGTGTGTGAGTGTGTATGCGTGTGCTCGTTCAGCTCGTTAAGTAACCATGAACTTTAACGACATCGAGATTCCCAACCAGTGTAAGGATCGGTAGGTACATAGAGACATCCTCCAGCTTAAAATTGTTGATGGGGGGGGGGGAATCGTACCTTTGAGGGGCTGTTTTTGGCATCTCAGAAATTTTATAGAAGCGCTGCCACAGTTCCCAAACTTATTTGAAGCTCTGCATGCTCTCTTAAAAAAAAACTCTTTTGATTTATTAATGTTCATCGGTAATTCCGCGTATATTACGAGCTTTTGCCGATTGCAATAAATCTGAGATTCCCACAGCACGCTTGGGCCTCTTTTTTTTTTTGGTCCTCGTCTTCCCCCCACCTCACCCATATCCTGATTATGCACGAAAAAATGTAAATTAGGTAGAATCGAATAAAAGCCTTGCTTTTAGCACGTAATAACATCTGCTAGCCGCCGGGATAAACTAGTTATGCTCATGTTGGCCTGAGCGAATCAATTTATCCTTTCCCCGAGAGACTTTGGTTCTTGATTCTCTCTCTAATAAAGGCTCTGATGAGTTAATGACTAGTCACTATATCGTGAAGTAACTCCTAAAAAAAAAAAAAAAAAAAAAAAAAAAAATACCCAGTCAGGTAGTTTAATTTACTTTTGGGGTGGGATTCTCCTCCTCCATGCCACATATTACGAAAATGAATGCCCGGAGTAGCAGAGAAATCAATTGCATACTTCCTGATTTATTTTACTTCATTATCAGCCGTTGTTATTATCATAGCGGTATGGGAATCTTTCATTGAAAGAGAAACGGGAGAGCTTGTACTTTTATAAAAAGGTCAAACTTTTTATCTTCTTAAATATAGGTAGTTCGGGAGAGGGATCAAGAAAACTATAAATATTGTTAGTTTGCCATGTACAAGTTAAGGTGGGGTCTATACCCCTACCGCGTGATGCTTTCGCTGAACTGATGATCATAAACATATTTTTTATGAAGAGAGAGATAGAAAGAAAACTTGGATGTCTCCCGGGGAATTCTAAGCGCAGTTGATTATCTTCGCCGTCGTTTGGGCGATATTTAAAAGGAGTAGGAAAAAAAAAAAAAAAAAAATGAAAATATGGATAACGAGATCTCGCGAAGCACCCGCGGCATTTAAAAAAAATGGTGCGCCTGTACTCTCTTTGTTCTCTTCCTGTATAAAGGTGGACTAGAATGTTAGTGTCAACTGTCGAGCTCCCTTCCCCTTCCTTCTACGTTACGAAAACGTTCAAGGTAAAATTACTCGTTTTCGCGCGACACTTTTAATCTGATCACTTACGTCATGACGGTCATTTCTCAAACTCACGCACGTCGAGTCAATTTAAAGACTTTGTCCATTTAACACTATATAAGCGTTCTTTTATAACGAAACCGCTATACGGCATAGAAAGATAAGCATATACGCAAGGATTGCGAAAGCGCCGATGAAATTAAGACAGCAATGCGGAAAATTGTGCTCCATTACTTCAAAGGAATCACATTACTTCTGTGCGTTTTTATTTAGGTCGGAAACATACTGGCAAATGTTTTTTATTTTACCACCCCAAGTGCCAAATCCCCGAAATTTGGGTTTAAAGCTGAGGAAAACCACTTGTTCTAGCCATCGGTGTGAACAAAACCGCACGAAGGAGAGGAAGGTGAATCGGGGATTAAGTGTTTCAACTCCCGCGGGCGGGGTTTTTTCGGTTTCGGAAAGGCTAACCCCACGAAAATTATTTTTTAAAATGCCAAATCGGAGTTTGGGTTTAAATAAGTAGTGAAAAAGCATGTCAGGGACTCTAGTGTACCGATAAAGGGGTGCGGGGGGGACAGATAGTGCCTCCCGCGCGCCCTTCGGATGGAGCCCCCGAAAACCTTATAGATGAAAAAATAATAAAGAGTTTTAGGTTGATAAGGTGGGAAAGTATCAAGAATATGAAGTCAGTTAAACTCACTTTTAAAACTGAGAAAAACCGCTAATTCGTGTCTTAAATTGAGAAAAGGCATTCTTTGGAGGATAAAATTGAGAAATACGGTAATTCGCGGCCAAAATTGAAATAATGCCCCAAAATTTGCATTTGAAATTGAGAAACATCGGTAATTCGGTGGCTGAAATTTGAGAAAAAGCGCTCATAATATAAATATATGGTTAAAATTGAAAACAAAACAAAAAAAAAAGAGAACGAATGCTAATTCACGTCTGAAATTGAGAAAAAGTGCTCTTCCGTATACCTAAAATTGAGAAAAACGCCCAGACCCACCGGCCATTTCCCAGGATCGTACTCTGATGGAGAGAGAGTCGCTTCGCAGGTTAAGGCTAAAGTGGACGACAAGTGTGCGAGAGAGAGGGAATATAGCCGTAGCGATTCTACCTCTCACGGCCGCAAAAATTCGTCGATTTTGTTTTTGTAAATTGATTCCTACTCATTGATGCCAAAAATTTTAAGGAAATTGGGTCGCTGATTTTTAAAATGACTCTAGCCCATAAAATTTTAAATTCAAAATTTGAAAAAATAAATTTTTGGAGAAAACTGGATTATGCCACGAAGCAGCGTAAAATCTTGAATACGAAATGTATTTTGTTTTTTATTTTGGTCCAAAAACATCGTCCGAAAGAGAAAAATGCGACATCAAAAAGAATAGCCGCCCCAAGGCCAGGGTAGTTAGTCATGGTGGTGTGTACGGGAGGGGTCACTCGAACGCCTTCTCAGCTTAGCTCCTTCCTTTACACTCACGCACTCCAGAAATTAGTTTCAATATATCACCGCATTTATTTATTACTTTGCCTAGGTTATTAATTAATTGATTGATTGAATTATACCTATACATAATTATGTACAACAGGTGCCTACAGGATGTTTCAGAATACCTGCAAAACAAATAAAATGGGTGAAAGTAGACCTGAATTTGGTACCTATTTTTTATTTTAATTGATATTGTTAGTGTGATCGCGTTTCATGCATGCATTTTATTTTAATTTTTATTTGAGTATAAAACATTCATTTATTGGAACATTACCGACTACTTTCAGGGTTACACCCCATTCTCGAAGCATCCAGGCCGAAACAAATCTGTCTGTCACATATCAATCAAAATTCCTAAAAATCCTGCTGACGGACGTGCAAGGAAACTTGTTTCTCAGTAGACCTAATTTGCAATCTAAAATACGAATTACATGCACAGTCCGAAACTTAATAGTTTCCGAGATTCGATTTTTCAGGCGTTTTTAAGGCATAGGTACCTCGTTTTTCTCAATTCATTAGCAACTTTGTCGGTTCCACACGAAGCTTGTCGACTTCTGACATCGGATTTGAAAATATCACAATTTTTTTGTAGTTCGGAATAACAGTTTCTGGTAGGAGTTATTCATTTTTTGTGACGATGACAGCGTCTCAATCTGGACAAATCCGAGTTTTCTAATTTTGTCATGAAAGTCAACCCGACCTTGATAGCCCTAAATCACTTCACAGGACTACCCTTTTAGGAATACTTCTTATGTTAGATACATATTATGTAACCTCGTTCAAATCATTTATTTGGGTTATTGTGTTACAAGCTGGAATTTAAACAATTTTGCTTCAAAAAATAGAACTTTATTTATTCAAAATCGAACATTTTGACTGTAGGGTCAAATTAATTGGAAACAAATAATGCGTCTTTGTAGGCATTGTTTGTAGGCATAATATCCTGTTACTATTGAGTTTTAAGCCGTACCTATACAGACGATTTTTCATTTTTAGGGTTTAGGGTTCTATTTTCTTTTTCTCCTTCCTCTTTTTCTGAGCTTTCACCGTCCTGCTTTCCCCAGACATGTCCTACTTTTTAGAGCGTCCGGGGAGAGTTCAAAATTGTCCACTTTTTGTCCTACTTCTCAACTTGTAACGTCTGGCGTGTCCAACTCCCATCTTTTACCTTCATCTTTGAACAAAGTTATGGGGCTTGATCGCAACGTCCGCGATCCCCATTTCGCCCTCACGATTCTCATTAGACCTGCTGAGCCGGGTCTCCTCGGTGAGTCGCTGACTCGGTTCCAGGTCAGCTCGAGAGCCGGGGCCAACAATCGTATAGCGTGGAGAAAAAGGCAGCGATTTCACCCACTGAATCACTCCCATACACCACCTTGCCTCCAAAAAAATCATACATTCACCCTATAATCTTGAACATTCGACCCCCCCAAACCACACAATTTGGCTCACAGACTGATTCAAAACCAATCACGCGCGTTTGGCACTTTTAGAAAAGATATTGTTAGTATGATCGCTTAGACTACGGGGGTTAGTAGGTAATGCATGCATGAAACTGTAGCCGTAGGATCCTACGTTGTCTGTCTTCCCTCGTTGAGGTGCGTTAGAAACGAACCGGTTTCGGCTGCTCGCCATTCAGCGTCTGTAAGTCCAACAACAAGTTGGAAGACAACGTAGGCTCCTACGGCTACAGTTTCATGCATGCATTACTTTTAGAAAAAATTGTCGTTATTTTGCCTGCAAAACCTAATTTCAAAGTATTTTTGCTGTTTAAAAACTAAATTTTGCGGATTCTTCTCGTTCCAGCTCGTTCAAAAACCAAATTTTCGAGAGTTTTGCTCTTACATGAACCATTTTTAAGGACTTTCGCTCTTTCAGGGCCCAATTTTTATAAACTACTTTTACGACTTTTGCTATTTATAAAATCAGTTTGGCAGTTAATTCGAAAAATTAATTGCCGGAAAACGAACGACAGAAGATCAAATTGTGAATTATTCGGCTCGAGAGCCCAACGAAAATGGTCTAATCGTTACGTTAGTACATTACCAATCTCATAACACGGCAACCGCGGGCGGCGGGACAAGCACTAAAACCAAAAACGTCTGCTAATGGTGTTAGCACAATGCTTCCTCGAGTAACGTATCTTCGTTGAACAGGGCCGGATCTATTAGGTAGTGGGAGGAGGGGTGTAGGAGGGGTATTTTCTCCAAGGCAGCACCCGCCAGGGGCAGCAATTGATCTCTTATTAAGAAGACAAATCTGCCAAAAGTAGCATAGATAATTCGAGAACAAAATTTTGGCTAATCGTGCACGTCAAGTGTGCACTTTACACTGCCCCCCTGGAGCCCCTCATACTGGGCCGATTTAATTCAAAATGAAATGGGACCATCTAATCTACGTTTATCATGAAAACTTCGAAAAGATGAGTTGCCTCCTCTAGGAGATATGTGCGTTATTGGTGAGAAGTGTACATTGCCCCCCCCCCTGGAGCCCCTCCAATTGGACCAATTTTATTCCAATTTAAATGGGGCCATATTATAGCTCAACCAATGTTCATCATGAATATTTCATCAAGATCGGTTGCCTTTCTTAGGAAATACGTGCGTTGGTGGGGAGTCCAACCCCCCCCCCCTTCTGGAGCCACCCCCTTTGGACCGATTGAATTCAAATTTAAATGGGACCATCTATATAGTCTAACCTACGTTCATCATGAATATTTCATCAAGCTCAGTTGCCTATTCTAGGAGATAAGAGCGTTAGTCAGAAGTGTACACTACGCCCCCCTGGAGCCCCTCCTATTGGACCGATTATCTCAAATTGAAATGGGACCATCTGTAGCCTAACCTACGTGTATCACGAAGATTTCATCAAAATCAGTTGGCTATACTTTAGGAGACATGAGCGTTGGTATAAAGTGTAAAGACACACAGACAGATACGGAACCAAAGTTGTTCAGAAAGCTCTGAAACGCAAATGGCAAGTGGAATTTTTGAAATCCACCAAATTGAGACCAATGAAATTGAGACCAACAATTTTTTCACCTCGAGAAACGATCACATAGCTTCCCATACCTTCAGTATTCGTGGAAGCAATTTTTAGTCTGGCGAATCTGTGTTGTCTATTTGGCCACGTATGTTTCCCTTTATAACGCTAATGCGTTGCACTAGCTCCCTTTGAATTAAATTGACATGTTTTTTCATTGTTGTTGAAGTCGTTAAAAGCGGGCTAAAAGTGGGTTATAATCCCGCATTCAATCTTGCACGATTGAACCCTAGTTCGTGCGGGATTGCGAACCCCAGTTAGTAGTTACAACAGATGATTGTAATCATCAGGACTTCCAAGCAGCAAGATCTGCCCAAGATTTCGGCCATTTATACCTCCACTCATGGGGCCATTATAGGCGATTTTTGACCCATTGTGTCACGCCGGAAAACTTCGTCAACCCTGACGGATCGTAAATCCATTTCTATTTTAGGATTTCTCGTTTACTTAAACCCCAAGACATGAAGTTTCGTCCATTCAAGTCATCTATCTACACCAAAATCACCAAAAAGTAGGCGATTTCTATAGGATATTATAGGGGCCGGAAGGGCAAACGTTCAGTTGTGGAATGCAGCAGGTCCTATGATCAAAAAGCACCTTAAGGGGGCGTCACTGCGGCGGATATCGTTAGTAACGACAGATTTTATTCACTCCACAGTGAGTTAGTGAGGTCCACCCACCGTTGATGCTCTTTCTTTCGACTTGAGGGCATTCAATTGCGCGGCCACCGTCCACGGGAAGGGTCATGCAGACATTGAAAACGGTAAAACGCTGCCAAAAACGTCAAAATCACT
This sequence comes from Corythucha ciliata, assembly GCA_038030265.1. Classification (NCBI taxonomy): domain Eukaryota; kingdom Metazoa; phylum Arthropoda; class Insecta; order Hemiptera; family Tingidae; genus Corythucha; species Corythucha ciliata. Next base: position 7,093,055 of record CM075941.1, read on the forward strand.
TGATGGAGCCTTTCAAGAACTCATCAGGTCGAAAATTCGACTCGAATTTTGGACTCCTTGTGCATAAAAACTAACGAAATTTCGTCCATTTATCATTAAATTCGGGTGCCCAATTCAGAATTCACCCAGGGGTCAAGTTGGCGTTATTAAGAAAAACTGTTATTTCTCAGCTTCTACTTCACGTTTTTTCAAAAGTAATGGCAGTTTCGTAATCTACGGAAAATGTGCTATGGGATGAAAGCAAAATCAATATTCTAAATGGTCAAAAACGCCTAAAAACGTAACGTTTCGTTGCGTTAATGCAAAAAAAAAAAAAAAAAAAAAAAAAAAAAAAAAAAAAAAAAAAAAAAAAAAAAAAAAAAAAGAATTTGACTTCATAATACAATTTACTGTGTCACCAAAAATTGCTTCACACGTTGTCAAACGTCATAAAAATTTCTCCGTTTTCCCAGCTTTCCAACGGTGTACTCAAAAGTGTAATTATCTCCCTCCTTTGACGAGAAAATGAGCTAAAAATGTGAATAATAACGGGTGCGAAAATTCATTTGTTTTGCTCTCTTTCTTGAGAATGCCAAGCTCTGGCACAGGAAAAATTAAAATAATATTGCATTTGAAGAATAAACAACAAATAAAAAGTTTAATAAAATGGACGAAGATGTGTGCGCATTTTGGGCGTCTGCTGGTTTTCTATTTTTTTGTTTTTTTTGTGTTGGACATGGTCCATGAACACCCTCACATTAGCGGCCGAAGAATGACGACGGAACTTGATATTCCACGATGGAAACTCAAAATAAATAAAAAAGGAATTTACTGAGCCTAATATTCATAATTGTACTAACAAAATGAGCGCATGTTGGAAACTAATTCCTGGAGCGTGTGAGTGCAAAGGAAGGAGTTAAGCTGAGAAGGCGTTCGAGTGACCCCTCCCGTACGCACCACCATGACTAACTACCCTGGCCTTGGGGCGGCTATTCTTTTTGATGTCGCATTTTTCTCTTTCGGACGATGTTTCTGGACCAAAATATAAAACAAAATACATTTCGTATTCAAGATTTTACGCTGCTTCGTGGCATAATCCAGTTTTCTCCAAAAATTTATTTTTTCAAATTTTGAATTTAATATTTCCGGGCTAGTGTCATTTTAAAAATCAGCGACCCAATTTCCTTAAAATTTTTGGCATCAATGAGTGGGAATCAATTTACAAAAACAAAATCGGTCAATTTTTGCGGCCGTGAGAAGTAGAATCGTTTGGCGAGCGCAGTGGCGCGATCTCTTGACACAGAAACTCACTAGAGACCTATGGACTTTAGCCTTAAGGGCTGAACTCAAGAGTCGCCTAGATGGTGGGGAGCAGGAGTTAACTATTCGTTATTTAAGGGGCGTCCCAAGGATTGTTTCTCAACCACGTATTCGCTCTACTCGACGTTCTTCCGGTATCAGCTCCCCCTCCAGCGACTTATCAAAAAACTGACATCACTCACGGCTTTCTATCAGAATGTCCGGGGGATTAACACCAAATTGGATTTGTTCAAGAGTCAATCTGCTACTATCTCATCTGATCTCCTGTTGCTTACCGAGACATGGTTGACTTCTGCCGTTGCATCTTCTGAGCTCGGTTTATCATCTTCATATAATTTTTACAGATCTGATCGTTCGTCTCTTAATTCAGCCAAATCATCAGGAGGTGGAGTGCTCGTGGGCAGTGGCGTGCCCAGGAATTTTTCTTGGGGGGGGGGGGTTTTCAAATTACATAAAGGGCACGGTCCTTTATAGTCAACTCTGCGCCAATAGTCAATTCATCTTTTAAGGGCGCGAATAGCCAGTTTGGCAATTTTTTCGGTGCAGCATGGCACAAATCGTCATTTAAGCCATCTATACAAGGCGCGAATGATCGGTTCCGGTATTTCTAAGGCACGAATTGTCCGCAGTTTCACCGTTTTCAAGCCGCGGAAGATCAGTTTTTTTTGCTGGTGCCGATAGCCACTTTGAAGACGCGCAGTAGCCTCTGTAGGGCGCAAAAGATCTGATTAGCTAATCTTTGGACCGTGAATTTCTGGTACGAGTATGCCATTTTTAAGACTTAAATAGTCAGTTTTGCTATTTTTAGGGAACGAATCGTCAGTTTAGACATTTTCAGGGCATGAGGTTCAGTTTGGCCATTTTTTATGCTGGATAATGGTCGATTTTGCATTTTCAGGACATGAATCATCCGTTTCGGACCTTTCAAAGCACGAATCTCGCGGGCCGCTATATGTAGAGTTGGTATTACTAATTTTAGGACGTGAATAGCCAGTTTGGCCATTTTTACGGCGCAAAATGTCAGAATGGTCATTTCTAAGGCATGAAGAGTCAGTGCGATATTTTAAGTGCTCGAATCATCAGTTTTACTAGTCGAAATGGTCAGTTTTGCTGTTTTTAGAGCGAGAAATTTCTATTTTTCAAAGCGCTAATGGTCAGTTTGGCCAATTTAAGGACAGGAATCGTCTGGGTTTAGGCATTTTCAAGGCGCGAATCGTCAGTTAAGCTATTTTTAGGGCGCATAGAGTCAGTTTTGCCGATTTCATGGCTTGCATAGTCAGTTTGGCCAATTTTAGGGCGTGTAGTCTTGAAGCATGACATTTATATAGGGCGTCAAACCAAGGCGATAATGGTCAGTTAGGGCATTTTTGGCGTGCGACTGGTTGATTTTGCCATTTTCAGGGCGCGAATCGTCAGTTATACTTTGCCCAAACATAACAGCATATAGGCGGGTTCAATTAGTCACTTCTAGCCAATTACGCACGAATCGTTATTTTGACCATTCTTGGCGCGCTAATGGTCTATTTTGCAGCTTTCAGGACAGGAATATAATCTGTTAAGGCATTTCCAGGCCGCCTAGAGTCATATTGACCATTTTAGAGCGAGAATCGCCAATTTGGCTATTTTTGGGGCGTGTGAAGTCATTTTGGCGGTTTTATAGAGTGGTAAATGCCAATTTTTAGGGCGCAAATATACATTTTAAATGCAAGAATCGTCAGTTTTGCCATTTGGAGTCGCGATTATAGTCAGTTTAGCAGTTTTTTGGAAGTGAATTACTGCCCTGTCAAGCCATTTTTAGTCAGTCTAGCGAAGCACACAATCTCCCAAGCCCAAGCCCCTCGCTTGAGCAAATCCTAGATCCGTATCTGAGTACGAGTATGCCATTTTTAGGGAGTGAATAGCCAGTTTTATTTTTTTTATTATTATTTTTTTTTTTAGGGCACGAATGTTAAATTTAGACATTGTGAAGGCTCAGTTTGGCTATTTTTGACGCGGGAATTGTCGTTTTTGCCATTCTCAGGTCAGGAATAATCTGTTTAGGCCTTTTTAAGGCGCGAATCGTCAGTTTATTGTTAAACTGACTCTATGTGCCCTTGTCTGGGGCACATGGAATGGTGTTGCCGATTTTGTGGCTTGATTGCCCAGTCTGGCCATTTTTAGGGCGCGTAGAGTCAGTTTGGCCATTTATATAGTATAGGGCGTGAATAGTACGTCAAGTCAAGGCGCGAAAACCGTCAGTTTGGCCAATTTTGGCGCGCGGGTGGTTGTTTAGCCATTTTTAGAGCAGGAATCATCTGTTCAGGCATTATCAGTGCACAAATTGCCAGTTGATCCAGTTTTATGACTCTTAAAAAAAGTCAGCTTGGACAATTTTAGAGCGGGAATCACCAGCTTGGATATTTTTAGCGCACTTATGTATAATCAGTTTAGCTTTTTTCAAGGCGGAATCAGTTTTAGCTATTTTCAGGGCGCGTGAAGTCAGTTTGGCTATTTTTATGGCTCAAATACTTAGTTTTGCCATTTTGGGGCGCGAGTATAGTCAGTCTAGGATTCTGTATGGTGGGAATAGCTAATTTAGCTATTTTTAGGCAGCAAATGGCTGCCAAGTCATCTTTAGTAGAATTTCTCAAGCCCCTCTCTCTTGAACAAATCCTGAATCCACGCCAAGACAGTGGAATAAATACCATATTATGCCGTGGATAGTTACTTAGGGTACTAAATTGCTAAAAAAAGAACTTTTAGGGTCATACAAATCACGTTTTTGTTGTTTCTTTTGTTTGTTTGTTTTTTTACTTTTTTACTTATTCATTTCATTTTATTTATTTATTTTGTATTTCTATTTATTTTTTATTTCTATTTATTTTGGTGGGCTGAAGTACTCTGGGGGGGGGGGGGTTCTGACCCCCAAAACCCCCCCCATGGGCACGCCACTGCTCGTGGGAGTGTCATCGGGGTTACAATGTCGGCTTCAGTCTGCCAGTCTCGAACAGATTTTTGTGTCTCTTCCGGATCATAAATTGTTGGTTGGGTGCGTGTATTTGCCTGACTATTTAACCGATAATCATGTTTCGTTATTCTTCGAAGAAATTGAACGCAATTTCAATGCATCTGCTTAATTTGAAGCAATTTAATTCTTTATGCAACCTAGCTGGTAATGTCTTGGACTTATGTCTTTCTAATATCCCAAATATAGTGTTACGTGGTGCTGACCCTGTGGTTCCACTGGATGTTGCCCACCCCGCCTTCGAATGCTCAATTACTTGCGATACTTCTTCCACTTGTATATGGAACCTGTAAGCGTTGCAGAAACGAGTGAGGTTCGGCGTTCGATGAATCCGTTGAATCGAAGAAATCGCCAGGGAAACGTAGAGGGCAACCTAGATGAAGCTCTGCAGTTGAGTATCCGGAAACGTTAGGAACTGCTCGCAGGCCGAGAAGTACTGTCGGTAGTTTCGAGAACCAGTCTGGAGATTCTTGACACTTAAGGGCTGTTTTAAGTGAACGGTGCCAACGCTCAATTTTGCCGTTTGATTGGGGGTGATATGCCGTAGTTTTAAAATGGCGTATCCCGAGGCGCTGGTTAAGTCGTTGAAATATACGTGAATCGAATTGTCGGCCTCGGTCGGTGACGATTCGATGGGGGACTCCGTAGCGTGAGATCCACTCTCTGAGAAAGGTGTCGGCGACAGTTTCAGCCGAAATGTCTCGAATGGGAATTGCTTCGGGCCACGAAGAGAAGCGATCAATCATTGTGAGAATATAGCGCATGTTTTCAGACTGGGGAAGAGGGCCGACGATATCGAGATGGACACACTGAAAACGGGCGTCGACAGAGGGAAACGTTCCAGGAGGGCTATTTGTATGTCGTCCGACTTTGGACCTTTGGCACTGAAGGCAAGCTTTAGCCCACAATTTGGAATCGCGTTCTATACCTGGCCAGACGAAGCGTTCGCGAACGAGTAGTGAAGTGCGTTTCGGAGAAGGGTGTGCGGCGTTGTGGACGAGACGGAAAACTTTATGGCGGAGAGGGGAAGGAATGAAAACACGATTTCTTTCATCGCAATAAAGGTATGTGGCGAGGCCTGGAATCAATTCTTGGCGGAGTTTGAGAGATTTTGCAGGGGATTTGAGGAGATTTTTCAGTTCATCGTCGTTTTCTTGAATTTTGGCAACTTCGGCGAAATCGAAAAGGTTAATGGTTTCGAGTCTGGACATGAAATCGGCTATCACATTATCCTTACCACTGATGTGACGAATGTCGGTCGTGAATTGTGAAATAAAATCCAAGTGACGGAACTGGCGAGGTGACGCTTTTTCGAGATTCTGAGAGAAAGCAAAAGAAAGCGGTTTATGGTCCGTGTAAACTGTTAAGTTTTGACCTTCTAGAAAGTGTCGAAAATGTTTGATCGATGCATAAATTGCGAGAAGTTCTTTGTCGTATGTGCTATAACGAGTTTCCGTGTCGGTCAGTTTTCTGGAGAAAAAAGCTAACGGTGGGGAGGAGCCGTCAATGCTTTGTTGAAGAACGGAGCCGATTGCCATGTCTGAAGCGTCAACTTGAAGGAGTAAAGGACAGTCGGGCTTCGGGTGAGCCAGAAGGGTGGCGTTTGCGAGGATTTTGAGACAATCGTCGTATGCTGCACTCAAATCGGAATTCCAGGTGATGAGAGCGTTGTCGTTTTTGCAATCTCTGAGTGCGTTGTGAAGTTTTACATGGGACCAGGCCGCTCGACGGAGAAAACGCCGATAGAAATTGATTGTGCCTAAAAAACGACGCAAGGCCCGGAAGGTGGACGGTCGGCTGGCATCTATGAGTGCTTGAACGCGCTGAGGCAGAGGAGCGGTGCCTGACGAAGTGATTCGAAAACCGAGAAAATCGATTTCTTCTACGCCGAAAACACATTTTGCGGGATTAAGGCAGATTCCGTAATCTTTGAATCGTTGGAACACAAGAGAAAGGTGTTCTTCGTGTTCCTCTGGAGACGTTGAAGCGACTAGGACGTCATCGAGGTATGTGAAGACGAACGGGAGGTCTCGAAGAACTTCGTCCATGAATCGCTGAAAAGTCTGTCCGGCATTTTTCAGACCGAAAATCATCATTGGGAATTCAAAGAGTCCGAAGGGGGTGATAATGGCTGTTTTCTCGATGTCGGTAGGTGCGATAGGTATTTGGTTGTAAGCCCTCAAAAGATCCAGTTTCGAGAAAATTTTAGCTCCATGTAGGTTGGATGAAAAATCGTGAATGTGGGGTAGGGGATAGCGGTCGGGCTTAGTGACGGCATTTAACCGTCGGAAGTCACCGCATGGACGCCAGCTTCCATCTTTTTTGCGTGCTAGGTGAAGTGGAGTGGACCAGCTGGATTTTGAGGGTCGACAGATCCCAAGATCGAGCATCAACTGGAACTCTTTTCTGGCAGCTTGGAGTTTTTCTGGTGGAAGACGTCGAAAACGAGAGCGAATGGGAGGCCCGTTTGTTTCAATAACGTGTTGGGTCTTGTGCGAGGAACAGGAGTGAGGGAAAGGAGAAGGTCGAGTGATTTCGGGGAAGTGGTGAAGGAGTTTTGCGAAGGAATTCGAGGTGTTGTCGACGGAGAGGATTGTGGAACAAAGGGACGAGGGGACACAAGACGTAATGGCTTGCGTGTAAAGTTGCGTGGTACCATCGACGAGGCGTTTGCGGCGAAGGTCGATGAGGAGGTTGAAATGTTTCAAAAAATCAGCACCGATGATCGGATGAGTAACTTCCGTGATAGTGAAAGGCCACTGAAAAGTTCGGCGAAAACCGAGGTCGAGAGAGAGAAGGGTTTCACCGAACGTTGAAAGAGGAGCTCCATTGGCAGTAAATAGAGTGAACTTGCCGGGGCCGTCCTGTTTGTCGCGTCGTGTAGGAGGAATAACGCTTACCTCGGCTCCGGAATCGATGAGAAAACGACGTTTGGTGACTTTGTCAGTAACGAAAAGGCGGCATGATGTTTTTTCGATGGTCACTCGCCGCGACCTGTGACCGGGAAATTAGTTTTTTGGAAAAGAACAAGGGAACGACATTTCTTGGCTTTTTCACCGAATTTTTCGTGATAAAAACAAAAAGAGGAGGAAGATTGAGCTGAGGGACTGCGTTGTTTTGGTGAGTTCCGACGATTGCGAGGGGGAGAAGTAGAGCGACCTTGCTCGAGACGAGCGAGACGTTTGGAAAGGTCGTGTACTACGTCAAGTACTTGTGTAAGGTCGGAGTTCGAGCGTGAGTTCTGTGAAGGGCGAGACATCGAAGATATGTTTTGGCGTTGGTCCGGTGTTTCCAGTATTTTGTCCGCGAGCTTGGCTAAATTAGGAAGCGGTTCTGAACAAACGGCGAGGATCGACTGAACTGGGACTGGAAGTCGCTGAAGCCACAGAATTTTCAGAGCTTCGTCTGTGAGTTGGTTGTATGCGAGTTCTTTCATCTTGGACCAAAGCTGTGACGGTTTATCGTCGGCGAGCTCTGTTTCAGTGAGCAGTTTTGTCAGCTTCCGTTGTTCACTGTCGGTGAAAGTCGAAATCAATTTAGTTTTGACTGTGTCGTACTTGTTGTTGACTGGTGGATTGGAAATTATGTCGCTGATGTGTTCGAGAAAATCCGACTCGAGAGACGAGATTACGTAATTATATTTAGTGACGTCGCGTGTTATGCGATTGAGATCGAATTGTGCTTCAAGTTGCGCGAACCACAAATCGGGTCTGCGGCGCCAGAAAGGAGGTATGCGGACGGAAACGGACTCGACTTGGTGCGAAGCTGAGACGGCAAGTTCCACAGGCTCGTTGTTCGGGATCGACATTTTTTTGCGTGGTTGTAGTCGTGGGTCACCAGATGTAAGCTCGTTAAACGCTACGAATTACATGAATCAGATAGGAACACCAAAAAGAATATATTTAGCAACTGATAACAAAACAGGGCTCTTTTTATAATTAAAAATAATCAATTATGAAGGGGATGCTACAAACCCATCACAGAGTTTTGTTTTCAATTTCAAAAAGGGGAATTATAAGGACATGAACAGCAACCTGCTTGAGAAGGATTGGAGTTTTTGCGAACATCTACCTCTCGTCGAATCAGTTAATAAACTCTATGCTATCCTGAGTGACTCCATTAATGCATTCGTACCTAAACAAAAGGTAATAACATATTCTTTTCCCAAATGGTTCAATGTGGAAGCCATCAGGCTGATTAAGGCCAAGAACATTGCACACAACCGATATAAGTCTACAAGATCTCAGTCTGACTACGATATTTTCGCAGACCTTCGCCGGAAATGTAACTCTGTATCTCGGGGTCTCTACAGGAGTTACTTGGATGATGTGCAGCACTCACTCAAATCAAACCCGAAGGCTTATTGGAATCATTTCAATTACTTGCATAGGGACTCGGCAATGCCGGGGGTGATGCATCTCGGTGATGAGATCGCCAGTGATCCAGTGGGTATTGCCGACCTGTTTGCTCGGCATTTTTCAGCCGTTTACGACTGAATGAGCCGTTGGAGCTCATTTGTCCCCGCACCAACATGGATTCATGCATGGCAGATCGACGATTACGAATCTCTTAACACTACAGCAGTTCATTCTTCGGGCATTTGAATCTGGGGATCAGGTGGATTGTGTCTACACTGATTTTTCAAAATGTTTCGACAAGGTCCCGCACTCTCTTCTCGTCAGTAAACTCAAGTCCTTTGGCATAGTCCCTGCTTGGTCCCTGCTTCGTTGGTTTGGCAGCTACCTCTCCGATCGGTCCCAGATGGTTAGGATCAAATCAACTTTCTCGGCACCTTTTTCGACCACCTCCGGCGTACCACAGGGCTCTCATATCGGGCCTATGTGCTTCTTGATTTTTGTCAACGACGTCACTAGAGTTTTTGCTGGGGAAATTCAGTATTTACTGTTCGCTGATGATTTGAAAGTTTTCATGAGGATACGATCACTTCACGACTCACTGTTGTTGCAGGCGGCACTTGATTCATTGTTCGAGTGGTGCGTGGCAAGCGAATTGCGGCTGAACCTTGGGAAATGCGCAGTAATGACCTTCTCACGTCTCCATATTGGTACCAGTATTCGTTGGACGGCCAGACAATAGCAAGGGTGTCCACATTCAAGATTCTCGGTGTCACATTCGACCCACAATTGACATTTTCTGCACATATCGACGACATTTGTTCAAGGGGTATGAGAGCCTTGGGATTCTTGCGGCGGCACACTAGGGGTTTTACCGACACCGATGCTCTCGTTACTTTGTACACTTCGTTGGTTCGCTCAGTCCTTGAGTACGGTTCCATCATCTGGTCGCCCTTTTATGCTAATGCTTCTGATCGCATTGAGCGGATCCAGCGTAGGTTCCTCCGTTACGTCTCGTTCACTCAAGGAGTGAGCTGGTCGGATTTCGACTTCATCTCTACTCAAGCTCTTTGTAAACTGGCTCCTCATTAAGTTGTTGCAGTACTCCATCGATTGTCCAGCTCTTTTGGAACAGATTGACCTTCTTGTACCTCAATACCGCACCCGTTCTACTAATCTATTTCATATACGTACCACTCCAACTAATTATCTATATAATGGTCCCCTTCGGCGTGCCCAGAGAGCTCTGAATTCGGTTCTTTCTGATAGTGGTTTGGATGTTTTTTCCGACTCTTTTAGGCGTCTAATTTGCAAACTCAATAAGTCTACTTGATAACAAGTGTTTTTTTTGTCACGTCCAAGTGTTTATTTTGCTATACCTATTAGTTGTATTATTTTGTGTGCACAGATGGAAATTAATTTGTTTTTTCTTTTGTAATTGGGCTTCGCCCGTGTCACTTTAAATAAATAAATAAATTCCCAGTTTAAATTAAGACGAAGCACAACGATTTGTGGCTATCAAAGTTTTAAAAAAGTGCTAATTGACAGGTGAAGTGGAGAAAATATCAACTCGCCGATTCTTGAGGCAACTTGTCGGTTGAAAATTTGAAATTGAGATGAACATCATCGTGGGTAAAAATTAGAGTCAAAAATTAGTTGAGGTAGTTGATAAAAACGCTGATTCGCAGATAGAATTGAGAAAATGCGCCAATTCGACGCTAAATTTTAAAAAAAAAAAAAGTTTATTCGCTGCACTAATTCACGGATTCATTGGGAAACTTCGGGGCTTCATCTGGGAAAAAGCACTATTTCGTAGCTAAAAGTTTATAAGAAGCGCCGATTCGATGCTCAAATTGAGAAAAACGCTATTCGCGGCTAAAATTGGGAAAAAGCGCTTGTATAAGTCGCAGTTAAATTGAGAAAATGTGTTAATACGGTGATGAAATTGAGAAAAGGAGGTGATTTACGGGCAAATTGAATAAAGGGATCATTTTCGCCTATTCTAAACACGGTAATTCGTTGATGGGGTGGGGTAGGGGGTAAAATTTCAACTGCTCGGATTTTTGCTTCCCCAATGCCGTCTGACTTCCGTCGCCACTGATTCCTAATATCGAATATTATCGTGAAGTCCCTTCTCAAAGTCTTTGAAACTGACTGTCAATAACGGCATTCGAGACTGTCAATTTTGTGTTGAAAATTGTCAATTTCGTCCTTGGAACTGTCAATTTCGACTTGGAAATGTCAATTTCATCATTCGAGACTCAATTTCGTCATAAAAACTATCAATTTCGTCCTTTCAACTGCCAATTTTGTCCTATAAATGTCAATTTTGTCGTTCGAACCTGTCAATTTTATCCTCTAAATCCAAACTGTAAATGTCGTCCTTGAAACTGTCATTTTCGTCCTGAAAATGTCAATTTCGTTCTGGAAAAGTACTGTCAATTTCGTCAATCAAACTGTGTAAATTTTATCCTTTGAACTGTCAATTTGGTCCTATAACAGTCAATTTCGTCGTTCAAGACTGTCAATTTTGCCATGAAAATTTTAAACTTCGTCCTTGGAACTGTCAATTTCGTCATTCAAGACTCAACTTCGTCATAAAAACTATCAATTTCGTCCTTGCAAATGCAAATTTCTTACTTGAAACTGCCAATTTCGTCCTATAAATGTCTATTTCATCATTCGAACCTGTAAATTTTATTCTCTAAATATAAATTGTAAATGTCGTCCTTGGAACTGTCAATTTCATCCTGGAAAGTACTGTGAATTTCGTCTTTCAAAACTGTGTAAATTTTGTCTTCGAAACTGTCAATTTCGAACTATAACTGTTAATTTCGTCGTTCAACAGTTCAATTCTGTCAATATCGTCTCTGAAACTGTCAATTTCATTCTTGAAACTGTCAATTTCGTTTTATGAATGTAAATTTCGTCTTTTGAAACTGCCAATTTGGTCATTCAAATCTGTGAACGTTATCGTTCAAAACTGCCTATCCCATTCTGAAAATGACTAATTCGTTCGAGAAACTGCCTTTGTCGTGAAACGGTCAATTTCGTCGTTGAAACTTTCGATTTTGTCGTGTAAACAGTCGATTTCAGTCGTTCTTTTTCAATTTTAACCGAATCGCATTTTCTCAATTTTTACCGCGAATGAGTGTCTATTCTCAATTGCAACCACAAATTAGCGCTCTTCCTCAAAGCCATATTGGCCTCACATTAGCACTTTTTCTTACATTTAGCAGCGAATCAACGGTTTGGCCCCAATTCCATCCGGAAATTAAGGCGAAAGGGGATGCCAAGCGTGCGCGCGCGAAGCATTCGCGGATGCGGCGGCACTCCTCACGGCTCCAAAAATGGTCCGATTTTCATTTTGAAAAATGGATTTCACTCGGGTTCTTAATCTACAATTCGCATCGTTAACCTTTTTTTAGATTTCACCTCGTAACCCAAAAATCAGACACACAAAATCTCGATTTTTTATAGATTTGGAAAAATCATGTACAGCCCAGTTGTAGGATAAGTCACTGTTTCCAAAACATTTTTTACATTCAAGATCGGATAATAATTAGCGCCCGAAACAGAAAAATCGTGAATACAATAGAACACCCCCGCGAGTCACCTACCAAGGGAAAGAGGGTGTTGGAGAGAGGGACTCATACTTGAAGTCAAGGTCACGTCTCATTCACTTGCAGGTCGTGTTTTTTGTTCTCTATCTCTTCTTTTTTCACGCAAAAACAATAATGTTATACATTTAAAGTGATTCCGGCGAATCGCAGTCGAATGCCCGGTGTCCTGTGTATAACTTTATTAATAATAAAACCTCATTTATTGGGCTTGAGTAAAATATCATTGGTAATTTGGTATCCTGCCCTGATTGCCTGATTGATAAGGTGCATAGGGTAGTGCTCAGCGACCAGCGCGTGCATATGAAATATATGATATATGCGATGTAGCTAAATGTTTAAAAATACCTATGTAATATACATTTCTTCATGAGGACTGATATTTTTCAGGACAAGAGCCCAGGTAAATAGTAAATCTGACAATAAGACCAATGCGGCAATGCGTAAGTGTTGTATTTGCGGGAACATTCCCGATTCTTCGTTGTATCTGTTTGAAAAAAAAAGAGGGGAAAAAGAAGACGGAAGTAAAGCCCATATAACTGAATATTTTACTTCAAAACTGACGATTTTACGCTAAAGCCGAAGTGTTTACGCCTAAACTAAAGATTTCACAGCGCAACTGGCAATTGTAAAACCCAAGGCTTTACCCCCCCCCCACGCCCAAACTGATGATTTCACCCTAAAACTAAAGGGTTTAACCCAAACTGATGAAAAACGAATGCTCTTACCTAAACCGAGCACTCTGCATTCAAAACTGCCGATTTTATCCCTCAAGAGGATATTGTACTCAAAAAAACGTACAATTTCTCGCCAAAGTTGACGTGCTACCCCCCCCCCCTCTCACCAACTGAAGATGTCACTTTAAAAACTGGCGATTTCACACCAAAACCAAATTTGACGGTTCTATCTCAAAACAGGCAATTTTATAACACAACTGACGAGTTTCAACCCAAAATTAAAGTTTATTCAGTTTGGCTATACGTTTAGGGCATGAATCGTCTGAAGTTTCAAGACCAATTATTTTCCATTGCAAGAAGGCTCAGTTAGGCAACGTATGAATGTTAAATTTCGCCATTTCTCGGGCACGAATGGTTTGTTCAGCCACTTTTAGGGCGTGATTAGCCAGGCTCCACGCAAGCAATTTTATAGCACGACAGTGGTCAGTGTATCAAGTCCTTCAGGCTGCGGGTAACCAATGCTGGTGATGTGATATAGGGGGGGGGGGGTCAGCCATTTGGTGATGTTTGGACGGCCCATGTTCAAGTGTGTAAACACCAGTGGTCAGCTTACCGGTTTAAGTCGCGAATAGCCATGTTTGGCCATTTTTTACTTTGTTGAGCAAATAGCCATTTTTTGAAAGACACAAATCGTCATTTGCACCATCTGCAGCCTCCGTGAAGGGCGCAAATGATCAGTTTGACAATTTATAAAGCATTAATTAATAATAGTATGCCATGTTCTCCGCCAATTTAGAACCTGAACAGTCAGTTTTGCCTTTTCATAGAGTGCGAATAGTCAGTTTGCCATATCTAGTGCACAAATTGTCAGTATGGTCATTTATATGGAGAAATAGCTGGTGTGAAATTTTCATGGCATGAATAGTCAGTTTTGCCATTTAAGGGTCCAAATGGTCAGTTTTGTCGTTTTTAGAGCAGGAATTGCCAGTTTAGCCGTTTTTTTTAACGAGAATGGCCAGCTCAATCCTTTTCTGGGCGCTAAGGTCAGTTTGGGCATTTTTAAGCGTGGGAATTGCGCTAATAAATCGCTGTTTTCAGGGCACATAGGGTCAGTATTGACGATTTCAAGGATTGAATAGCCATAATTGTTATTTTTAGGGTACATAGAGTCAGTTTTCTCTGTTATAGGCGCGAATAGTACGTCCCAAGCCAAGGCGAGAAAGGTCAACTTGGCCATTCAGGGCCGGAGTCACCTATTCATGCATTTTAGAGCGCGATTCGTCAGTTTATTCATTTTTAGAGCTCGTAAAGTCAGTTCATTAGCAATTTTTAGGGTTCAAAACTTCAAATAGTCCATCAAGCCAAGGCCATGGAAGTTTGACAACTCCACGATTGTCAATATTGCATTTTCAGGGCAGGAATAATCTTTTTAGGCATTTCCACGGCGCGTGAAGTCATTTTGTCCGCTTTCAGGACCTCGATAATTAGTCCGTCAAGCCGAAAGCGCGTATTTGGTCACATTAGTCACGAGAATGGACAGTATGACCATTTCTAGCGCGCCAATGGTCGATTTAGCTACAATCGGAGCGTGAATATTGATCTTTTCAGGCATTTTTAGAAGTTCACCAATCGCTAGTTTAGACTATTTTTAGTTCTAGCTATTTTTAGGGCGCGCCAAGTCAATTTACCCATTTTCAAATTCGAATCGTCGGTTTTGTATTTTTGGGCGCGAGTTTAGTCAGTTTATAGTGCCGTTTTTATAGTGGGAGTAGCTAGTTTTAACTACTTTTAGGCAGCAAATGGCTGTCAAGCCATTTTTCTAGTAGAGGGAAACACACCTTTTCTTTAGCCCCTCCCTTGGAAAATCCTGAATCCACGTCGGTCCGCGAAAGTGGTATTTTATGACGCAAAAACGGCGAAATTGGTATCTGAATATTATGTCATCCTTGCGAAATTGATTTGTTAATAGCGAAATCCGGGAAATGATTGTTTTAGTGGGCTTCGACGAAACAATGTGATTGTGATTGTCCTGAAGGATTTATACTTCCAGAATTTATTTAGGGGTGGGCAACTGCGCCACTAAATCTGCGCTTTCGAGTGTAGGGGAGGGGAACTGCCTATTCCTGCCCCCCTCTGACTACACCCATGATTGTTTCCTTGTTGTTATGTCCTTTTCATTGTTTCTTGAGTGCTACACTTTTGAAGGAAGTCATCTGGTTCTAGTAAGTCAATGAGATCACATGATTTTCAACATACTAGTGCAACACTAGAAAAACAATGGAAGCTACTGTATCCGTGCAACAAGAAGCTGCCTACCAAGTAGGTATCAGCCGAACTCCCACCGGTTTTGGGCGGACAAGCCCTCGTTGTGGATCGCTCCGATTGAATCAAGTCACCAATTTATAGAGGAACTGGGGGTCAACCATGAGCTGGCGTAAAAATACCGTCAAAACGCGGTATCTATGGCGTTATACATTATTTGTGAAAGAGCGTCCTTAGTTACCGCTTGCGTTAATTTTTTAACGCTAGCTCATGGTTGACCCCCTGAACGGTTAATTTATAAAATTGGATTTATTCACGATGAAATAAAAACGTGGAACGCGAGAAAACAGGGAAACTCCAAAGTCGAAATCAAAAGGTCTCTTCCATCGATTTGCTAGTGCTGCATCAGTGTAGAGAGACATGTGATCTCGTTGAATTATTCTGAAAAATTTAATGAAACGAGATTACTTTCTTCAAAAGTGCAGCACTCCCGAAGCAATAGGTCCGTTCCATTGTTTGGCGAGTGCTACACTTTTGAAGAAAATCATCTGGTTTCATTTAATTTTTCAAAATAAGTCAATGATATCACATTACTTTCTACACTAGTGCAGCACTAGCAAAACAATGGAACGGACCTGAAGTTATTTTTTTTTTATATACACGGTGTTCACAGATTTTTAGATCCCATTGATCTCTTGAGAAAATAAGTCACTGTATCTCAACCTCCGGAACTTCAACAATGATAAGCGGAAATGTCCTGACATAGACGTGGCAACACCGCATAATGTGACAAGTGACCTTGACCGCAAGTGCAGTGTTGAAGTAGGAGTCTCTCTTTCAAACACCCACCCACGGATGGTGGCGCGCGGGGGTGTTCTATTGTATTCACGATTTTTCTGTTTCTGGCGCTAATTGTTACCCGATCGTGAATCTAAAAAATGTTTTGGAGTCAGTAACTTATCCTACAACTGGGCTGTACATGATTTTTCCAAATTTATAAACAATCGAGATTTTGTTTGTCTGATTTTTGGGTTACGAGGTGAAATCTAAAAAAAGGTTAACGACGCGAATTGTAGATTTAGTACCCGAGTAAAATCCATTTTTCAAAATTAATGTCGGACCATTTTTGGAGCCGTGAGGAGTGCCGCCGCAGCGCCTATTTTCCCTCTCACTTGCACACTTGTCATCCCCTTTCGCCTTAACGCTATTTCTAAATTTTCGGCACAACGTTGTCTCCATGTACCACGATTGGCGTCAACTCAATTTTAGTTTTAGTTGTTGATGAGCGCCTTTTCCCAATTTTACACGCACCGTATGTGAGTGTATGACTCTATTTTAGCTGCGAATTAGCGCTTTTTCTCAATTTCAGCCAGGAATGAGCGCTTTTTCACAGTGTTAGCCTCAAATTTACGCTTTTTCTCAAATTTAGCCACAAACATGGGCTTTTCTCCGTTTCTTCCGCGGATTATTGATTTTTAGGCATGAATTTCGCGTTTTTCTACATTTTTTATCAACGAAATTGCTTCCAGGGCCGCGTATTAGCCTCTTATCAATTTTAACTGCGAGTAAGAGATTTTTTCCTCAATTTTACCCGCGTATACGAACGCCCGTTCTCAACTTTAGCCGCGGTGATGCCTCACGAATTGTACATTAGCGTTTTTTCCCCTCAATTTCAGCCACCATGTGAACCATATGTTGAGAAAAGTGTTCTCATTTTTTTTATGACACGAGAGACATGAGATTTTTGAAGAATAAAAAAAAATAAAATATTTTTTTGACTAATAACAGGTTATGGTCACAGATCACGTTTTCTGCTGCCGATAGCTTCAAGTTAATATGGAGCTAACAAAGGTAAACATTGGTCTTCTGGAAGGACAGAAGAACTGGATAACATGGAAGTACAAGATCAGCATACTTCTCCGAGCTATTCCAGGGTCGGTAAGTGTTGTGAACGGCGTTTTGAAGCAACCTGAAGAACCTCAAGAAGGCGTGGTTGAAGAAGTCAGAAATAAATATGAAACAGATCTGACTAACTACTGGAAAGCTGAAAGTAATGCTATGATCATTTTGACTACGAACATGACGGAAGAAACTCTAAAGAAAGTAATGCGTTTTTCGACATCACGAGAGGTCTGGATGGAACTACACCGATTATTTGATGGAGCGTCCGAAGATAAGGCGTACGACATTTGTTCCCAATTTTTTAATTACAAGCGAGATCCTATCGACGATATAGCTAGTCACATGTCCAAATTGAAGAACTTGTGGAATGACTTGAAGATTGAAATTGTGAAAGAACGAGGACCGCATAGTGAACTACCCGATTTATTACCTTACTGCCCGGAACAAAATTGATGCAGTGAACGCGACAATCGCACCATTGTTGAAATGGCTAGAACGATTATGCATTCGCGAGATTTTCCACAAGAACTATGGGCAGAACTGATAAATACGGCTGCCTACATTATGAATAGGACAGGTTGCTTCAAAACAGATCAAGCATTGAAGGGAAAAGTCCAAGCGAGTTATGGCTGGGAAAAAAGCCAGCTATTAAGCATCTTCGCATAATAGGAAGCGCGGGCTACGCTCATATCCCGAAGCATCTAAGGAAGAAAATGGACAGGAAAGCACAGAGAGGAATTCTTATCGGATACGAAGAAGACGACGGCTATCGCATATGGAATGAAGAAAAACAAAAGTTGATTCGTTCCAGAGATGTGATTTTCCAAGAAGAGCCACTAGTCGACGATGAAGGTAGAGAAAACTTTTTACACTTGAAAATACTACAACAATGAGGTCCGGGATGTACTGGGTGAACTGATGGCAACAGCATGGGGCAACTGCGTGAAGGAGCCAATCATAAGAGAGGCTTCAAATTCAATTTCAGCACTGCGTGGAGATTTAGCGTGCCGGGGGGGGTCTGGGAGCCACAGAGGGAGGCGTTGTTTGACGTCCGTGTCGAAGACACTGACGCCCCGTCTTACGGCTCCCGGTCTGTCTCAGCGGTTTTGTCCAGCGCTGAGCAGGAAAAAATGAGGAAATACAACAGTGTGGCAGAAGATCGACATGCAACATTCACGCCACTTGTATGCTCCGCAGATGGAATGTTCGCCCCCCCAGATGAGTGTCTTCATCAAGGTATTAGGAGAACGGCTGGCAGATAAGTGGCATCGCCCTCAGTCAGCGGTAAGAGGTTGGATGCGGGCTAGGATCTCGCTGGCAATTCTCCGGGCGTCGAGCATGTGTCTGAGAGGCACACGGAAGAAGTGGAGATCTGCAGAGCTCGGCTTTGGCGATGGGGCAGCTGCTCAGCTGGGAATGTGAAAGTTGAAGGTCGTGCATTTCGATGAAGAACCCATGCAGATTTTGTTATAAATTAGTGTATTTTTGTTATTAGTTTGTAAAATTCACTATTTTGTCAGATAATGGCTAAAATAGAAATAAAAATCGTGGGTCTACTTCAAGAAGATAAGAACGAAGAAAGTGATCAAGGTACCAAAATTCAAGAAACGGAAAATATTCAGCTCTCTTCACATGAAAATTCGATACAAGAATTCGACGACAGTCAAGAGAGAGAAGAAGAAGAAGATAGTGAAAGAGGCGAGATAGAGAAGTGCGAATCGACCCTAAAATTACCAAACAAATTTAATGACTACATTATGTCAGCTGCTGCAGACGTTTATAGATTTTATGAGCCTACAACTTTCAAAGAAGCAGTTCAAAGCAAAACTTCGAAAAAGTGGGAAGAAGCAATGGATAATGAAATGAACTCGCTTGAAGAAAATGAAACGTGGGAACTAGCAGATTTACCACCAGGAAAAAAGGCGATTCCGTGCAAATGGGTTTACAAAATTAAGACCAATGCCGAGGGTGAAATAGAAAAGTACAAGGCCCGACTCGTCATCAAAGGATATTCACAAAGAAAGGGTGAAGATTATGACCAAATATTCAGCCCTGTTGCGAAGGCGGGAACGATTCGAGCAGTGCCGAGCGTAGCTGCAAGCGAAAACATGCATCTCACTCAATTTGACGTCTCAACAGCATTTCTATACGGAAACCTCGATGAAATGATCTACATGAGGCAACCTGAAGGCTTTTCCGACGGCACAAATAGAGTTTGCCGACTGAAAAAAAGTCTCTATGGGTTAAAACAGGCGCCTCGATGTTGGAACAAACGATTTGGCGATTATCTCATTCGACTTGGCTTCAAGAAAAATGAAGAAGATCCGTGCCTATTCATGAAAAACACTAAAGACGACAAAATTTTGTTAGCTCTTTACGTCGATGACGGATTAGTGGCATCCTCGAGCGTCACGGAGCTTTCGGATTTCTTGAATGACTTGAAAAAGGAATTCAAAATCACAGAAAAGCCAGCCTGTTATTTCTTGGGATTAGAATTTGAAAGAAAGGACGGTTCTGTAGAGTCTATGCAACCAAACAAATGTGTTCCCTCGAAAAATGAAGCATTTTTATTGGTTGCATAGACACCACACAACACAAACATAGAGCTTGTGAGCGGGCCTTAAACACTTCGTTGCCATGATGAAAAAAAAAAAAAAAAAAAAAAGTAAGAAGGGAGAGTGTTGAGAAAAGTGTTCTCATTTTTTTTATGACACATGTTTTTTGATTATTGTTCTACCCCCCCCCCCTTGGAGTTTTTTGAAGAATAAAAAAAATAAAATATTTTTTTGACTAATAACACCATAAACCGCGAATTAGCGTTTTTTTCTCAATTTTGGTCACGGCATTTTATCGAGAAACCAAATGAGACTGAATCACCGTGAAATTTGGGTTTGAAAATAGCCAAAACTCGCGAATTTTGACTTTTCAAAGAGCCAACCACCCGAAATTGTATTTTTGTTTAAAGAGCTCAACCCACGAAGTTGGTTTTAGCAAGAGTGAATCCCGCGAAATTTTGTTTTCCGAGGAGCCAGACTCGTGAAATTGAGGGTTTGTATGACGAAAACCACCACAACACAATTGGGTTTTGATAGAGCTAAAAACCATTGGATTCATTCTATAAGAGCAATATCCGTCGAACTGTTTAATTTAACTGAAGCCTGCAGTCCTAGCGAGACAGATTTTTTAGCAACGTCAATCCGACGAAATAGCATCTGCTAAAGAGCTGCTAAGAGAGCCAAAATCACCGGGAAATTTGGCTCTAGAAGGGATCAGCTCCGCGAAAACCATCGAAATTCGGAGCGGTCGGCCGGCTTCCCCCCCCCTCCAACCATTTAAAGCTGGCAGTCGTTGAGTCGCGAAACCGCGGGAATTGGTACGTTTTATCAATACTTATCGTGAAAGAGCGCTATTTCTCAATTGTTAGCCGCGGATGAGCGCACTATTTATCAATTTCAACGGTGGACGACGAGCGGGTGAAGCGGCGCTTTTTCTCAATTGTTAGCCGCGAACATACTCCAAATAAAAGCACATTACAGTGATATTTCTCAGATTTAGCCGTGAAAGGGCTTCCATTAGCCGCAAATAAGCGTGTTCCGCCGTATGGGTCTGGGTTCAGGGGAGTCGACAAAGAGTAACAAAGAGGTACCTTTACCCCGTGATGTACATTTATTATTTACAGTCTGACTCACCTTTCCCCAGGCCCGACGGCCTGCGGTAGCGTGTACACGAGCTGGCGCGAGGGCTGGTCGCGAGGCTTCGGCCCCCCCTGCACGGATGTGCGTCCCTGACTCTAAGCTGTCCCCCGACTCTAGCAGTGAACTCGACTCCGTCCCCCCTGGGTTTTTATACTAAACCCCCGAGGACATGTTTTTAAAACCCTAAGTGTTGTGGATAACAAGCAGTTTCCTCAAGGATTTGTTGACGCTAACGGGTCATTCTCTCCCGCTCGTCCCTGAGCTCGCCGGGTTCATTTACCGAGCGGTGAACAATTTCCCGGACCGAGCTCCTTTTCTCTATCGCATAACATAACGCCCTTTTTAGGGCGTTACATCACCCCCACCTCCACGGCGCTGCATCCCGCCAGCGCACAAACAGCCTGCTCCACCTTGTGTGCCCGGCTTGGCACCTCTCCTCCGGCCGGACCCTCACCCGCCACTCACGGCGTTCTCTGGTGGGGTTCACATTCAGGCACGCACAAAGGGCAAGGTCCAGCTGCTCGACGGCCTACACAAGGGGACGGCCTCAAAAAAAATTCTTCACCAACCAACGAAAGGGGAGGGGTGTCATACTCGCCAAGACGAGCAAGGAGGCCGATTCCCTCCTTGAAGAGAACGGCCCTCGACGCCGCCTTACCCCTGAGAATCCTGCTATGTCCCACAACACCCCGGAATTCCGATTTCTATTTACCCCCCAATTTCGCCCCTTACGTTTTCGCTATTGAACACCGTTCTATACCCCCCAAAATGAAAACCAAATGCCACAGCCCTTTGCCAGACACGTTCCACACACCGCAAACCACCGAAACCATGAGGAGGAGAGCCTGTACAAACCAAAAACAACGAAATATTGACAACAGTCAAATAGACTAAGACGAATAGGTAAATAATCGAGAAAAAGAAGAAAACCCAGCTGGGCCGCCAATCGATCCATTGCGCCGAAGGGCTTGAAGACCTCCCGAGCACATGCGTCGCATCATTCGTTCCTGTGCGTGGGCCGACGAACCACTGCCCCGCCCCCATCACACGGAGACCATTTCCCAAATGCCCAGAATCGCCCTGGACCTCCTTCGACGCCCGCCGTTCCTCCAAACCGTCGTGCCAAACAAGAAGAGCCGCACCATGCGTGATAACAGACCAACGCCGCTCCCCTGATGTGTAAAGGACCCAGACCAGTGACCCCGCCCAAATACCAAACAAACGCTTCCTGGAACAGAAGAAACAAAAGATCTCTCCTCCCAAAAAGAATTAGAACTTGCAGAACAACAACAACACAACGAACAACCGAACATTTCAAGCTCCTCCCCCCTCTCCGGCAATTCTCACCTGACATCATCAAAAACAATAAGAGAATAGCAAAACTAACAACTAGTAATCAAACCAACTGCGAAATAAGAAAAGCTGCCAAGACTTCACGCCGGCTTCAAACCCAGTCGAACCCTGTTGTGCCCGCCAAAAACCACAACAGAAACCCCCCTGGCCCAACTTAAAACTAAAAATTACTCGTGAGAATCTCCTTGTTTCCACCTAGTTCCGCGGAATCCGTCCGCCGTTAAATCCAATAACTCGTTATAACACCCTCGTTCTCATCAAGTTCGCGGAATCCGTCCGCCCGGTTAGTCCTGCCGTTGCCCCTATGGCACACGGTCACTTGTTTCCTTAAAACTAAAAGCCAGCGAAATTCGATCGATAGTCTCCAACAAACCCCACACGGTAAAACGGAGGTCCACCAACGAGAAGGAAATAAAATTTAAACTTGAACCGTTTGCCGAATAAAAAGTGGAGAAAGCAAAAACAGTACTTTAAAAAGATTGCCGGAGAAAGAGAAGTGCGATCAAATTTCAACACCAACGGAAAACAAAACAAAAGGAAAATGCCGTTGACCCGCATTACGAACTCATGACTACGCTAAACGCAACCGTTTCGAACGTCTCATTTACGACAAATCAAAAACAACAAAACACCCAAGCTGATGCACCTTAAGTAATCCACCGGAATTAGTTCGCCAATAACGCAACAAATGACAATACGATCTTGCCTTGAAAAGAAAATTGAAGAAAGAGTGAAAAAAAAAACAATTCGTCAGCAACCTGATGACCGCCAGCCAAAAAAAAACAAACACACATTCCTCGAAATTCTACGCGTCACACCCTACAACCTTTTTCATCTTAAATCCCTAATCACGAATCAATCATTTAATTTTTACGCAACTCAAACACTTCCACCAGTCAACTGCACAATTCCTACGAGAAAATTTTATTAATCCACTCCAACACGGGTCGGGTTTCAATGAATGAATGAACCACGTCGAGTGACGCGGATGCCTACAAAAAAAACAAAAACGAACAAGGAAAAAAAATAACAATTTAACAGAACTCACCCTAGTCTAGATACACACAAAAATCGCAACCACAAAAAAACGACAAAGAAACCCAAAAAACAACGTAAAGATGGACCGACCGCTCGGTCCAACCAACAACCAATGAAAAACCTAACAGACCTCCCGGGAGGAACGAAAACAATGTACCCTAACCGTTGGGGGGGGGGGACGAAACCTGGACCAACGGACCGCCGCTGCCACCAATGTAACGCCGGATGCGTCTGGGTTCAGGGAGTCGACAAAGAGTAACAAAGAGGTACCTTTACCCCGTGATGTACATTTATTATTTACAGTCTGACTCACCTTTCCCCAGGCCCGACGGCCTGCGGTAGCGTGTACACGAGCTGGCGCGAGGGCTGGTCGCGAGGCTTCGGCCCCCCCCTGCACGGATGTGCGTCCCTGACTCTAAGCTGTCCCCCGACTCTAGCAGTGAACTCGACTCCGTCCCCCCTGGGTTTTTATACTAAACCCCCGAGGACATGTTTTTAAAACCCTAAGTGTTGTGGATAACAAGCAGTTTCCTCAAGGATTTGTTGACGCTATCGGGTCATTCTCTCCCGCTCGTCCCTGAGCTCGCCGGGTTCATTTACCGAGCGGTGAACAATTTCCCGGACCGAGCTCCTTTTCTCTATGGCTTAACATAACGCCCTTTTTAGGGCGTTACAAGTGTTTCTTACACGTTGTTAACAAGAAAGAGTCCCGAGCTTCACGTTCCCCACTGCTCCGGACCGGAGTGACGTAACATAACTGGTCGAAAAATTAAATATGGAAGTAAAAAACAATTTTGCGAACCACGGAGAAAACTGTACTTTCCAAAGTTCAAAGTAATATTGGTATGTTTATAGCCTCGGGCACCATTTCTTTTTTTCGGTAGCGTAAAGAACCAACTATGGGTTGCTCACTGCACTTTCCCGTTTTTTTAACAAAGAGGAAACTATTGCTTTCCCGCACTTATAACTCAACTTTTTTTTTCATTTTTATTTACCGCAAAATAAACGGATTTTACCCTATAGATCGTAACTTATTTTCTTCAGGATTGTCACAATATACGGTCAAGCTATAACTTTGGAAAGTGTTCATAAAATTTTGATTGGAAAATAAACTACTACGCGCACTTCATACACCTTCTCCGTGGATATTTCGATCGTTGAGCTCGAGGACTGCTACCCCCGCCCCTCACTAGCTACTTCCCGACCGGACGAGAACACCCACACGAAGAATATTGAGGTGTGAGGTGATACAGCTCGTCTCGAAAGCTTTTTAACGAGCTTCATACTTTTTCCCACACCGAATTTTTTTTTTAGTGTAGATCGATATAAAAATAGGTTGGAAAGGTGGTCTGATTTATTTTCCTTGTGTCATCTCATGGGTCGCAACGTTCAGAAATCTTCATCCATTATACATATTAAAAAAAAAAATTAATAAATAATGCGTAGGTCTCCCGGGCATGCAATCCGATTTTGAAAGTTACCGAAAACGCCCGTTAAGCCTTCGGGCGTTCGCCTTTTAAGTCATTCGACACATCACCATCATCTAGTGGCCTGATAGAGGCTATAGATGGCAAGATAGGAGGGGGGGGGGATAAACCTGGCTAATTTAAGTAAATGGAACGATCTCCATCAGAAGCCGGATGTCTCCCATTTTCAACTAATAATAATTGTATACCAATCTTGAAACTCTTGAAAATTCTAATTCCCTGGTTTATTAGCTTATTTAATTAAGCCCTTCAAGAGCTCTCTAGGATTTTGCTGTTTTAAACCTTGTACAAGTCACACAAATCGTCGGAGGAGTTTTCAAATCTGGTATTTAAACCCTTTAAAGGAACCTTCCGGCTCGCGAGAATTCCTTTTTTCTCAACTCAACCCCACGAAATAGGAGAGCTCAACAAGACACAATTCTTTGAGTTAAGTGGTTTAGGGCACTCTTTGATACGTATTTTTTTCCAGGTGTAAGATGAGTAACGATAACTTTCAGTGAGGAGCTGTAAAGACATTAAGCTACTCTTAACACCGTCAAGATTTCCTTTTTCTTCCTATAGGCATAATTATCGCTTCTTGAGGAGCCTTCCCCTCCCAATCTAGCGTGTGAGAGCGTTGATGAGGAAAGGAGAGGAGTCATCAACATTCCGCCCTCTTTTGGTTCTCCGTCCTTCTTCAGAAAGATCCACCATAATGAGCTTATAAATTGTATTTAAGTCCGTAATAAAAGCCCAAGTTTCGATAAAATAAAACCTTCAGACTTGGTGAGAAAGGGGGGGGGGAAGAGCAGGATTAAAGAAAACAACCAGAAGGAGTAACTAGCGATAAATTAGAATCAAGGGGTGTATAACTCACTAAATTGTTTATTGCTGGACTCTTCGCGATATTTTACTTTTATGGTGTTAATGTGAATGTTCGAGAGGGGAAAACAGCCAAGAATTTTAAAAAAAATCGTGCGTGATTCATGAATAATTCTCCATTCTAATTGAATTCAACCGTGCACATTCATGATCCCAAAACTAGAGGTAACTCCTTATTTGCATTTCATACTTCATACTAAACACTGATTGTGATGTGAATAAACCCTGTAGGCTATATCATGAAGCACTATCTTTGAGATGCCCCCCCCCCCTCCATACACTTGTCTATGAGGTGACGAGACCCATTATGGGAGATGGTTTAGAATGAGTCGACGGTGGGGGTCGGTTGTAGATCCCAGCCGTTTGAAACCTTTTGAGGCATTTTCCTGATGTTGCAAGGCCACGAATTGCCTCTAGAAACTAATTTAGCGGGTTTCAGTCGCTGAATTGGCAGGGTTTAGCCGCTGAAAAGAAAAACGGGGTTTAGTAAATGGAAATACGAATTTTAGCTTTCTCGGCTCTTTAAAAACTTAACTTTGTGGGTATTGGATTGACATAAAATTTTTTTGGGGGGTTTTCCGTCATTCAAACAAACCAATTTCACCGACTTGCCTCTAAAAAATCATGCATAAAAAAAAACAAATTTCGTGGATTTGGCTCTTAAAAAATCAATTACACGCAGGCGCGGATTCCGCATTTACTCAAAGGCAGCGTCATGATGAATTGTGCGCGCTTCGCTCTACTAAAAATCACTCGTCAGCCATTCACTGCCTAAAAATTGCAATTCCCACCATAAAAACGGCTAAAATGACTGTGATGGATCCCCGCCGGTGGAACTGACCGCGGACTGAAAATAGCCAAACTGGTAATTCCCACTCTAGAAATGATTGCACTCCAAAAAAATGCGATACAATAAAATGACTAACCTGACGATTCGTGCAGCCCTGAAAATGCCTGATGATCCGAGCACGCGTTAACTTTGTCCTAAAAATGGTTAAATCGATCATTCGCGCGCCAAAAACGGTCAATAATGGTCACTCGCAGGGGTGGGCAAAATACTTTGAAAATGTATTTTAAATCCTGAAATACAAATACTTTTCAAAAATTCGATTTCGACGGCAGATAGTGCGAAAAACACGAAAAATAAATAATTCAAAAATATCAGGTCCTTCAATAGACAAGTTGACAAAATGTAGCAGCGCGAAATGGCGCCGCGCCGCGATGCGCAAAGAAAAGTAGGCAAGTTGTCACGAAGTATTTAGTACCGAACCGGCGAGCACTGGTGGATCGTGAGCTGAAAAGGAGGTGAGGACCTAGTATATCGGGGCCCGGGGCGGAAATCTTCAAGAGGCCCCTAAAAGTCTCTAACTATATACATAAAACCTCTATTGGTAACCTCTAAGGCCTTTTCCTAATTTTAGCCATGGCCTTTTCCATATATTGTAGGCAAATTACCGCTATTTCCACAGTCTATCCGCTAAACAGCGCTTATGCCAAGTTTAAACTGCGAATTTCTCCATTTTAGCCGCGAATGAGTGCTTTTTGTCAACTTTAACATGCCCCAGCTCTGAATGACAAACGAACAATCCTTAATCCCCCCCCCCCCACCATAAATACATAAATATGCGCTTTTCCTCAACTTTAGCAGCAAAGTAGATTTGGTATCCTGTGAATCAGCGATGTTTCTTCAACTTTCCTCGAGTTGGCGTTTTCCACAATTTTAGCTGCAAATTAGCGATTTTTTCTAGCGGTTTACTCAGTATGAGCTGAAAATTACTCAATATTAGCCGTAAAATTCTCGAAATGTTTACCACAAATTAGCATTTTTGTTCACCGTAACCATAAACCGCGGAATAGCGATTTCGTGTCAGTTTTAGCCGCGAATTTGTGAGTTTTTCACTCACAGCCATAAATTAGCGTTTTTTCTCAATTTTAGCCTCAAAGTCTCCCGAGGAAGCCGCGAATTTTTGACGCAAATTTAAATTTGTCTCAATTTTAGCCGTAAATTAGCGCTTTGTTGTAATTTTAGCAGTGCACTAGCTATTTCTAGCCCGTGTATTAGCGGTTTTTGTTCATTTTAGCCTCGAATTGTCGTTTTCCGATATTTTTACTGCAAATCGGCAATTCTTCCATTTTTGACAGTGAATTAGCACTTTTTGTTCCAATTTATGCTGAAAATTAACTTTTCTCTTTATTCTAGCCAGAATAATTACTGATTTTCTCTATATTACCCGCAAATTGGCACCGCATTAGTAATTTTTTTCAATTTTAATTATATGTAGAATAGGGCTTCATCTCAGTTCTAGCAGTGAATCAGTGTTTTTTCTTTTACTTATAACCATGAATTTGCCGTTTACCTCAATTTTAGCCACAAAGTTGTTATCAGAAGGCGGAATTAGAAATTCCAACAAACTTTATCCGCGATTATTTTGCTCAATTTTAGCCGTAAATTCGCGTTTTTTTCAACTTTAGCTGCTTTGAAGTGATTCTATAATCTGTAAATTCGCGAATTACCTTGATTTTTCAGCCACGAATTCGTGATTTCCTCAAAAATTTTAGCCGGGAATAACACTTTTTCCCAATTTGAGCTTAAAACGAGAGTTTTTATTTATTTATGACAGGCTGATTATAGTGAATTTTTCAATATTAGCTGTTTTTTTTTACACTTCAGTCCCACGTTGGCATTTTTCCTTCAATTTTTGCTATGGATTAGCGTTTATTGTTCAGTTTTAGCCTCGAACAGAAGCTACGCATTTGCATTTTGTCAATTTTTCAAGGTTTAGTGACTTTGTGGGTCGCGCTCTCTTCGGTATACAAAATAACGGCCAACGAAAAATTTAGAGATCTTGTTTATAACGAAAATGAAAAATTGGGAAAATACGAACTCGCGATCAAACCGACTTATGTTTCTTTTACATGAAATTTATTATTTTTAAAAATAAAAATTGAGGTTTGTTAGCTGTTGGCACGCTACAACTTTAACCAATTTTGGCCACGGGTTAGCGCTTTTAATCAATTTTAGCAATGCAGTAGGGATTCTTTCGTTTGTTTGGCGATTTTCCTCCATTTTAGCCACGATTTGGCGTTTTCCTAATTTTCAGCTGCGCAGTTTAGCAATTTTTTAGCAGCAAATTAGCACTTTTTTCTCAGTTTGAGTTGAAAATTAGTGTTTTTCTTAAAGTTGGCCGCGCTAATTAATATTTTTGTCAATTCTAGCCGCGTAGTTTTTTTTAGGTTTTAGCCCGCGTGAGCAATTTTTGTCTACGGATTAGCGCTGTTTCTCAGTTCGAGCCTCGATTCTTTCAGAAGCTATACAGATTTTCGTTTTCTCAATTTCATCCTCGAATTATTGATTTTTCTTCATTTCAGCTGTGAAATAGCGTTTTCTGATAATTTTGCAGCACATTATCTATTCTCTTTTTTTCTTTTTTTATTAATAGGCGATTTTTCACCATTTGAGTTGTGAATAGTGATGCACGAGACCGAGTGCACGAGTGCATGACCGAGTGCAAGAGTTGAGTGGTCTCGGTCTCGGTCTCGCTCATGAGGGGATGGTCTCGGTCTCGGTCTCGACCATGAAAAGTCGGTCTCGTCTCGGTCTCGGTCTCGAAAGTCTCGGTCTCGTCTCGAAAAGTTAAAGGCGCGAATTCAAAGTATGTGTGATATTAGTGACGAGTGATCCTATTCTCGCCTCAATGATTACAGATGGCGACGATAGATGAATTTATACTTTACTTTCCTTCCTTGGTGGCTCGTGGCACGAATGGAGATAAGTGATACATTACTGATTAATGACCAAAGAGCTTTGTAATTGCCCCAAAATAGAATCGTACCTTCAAAACAATCGTCACACTGAGAACGTGAAAGCGGAACAGTTGAGAATGCAACGAGTCAACTCAAAATCTAGCTCATGCCAGCTCATTTAGTTCAAGCAAGAGACTTCCCTTCCCAGACACGACGAGGCAGAGGTGCACAATCCCCCCCCCCCATACATCAGACCCTCCATCTCATGCTTCAGCTGGCAATGTTAGTTAAAAAAATAATAATAATAATAATAAAAAGCGGTGTCGAGTTTGATGATGATAACGGCCCAGGGAAGTTTCAAACGCAAAATTATGGTTCCCTTGCACTAAGCAGCCTGGCCGCGACAGCCAGTTGGCTGCTGTGCAGTTGGGCTTGTTCTAGTGGCTGCCCAACCTGGAAATTTTTGCTGCCTAGTGCGCGGGCACCCATAGGTTGCAATGTATTTCACCGGCCCCCCGGGAACACTAACTTTTTTTTTTTATTACGATACGTAGGCATAAAGGAGCTTTTAACGAACGAGGCACGATGTTTGTGACACGAGACGAAGTCGAGCATCGGTAGAGTTTATAGTGCGACTATACGCCTCAGGATCGCTTTTTTTTTACCTTCGATCGTACAAAGCCTTTGAAGCCAATTAGGTTCATAATTATTTAATTTAACGGTTCCGTAAAGTCTCCCATTTGCCACACAACTTCATTTCAGAGAAATAAAAAAGAAGAAACAAAAGAAGCGCGTAAGATGAAAGCGGGCTTCCCTGCCTCACTTCTTCTACCAACTCACCAACATAATCAACTGACTTTGACCTTTTTGGGATATAATTTCCACGGTTCCACTCACCCTTCACCCATCGTTCATCGTGCTTAAAGACCTACTTTACACACGCCGTGCGGTAAAGAGTGAACTCTTTAACGCACGGCGTGTGTACAGTAGGTCTTTACGCACGACGAGCATCTGCTTAAACACTTCTTTAAGAATGATCTTAGGAATAGTAGATTATACGCCTAGGCAAGAAAGCGATTTTT
Source organism: Corythucha ciliata (assembly GCA_038030265.1). Lineage (NCBI taxonomy): Eukaryota > Metazoa > Arthropoda > Insecta > Hemiptera > Tingidae > Corythucha > Corythucha ciliata. The sequence goes on from CM075941.1 coordinate 7,123,434, forward strand.
TGGAGGCCGAGAGAAAAAATTGGACTCGGCTACGCCTCGCCAGTTTCTCGAGACCCCAAAATCACTTTTTTGACGCGGTGTGCACAGTATTTTTTTATCAAAACATGGGCTGATTTTCTGGGCCACGGCGATAAAGTGAGTGTTTTATCCCCTAGGCTCTAAAATAATCAGCTGTTTTAAAAAAAATAGTATCTTACATATAACGAGACACGTAAGTGCCATTTTACTTGCGAGTACTTTGTTTAGCTGGCGAGGCAAAGCCGAGTCGGCTAAATGAGTTAGAGCAAGTGAATTGAGTTATGCACGATATTTTTCACGTGACAATTGCAATAATAGTATATTTCACAACAAGTGAAGGAAATGGAGTTTTACCTGCGAGTTGAGTTTGGCTCACGAGGCGGGGCCGAGTGAGCTGAAAACAACGAGCAGAGTGAAAGCTTCTTCCTCACGAGTACTTCCTGGAAAGACAATTAAACCTGTTGGTCGTGCGAAAAATAATATCAACAACTCGTGAGGAAGAGGCAAGGGTACGCTAATTGAATACAGAACTTTTTTTCACTTTCCTTCACTAGTGAATGAAAACCTTCCTGTTTCCTTCTCTTGCGAGGGAAAATGTGAAATTATTGGCATTCTGCCTTACTTTCCTTCACTAGTGAGTGAAAAAAAAAATACTTTTTTCACCTAACTCATCTTTTCAAGTAAAAATCAACTTCCCTGTTGAGGTACCTGGAAGGGGAAGTATCACTTCCCTCCCTGATCGTGCGAAAACCATCAAGTATAATTCCTGAAAGAAGAAGAAATGTGCGTGATTCCTATGATAATTCATTCATAATTCAGTCATTTTGTGCGTTAGGGCGGGGGGATATGTCCACCCCTTGGATCCACTACAGCCCAGAGGCAGTGGCGGACTGACCCGGGAGGGGTGGGCGTCTAAAACCCCCCCGCGTCCCTTGAGCGTGGCGCCCCTGTCAGACCATCGTTATTATAATTATTTTCATAACGGATTAAAAACGAACATCTGTTTTTAGAATCGACAAAATCGAGTTTCAGAAAAGAGACTCTGTCCCCTACATGGCAGAGGCGTAGAGTTTAGGTTTCGGTTTTAGAGGGGGGGGGGGCGGTGATCTAAATTCGTTGGGCATAGATAAGGAAGGGACGTCTGTCAAAGATCCCGTTGCACATGAATAAGACAAATTCACCTTAAAAGGACTGATCTTTTGATCCAAAAGCATGCTTTCACAACAGAAATAACAATTTTTCGTTGGGACCGCTCCCCCCTTAACAACTATTTATTTTACTCCTCTCTAGAATTTACTGACTGTTCAAGAATAAATCTGGAAACTCAGCCCCTACAATTTCATCGGTGTTGCTATCGTGTACCACTATGTTGGCTCCATAACTGACGCTTTAAAATTTGTATCTGGCATCACTGGCGCTATTAGACACTGTTATTCTTATACATACCGGAAAGGGTTAAATCTGGGGAATTTAGCCCCTGAAACTAATTATTTGTCTAGAAAAGCAGACATTTTATGCCCAGAAACTACTATTGGACTGTCCCCTGTCGATTTATTGTCTCAAAATCCGTTATTTGGTTAAAAACTGGTAATTTTGCAGCGCTTAAACTGGCTATTTGGCCCTATAACCGTTCTATTATGCCCAAAAATGTTTCAATTTAGCCGAAGAATCTTAATTTTGACTGGAAAACGAGAAGGAATTCAGCCTAAAAACTTAGTACGCGTAATACGCATACTTAAACCTACCTATGTGTATACTTTTAGGAAAAGTCCGGTTTCCCACGAAATCTCCCAAATCGCCTTTAAGGAACCGTTGATTCTCTCAGCTAATATAATTACCTTCCTTTTTTTAAACCTGAAGAAACAGGACTCGCGGGTAAAAATAGCATTTTAAGGAATGGGAGTTCATTCTCTCTACGCGAGTTACAAGTTATGTGTAATTCAGCCAAAAATATTCGAAATTACCGGCGCCCACTTAAACAAGGCACCCCCCCTGCGCCCCGATACCCCAGTCCGCCCCTGCCAGGAGGCCCATAACACAATAGCCTTCTCGGCATGAAACAAGGTCATTTCATTGTTAAAATGTTCTGCATTCATAAATGAGCCATCATTTTTACATTAATTTAATTACGAGACCGAGACCAGTCTCGGTCTCGCTACAGAAATGATGGTTTCGTCTCGGTCTCGTGCATCACTAGTTGTGAATTTGCCATTTTGTCCAGTTTAAAGTCGAATTAGCGTTGTTTTTCGCAATAATTGCCACGAGTTTTGTTTACTTGTACAGCTTTGTGTACTTGTAGGCTAGGACTCTCACTCTCTCTCTCTCTCTCTCTCTGCGGAACTCCTTAAGATGTGGCCAGTACCTAGACCTTTTTGCAGGCCTTTACCTGGCCTGTACCCCATATTTGGCCCGGATACCGCAACAGAGTCGGTCCCATCGCTCAGCTCAACTCGTTAGCCACGGCTGCTGGCCAGCCAGCTAGGACTCTGTATGATCCATTTTTGTGCAAAGTTTCCATCCGCTAGCATCATTTCTGCGGCAGTTGTGCTAACAAGGAATTCGGAACTTCCACCTCCCACCATGACTACCCTTCCCTCTCCACTTTTTCGAAAAATGAAAACGTCAATCGAAGGCTGTTATTACACCGGGTTTTTGTGCCAAATATGGTGTCACTAAGTTAGGTTATACTGGTGAATGGTGGCGAAGAAGTGGAAACTAAAGAACGTTGAAATTAAAAGTATTTGTATTTGTATTTTCGTTGAGTGTGAAATACAAAATACTTTTGAAAATGTATTTCAAATACAAAGCCCAAAATACTTTCAAAAATGTATTTTAAATACTCAAGTATCTTGCCCACCCATGGTCACTCGTGCCCATTGGCTTCACGGACTATTTGCAACCAAAAACGGCGAAACTGACTGTTTATTACGCCAAAAAATGGCAAAACTGATGAATTGCGACCTATAAAATGGTTAAACTGCCTATTTGTGTGATAAAAATAGATAGACAACTGGCAATAATTGCCGCTACAAAAGTTGCAAACCTGATTCTACGCGGCCTAAAAAAAATAGTCATGAAAATCCTAAAAATGACTAAACAGATTATTCCTACACTTGGAATGGTAAAATTGACCATTCACGTGCCGAAAATGGCCAAAGTGGCCATTTGCGCCTTGGCTTGACGGACTATTCGCAGTAAAAAAAAAAAAAAAATGGCCAAACTAACTATTCGTATTCAAAATAGGAGAACAGAAATGAACAGCAAATAGCAAAACTGTCTATTGCTAGCACTGAAATTGGCAACAGTGATATTTTATGCGCTCCAAAAATGGCTAAACTGGCGTTTCGAGTCCTAAAAGAGCCGAACCGTTCTATTTACCACCCAAAAAAGGGCAAACTTACAATTCACGCTTTAAAAATGGTCAAACCCTCTTTGCCACATTCAAAATTTGTGACTGCCTCCTCACCCCCTCCCACTGCAATACTTCGCGTGTGCAAAGTGGTTATTCACGCGTTTAAATTAACTGTACATACTGAGCCGCCTGTTAAATTGGACAAGTTTCGTGGTCATAATGCTCGAGTTTAGTGTGATGGGTGGAGAGGGTGGGGGGGGGCAAGTTAGTATAGCTTTCCGAGCTGGTAAAATCCTATTTTTGTGCTCAATTAACCAGTTTTACAGCTATAAAAATATAGCTATAGCTTTGTGCTCCTTTTAGCACTAATGAGGGGCGTTTGCAAATAATCGCCAGTATAGCAACATCAGAAATTACAAAGCCTTGAAGCTGGGATAAAATATTTTGGAGATTTGACGAATTCCTCGCCAATCTCGGAAGCTATACATAACTGAGACGCGCGTGACTCGAACCCACCGAGCGCTACACTGTTGAAATTCCAGCCAAGATCCTCCTCCCCTTCACGGCGCTTAGGGGCTCATCGCTTAAAAAGTTTTAAAGAAAAAAAAAAAAAAAAAAGCATCAAGGGTCCACATAAAATCGGTCAATAAATCTTTTAATTTGACAAAAACTAAATAAACTATAAATTAGAATTTACGGGTTTTCTGAATGGAAAGGACTAGGGATTTTATCACTAGCTCTTAACTACAAATTAGTAATAAAAATGGAAAGACGCCCATTTTCCCTACTGTTTAATGAAAAATTACACTAATAAAAATCCGGATGTTTTTATTCAGTCAAAAAATTAATAACTCGCTCAAATTAAATAGCTTTAAACCTTGAATATTCGATGCCAACTCACCCCTTCTCCTCCCTTCTTTTAGAAGAAGTTTTTAACGTTCCTTTATTGGGCCTTTTACGTGTATTATGTTTCACATCCTGGAATATACCGAAGGCATAGAGGAGGAAGCATTCGGGTCATTTCTAGACGTTTGGGCTTTTTTTCTCTCTCTCTGTTTCGGATTCTTGTACCCGCGAAACACTTTAAATCTGACTATTTTGATGACAATTTGGACGTTCTTATACTTTCTCAAGGGTGTGTGTGCGCTGCTGGTTTTATAGCACACACTTTTTTGGGAGGGTAGAGTTCGAATGATTATTTGAAAATTAAATCCGACCCACGACCGGGCCATTTTATAGCTTTCTCTCTGTTAGTTTTTGTAGCTGAACTCTGAACTATTGGGTAGTGGGGAGGGGAGAGGCTAAAAAAAAAAAAAAAAAACCAAACGTTTAAAGGAATCCCAGCAGGAATTCTTCATTTCACTATAAATCCATGCTGAGAGCAACGGTTCTCACGTTCATTCCTTTAAATTTTTATTTTCTTTAATATTTCATTCTCATCACCTCACGGCTCAAGCTCATCGTCTAACTTACATATTCCACCTTCCTTCTTCTCAAGTCTTTTGGAGGACGACTTCTGACGAAATAAATAAAAATAGAAAGTTTTCTAAAATAAATAAATACCCCCGTCCCATCGCACAAACGAATATCTTCGAGTTATAATTTTGTTTAGTGTGTGTGTGTGTGTGTGTTTTCTCAACAAGTCGCTTCCATCCAACTGCATTCCCTCGCTGTCAGTTTCCTAGGTTGAGTGGTTGATACTATAAAGAAAATTGAGAGGACTGGTTTCTTCGAGCTTTTAATCAGGGAGTTTCGAAACCACACTAACTGTAAACTTAACAAGGACAAAATGACGGGGGAGGATGATTTTTTATACAAAAAGTGAAAAAAATGATCGAAAAGCACGCCTTTGTTTTAATTTTTAGCACGAAGTTTCATGTCGGAGAGAACCTTAATCGTAATGTTTAAAGAAATAATTATAAAATTAGAAATAAATCTGCGAATATGCGATGACTATAATTGTCATTTTCTGTGGCGTCCTGAGCCCCCCCCCCCCCCTGCTAGGATTAATGAGCGTAGAAAGGTAGTACCAGAGAAGTTGTTTTAGGCAGACATAAATAACGAGGAAAGTCTCAATACGTACCCCTAGAAAATGCACGGTCATAGGGTTTAATTCAGACCGAACATAAGCAAAGCAAACTCGGGGAACGCCACATCACGTCCGTATTTTATGCCAATTTCAAAATAAGAAAGCTGATGAAAAGATGCCATAAAACTTATTTATCAGCCGAAGAAAGCTTTTCCACAAGGCTTTAAAGCAGTTGTAGAGTCTTTTGCGTACACGCTCGGGGATAGTAAATTCATAAAAACAATCAACACTCTTCGAAGCATGTCCCCTTGTCATTTTGAACCGTTTATGTGAATATACTCGTACAATTGCACGGTGGGTGGGGGGGGGGAATGCGCAAATGAGTATGTGAATACGTAGATACCATCGTATAATCTTACCCCTTTTAGTTCTGAATAATTAATTTTTGTCGTCGTTCGTATTTGCGCAAGAAAAGTCCGGCTTTTCGATAGACTGTCCGGCTTAGCGATTTCAACCACCACGACCGTATCAAACCTACACACCAACCACTAGCGCGATATAGGCGGCGGACCGACACCAATTTGGAATCCGGGGCGGAAATCTCTATGAGGCCCCTAAGTCACTAAATAAACGAAAATATAATTTTTACGTAGCGTTAAAATTATATTTTTTGCTTTTTGGCCACGAATTAGCGGCTATGTATACGTCCTATCCACCGATGTTCAATTAAAGCCTGAGATTGAATATTTTCTCGACTGTAGCCACGAATTAGGGCTTTTTCTACTCTTATCCATGAATTACTGAGTTTCCTAAATTTTTACCGTGAATTGGAGTTTTCCTCACTTTTTTACCTATGTTAAATTAATTATCTATGTTTTACCTTTTTAGCAGGGAATTAGCAATTGTTCTCAATTTGAGCAGCTGATTAGCAATTTTGTTGTTATTTTTTGCTGCAAATTACCACTGTGCGTGTCGGTCGGAAGCCGTGATTTGTCTTGGTTTTAGTCCCCAAAGTTTCCTTCAGATGCAACGGATTGGCGTACTTTCAATTACAGCCAAAAATTGGAATTTTTACAATTTTAGCCGTGAATTAAAGATTTTTCTGAGTAAATTTCCACAATTTTAGCAGCGAGGTATCGTTTTTATTCCGTAAAAGCGATTTTTCTTGATCTTATAGCTTTTAATTGGCGTTTTCCTTTGATTTTTTCCTGCAAATTATGACCGTTCTCTCAATTGAAACGGCAGCTGGAACTTTTCATCAAATAAGACGTCTTAATTAGTAATTCTTCTCAATAATGCCAGCCAATTAGCGGGTTTTTAAACATTTTTTATACGCGTCCCCCCCCCCATTCATTTGGAGCTACAGATTTAGTGCTTTTTCCGTGTTTTAAGCCCCAAGTTGACTTCAGAGGTCTCGAATTTGCGTTTTCCTAAATTTTAGCCACGAATATCAGCGTATTCCTATAATTTAGCAGTGAATTTAGGGCCTCTCTCATTTACAGACACGAATTAGCGATTTTTTTTTTTTTTTTTCATTTCTATCCACAAATTATTGTTTTTTCTAGACTTTATCCGTGAATTAGCGATTTTTCCCTATTTTAGGCGCGAATTAATTACCGATTATTTTTCATTCCGTCCAAGAATTAGCCTTTGTCCGAATTTTAGCCGCTAATTACGCTTTAAGTCAATTTCATTCGTGATTTTTTTCAATTTTAGTAGCGATTTAGTTGGTGATTTTTCTCATTATCGTTTCCCCTAATTTTAGCTGATAGTTAGCAATTTCTCTTAATTTCGTGAATTATTGTTTTACCCAACTTCAGTAGAGAATTTGCCCTTTTTTTTCTTAATTTCAGCCCCACATTAGAGTTTTTTTGTTTTCAATTATAGCTTTGAGTCAGCGTTTTTTTCACCAATTTTTGGCCAAAAAACAGCAAGTTAGAATTGTTTTTTCCATTTCAGCCATAAAGTGGCCCTTATACACTGTAAATTGGTGATTTTTTCTCAATTTCGGTGTGAAAGTTGCATCGAGAAACCACAGATGCGAACGCTGTTTAGCGCTTTACCCAAACTTTGCTGCGTACTGGCCTGAGGAGCTGCATGATAGTTCGCCTTCTCAACTTTATCGGCTCGTGGATCTGAAGAAACTTGGGATCGGCGAATTTTTTCTCTATTTTAGCTCCGAAGTTACCTCCAGAAGGCGCGATTTCTCACAAATTTAAGCTTGAAAATAGCGTTTTTGTGGGCTAAATCGAATAATCAGCCACACTCTTTGCAGGTCACCTACAACGTTCAATTCTCCAGGGTCCCGATGTCGAGAAAAAAAAAAAAAAAAAATCTCGCAAGCTGGGTCCAATGACGGTACATCACAAATCATACTGTCTTGCCATAATAATAATAATAATAATAATTTTATTGCCAGCATAAATGAATTTATAAGGCATTGTCAAAATATAATAGAGAAACAACTCATTTGGAGCGTAGAGCAAGGTCAAACTCTGCGATCGAGTAAGGCTCAAGAACAAGGATAAGGTGGCGAACCTGAGTCTTGAATTTAGCCAGTGAGATGCTGTGGTCCTTGAGGTGGGAAGGGAGGGCATTATAAAGACTCACGCCCACGGAGCTTGGGTTCAACCTGGCAGAAGCAGCTAGGCGCACAAATGGTGCAGAAAGGTCGTCAGCACGTCGCGTCGAGTAATTGTGAGAGGCAGAGTTGAGAGGAAACTCGGTCAAGTGTGACCGCACAAAGAGCAAAATGCTGAGTATGTAAGCACCATGGAAGGTCAACACACTCAGCTTCCTGAACGACCCACGGCACGACGACTGGCGTGGATGCAGTCCGCAAAGCACACGAATAGCGGCCTTTTGGAAGCGGAAGATTTTCACTGCTCCCGAGGAATTCCCCCAGGCAAGAATACCGTACGTCATACGGGAATAGAAGAGCCCGAAGAAAGCCAGTCGCAGCGCCTCAGCTGACACGACCTTTTTCAAGCGGCGAAGCACGAAGGTGGCCCTTGATAGGTGGGGCGAAAGGTGTTGGATGTGACTGTCCCAGGACATACGGGAATCGATGAAGAGACCTAGGAACTTGACAAACTTATGGGGCCCTTTGAGATCATAAACTAAGTCTTGAGTTTTATTGTCGTTAAGAACGAGACGATTGGCCAAACACCATGATTCTATTAGCGAAGTTGCCGCTTCCAGCTCATTAAAAAGCTCGGCCTCAGAATCACCCGTGCAGAGTACCGTCGTATCATCGGCGTAGAGAAAGATCTCGGACGAGAGAAGGGACGAGGACGCTAAGCATAAATCATTAACATAAAGAAGAAATAGGAGGGGACCGAGGATTGAGCCCTGCCTAACTCCAAGGTCCAGAGCCGGAGTAGGGTCCGATCTGACTCCCCCGTACGCCACGCACTGCAGCCAGCCGACGAGGTATGAATGTAAAAAACTGACGGAACGCTCATCGAAACCGTAATAACGAAGTTTCTGAGATAGGATCCCGACGTCAATGGAGTCAAAAGCCCGAGAGAGGTCGAAAAGTCTGAGACCCACCTTTGAGCCAGACTCAAGCCCGGACATTACCGATTGCAGCAAACGAATAGCGGCGATGGAAGTAGAACGACTCCTCCTAAAACCATGCTGATTCTCGGCGAGAATCTTATTCTGTTCAAGGAAGGACGAGACGCTCGACTACGCGTGTGAAAACTGGGATGATAGAGATTGGCCGGAAGTCACTGTAAACTTGGTTGCCCTTTTTCGGTACGGGAGTCACAACTGATATCTTCAGGCACTCAGGGAAAGAGCCAGTCTCAAAAAAGCTGTTGATGACAGAAGAAAGTGGTTCTGCAATGAGGTCAGCTGACGACTTTACAATATCGACGTTTAACCAGTAGCAGTCGTACGAAGTAGAGTTCTTCAAACTGGCGATAGCACTAAAAACATCCTCGACCGAGACACTCTTAAGGGAGAAGGAGGCGCTGAAATCCGGGTGCAAGAAATCGCGGAAGCTAGAAGGAGAATCGGGCAGCGAGTCGACACCGGTGGCGGCCGCATTAATAAAGAAATTGTTAAATCCATCGGCATCAAGACCACTGACAGGTCCAGACGAGCCCCGAGCACCCTACGGCAGTTCGCCCTTGACCACGTACCATACCGTTTTATTGAAATTGCTGGTATTATTTATTATCAGGGAATCGTTATATGCCTTTTTCGCTTCAAGTACGCTTGTTCGGAAGTCCTTGCGAGCGGAACGAAGGAGAGGCGCAATAACTGACGGGGCGAATGTTGAAGAAGAATTTCGGAGAGCGGAAAGATCCTCACAGCGGCGCTTCTTCAGCCGAAGTCCTTCGGTAAACCAGGGGTTCCGCCTCCTCTGAGAGCCAGGAATTTTGACACTCTGAAGCGGCACCGCAAGGTCCACGGCCGAAAGGAATGTGTGAATAAATGCATCAGCCCTCAATTTAGGACATTCTTCGGAATAAGTGGAGAACCAGAGCCCGTTATATGCAGAGAGAAAGTGCCTCAGAGCAAGAAGACTCTCCGGGGAAATGAGACGCGAAATTCTGGATCCAGGAGAGTCGAGGCAATTGTGGAGCTGAATCGAAAATTCCTGAGCACGGTGGTCCGAAAGGTGGAGTGAACTGTGGCCAGAGAAAAACAATGAAGACGAGAAGTTCGTTATGAAATTATCGATGCAGGAGCCTTTGCCGGTGTAGTGAGTTCTTGTGGGCCCGGTGATAGTCAATGACAAACCAAACGAGGCGATAACGTCTCTGAAGGCCAAGCAGTTACTAGAATCCTCATCGAAGTCAATATTGAAATCGCCCGCCAACACAAAAGGAGCGGAATACAAGAAAGCCTTGGTCAGAAAGGCGTCGAAGAGCTCGAGAAAATAGCGAAATTGTGAGCTAGGAGGCCGGTAAATGCAGCATATTACTAAGTCAGGTGCGGCCAACCGCACGGCAGAGACCTCGAGTACTCCTTCAACTGAAAACTGGGTCAGCGGCGCAGGCATCTCATGCGCAGGCAACGAAAACTTAACGAAAATGGCTGAGCCCCCGTGGATCATGGAATTTCTTGAGAAAAAGGAGACGCACTTAAAATCAGAAGGAGAAAAAACATCGATTCCAGTACTTGGAAGCCAGTGCTCGGTTGCTGCAATAACACAAACATCTTCACGATCTTGGAGGAAAATATTTATTTCATCAATTTTATTACTGATGCCCTGCATATTTGAGTGAACTATTGTGAAAGGAGAGCCTCCAGTACCTCCCAGTCAGCTGGATTCAGCCCGACCAGCACTTGTTTTCGGGGGGAAAGGAGGGGAAGATGCGAGCAACACGCCAGCGGGCCAGACTTCCGGATTGATGATCCTGGGAAAATCCGATTCAGGCACTGAAGGACGAGTAGGACGAGAACTTTGTAGTTAGTTTATAGCAGTCGACGTCCCTGAGATTCAAAGAACTTATAATAGACGTGACGTCTGCTACCTGGGCATCGGGTTTGAGACGTGAGATGAATAAACCTTTTTTCCTTTGAACAACCAATTGATTGTCCACGCAAGGCTTAGTGCCAATTAAAACTTCACGGCGGCGGGTAGTGGGCCTGTTGGTCTGATCTGTCGGAATGGAAACAGCATAGCAACCACCTCACGTGAGTTTTTCCCAACGGCCCCAGGGGGCCTATTCTTAGTTGTCGGGAAGAAATGCCGCAAGTGCGGTTGCTATGACGCGATAGTGTTACTTCTTATTCAGCGTTCTTGGATCCCGCTTGTGGCATTTTATCCCGACAACTCAGAATAGGCCCCCAGGTCGGGTGGGCTGAAAATCGTCGGAAGGAGCCAACATCGCCGTCCAAAAGCATAGCAAAACTATTTTTTTTTTTTTTTTCTTCATGAAGCGAAAACACGTTTTTATAGCTCGAAAACGAGCGATAAAACGGTCGTTTCTACGGCTAGCCCGAGAAAGTAGTTTTGGGAAGAGTCCGTTAGGAGCGTTCCGAGCAGTGATTCTCCGAACTGCACTTTCATACTGACAAAAAGGTAAAAAACAAAATAATCCAAAGGAGTTTTAAACATCTGTGAAAATCGGGAGACAACTGCCGAGAGTGTCCTAAGCTACGTCATAACCCAACCTTCTACATTCAGACCCCAAAAGACCATTAATTAGTCTCTAAGTTTGATAATAAAATGATTTGGTTTTTTCTACACCTTAGTTTTCACTTCATTATATATATTGACCTCGCCGCGAAAGTGCTTTGCCAGTCCTCGAGGCGTCCGGCCTCGCCTTTGCCTCGGCCGTACAACTCCTCTCGGCCCGGTAAAGACACACTTTCGCGGCTAGGTGCATAATATACTATTGTCGGACAGTTCATGGTTTCCGAATTGACCGATTCACGATATAGCGCTGTTTCGCGGGATTCGGGCCTATCATGTGTACACAGACGATTTGGTGAGATGAGAAGGAAGAAGCTCTTCTTAACTTATTAACTTGTATTGTTCCGCACCAGACCATAACTACATTAATGCAGATTGTATTTTTTCTTTGATTTTCCCAACGTAAACAATTCTTCACAGTCACAAAAAATCCTTTCCAGACTCGTTTTGTTCAATTTCGGCTTTCGAATAACAACTGTTTTAATTCTTATCCATCATAGGAAGGATGAAGGCATGTATTGAAGGAGGCACCACCTTCTACCATTATATTGAAGAAGCCAAAAATAACCTCTAGCGTGGCCATAAAATTAATTTATAGCTCCACTATTTTAATTTCTACGTGTAGGATAAAAAATAGTGCGTACGCCACAGTGGCGGATCTAAGGGAGGGGCCACAGGGGCCATGGCCCCTTCCTTGGAGTCAAGGTCACTTGCGCAAACATAAACAAAACAAAATCATCAATACCTCCTCCAAAATGGGTAAACACCTCTATTTTTAGGGCCATTTTCTCAGAGGCCCGAGCGTCAGAGGTTCTCGAGAGACGCGAAGTGCCAAGTTATTTAAGGGAAAAACTCTCGCGAATGGCCTCTCACTGAGGGGAAAAATTTACGTGGAACGCCACCAAGTCAAGTGAAAAACTTATGCGAAAGGTCACACCAAGGGCAAACTTTAAGCGAGACGTCACATTCTGAGGAGAAAACTAGTTCGAAAGGCCGCGGCACAATGAGCAAACTACGCCAAATGCCCCCACGCGGGGGGGGGGCAAAACGCAACAGTCGGAAAAACGTTCACATGAATCGCCGATTTGCTGATATTCTGCGTCAAGGGCAACAAATTTGCGAAATGCTTCACCAAGAGCAATGTTAAAAGGTCCATTTTATGAAAAAACTCGTTGGTTTCACAAAAAAATTGTCAATTTCAAAACGAAATTGTCGGTTTTATGAGAAAACTTTCCGTGTTATAAGACATCTTAAGCTTATGAGTTCAGTGGTTGATTTTATAAGGAAATTTTCAGTCTAAAAGGTGTCAATTTCATGAGCACATCGTCAGTTTGATAAGGAAATAGTCAATTTTATGAAGAAAAGTGACGTATTGAATGAGGAATTGTCAATATAATAAAAAAATTGCATTTTTTGAATGAACTTTCACTTTTGTAAGGAAATTCTTAGTTCGAATTGGAAATTGTTACTTTCAAGAGGAAATCGTTAATTTTCTAGGAATTGTTAATCCAGAGGACGAATTTGTCAGTTTCACGAGGAAATTGTCATTTTTTTTTGTTTTTTTTTAGCAAATTGACATTTGTATAAGCGCATTGTCAATTTAATTAAAATTAAATTGAATTATTAAACTATTATCAGTTTATTATTCAATTGTTTTGTCACTTTAATTTATTTATTTATGTAATAAATAAATGTGTCAACATGAAGCATAAATTGTCAATTTGATGTGGAAATTATAATTCATCCACAACAACTTAATTTTGGTTCTTGAAACCTGTTATTTTCGCCCCATGACTCGATGGGCAATTGTCCTTTCGGTGATTGTTGTTGATACGGTAATTGGTGATTGTTTATTTTGGCTTTAAACTTGCCATTTTTAATATGAATAGCTCATTATACGCAGTAATGATCAATATTAAGAGTGAATTGTCAATTTTATGAGAAAATCGTGAATATTTTAAGGAAATTATCAATGTAAAGAGAAAATTGTCAAGTATATGAGGAAATTGTCGATTTTATGAGGAAATTGTCAATTTTATGAGGAAATTGTCAATTTTATGAGGAAATTGTCTATTTAATGAGAAAATTGTCAATTTTATGAGGAAATTGTCTATTTTATGAGAAAATTGCATATATTTTGGGGAAATTGTATATTTTATGAGGAAATTTTCAATTTTACGAGGAAATTGTGATCTTCATGAGGAGACTGTCAATTTTATGAAGGGATAATTCCGGAAAATTTGTTTCCCAGTAAACCAATTTCGCTGGGTGGCCTCTATTTCAGTGACTGATAGCGCCGATTTTGCGCTAACCGTTTTTAGCTGGTTTCACTCAATAAAAAGTAATTTTCCGGATTTCGATCACTAAAAACCCCATTTTTGAGGGTTAAAATCGCATTGCTAGCCGTGGGACATAGGAGCTTCCCCTCCACCACTGCGCTGAGTTCACTTAATTCGGCGGGAGGTAGCTATGTTTTTGCCAAACTAACAGTTTATATTAAACGTTACGTAGGTAGTTGTTGAATGTAGTTTTTTTTTTCACTTATTTTTCAATTATCTGAGATTGAGAACTGTGTCTGTCTATCAACTGTGTGACTTGTGGTATTGGCAGCTGGTATTGGGACCAGATGGAGTCATAAAAGGCCCCCTTCTTAAGCCGACTCTGAGTCCGCGCCTGGTACGCCACGGAGGTAAAGTGGTTTCCAAGCCTCGAGGAGAGGGAGTCGGGCGTCCGCGGCCGCCCGACTGCCACATCTCCTCTCGTCTTGGAAACACCCACTTTACCTCCTAGGCGTACAATATACTATTTCACGCACCAACTTTCATGAACATAGACCTGAGCATCCTATTTTTTCTTCTTGGGGGGGGGAGGGGCCCTCTGACAGAGGGCTCGGAGTGGTCCGCCCCCCTCACCCCTACCACGGTACGCTTCTGAGATACCAACATGCCTCAAGCGCGCTTAAAAACCCCTGACTCAAAGAAGCGCTGTACGAAGTGGCACCTATGCAAACACCGCGAAACAGCGATTTTTTCTCTATTTTGGCCTGCTGCAGTTTCATCAAGATACCGCGAATGAACGCTTTTTCACAGTTTCAGTCACGAATATTAGCGTTTTTTCCAAACTTTTTGCTGCGTTCTTGCCCCAAGAACATCGTATACACCTTCTCATTCTCTTAAAGCTTCCGCTGATAAAGTGAAGAAAAAACGCACTTAGGAAACGACAATTTTTTGGTTCTGAGAAGGCAAGTTCGTAGCTCAAATTGAGAAGCTAAAAGCAAAAGAAATCACTAATTCACAACTACAACTATGGAAAACTGTTAATTCTTGAATGGAATTAAGAAAAATCGCTCATTAGTAGCTGAAATAAGTAAAACCATGAATTCATGGCAACAAAAAAAAAAATTCGCGGCCAAATTCAGAAAACGCGTTTGGTAATTCGCGGCGAAAATCGGGGGAAAACTCTAATTCGTTGATGAAATGTAGAAAAATCTACACTGAGCGGCTGAAATGGGGAAACACGTCAATTTGGGGCTGAAATAAAGAAAATGGATAATAAATGTTCAATTTGAGAAAATTTGCTAATTCACAGAAAATTGAGGTTTAAGGAGGCAACTTATTCGTCCTAATTTACTGTTAAAATGGAGAAAAATCGCAAATTCGCGGCTAAAATGGAGAAAACGCTAATTCACGGCTTATTCCGAACGGTATCTTCAAATGGGAGCGCTGGTGAAAGATTCGCCCTGAAGAGGCACCCCGGCCGGCGCACTGCATGTGACCGCGGTGGACCGGACGTTTTGGATTTTTAGCTCACTGTCTGATTCAAAACTATGGCGCGTTTGGCTCTTTCAACAACTAAATTTTCGTGAGTTGGGCTTTTTCAAACCCCAAAGCTTAGATCCAAAAATACAGATTTGATGGTTTTATAGCTCTTTCTAAAATCAAATTTGCAGATTTAATCATTAACTATAATTTGGCTCTTTCAAAGGGCACAATTTTGTGATTTTGGTTATTCGAAACCCCGATTCCGCTCTTTCAAAGCTAAATTTTGGCTTAAATTCGCCCAGTTTAAATCAAAATTTCAGGGATCTTTTACTGAGCAGCAACTTTACGCCTCTGATGTTCACCCTCACGACACATATAGGTGTAAGGACCAACTCAGAATAGTGTGGGTATGCTCTTGACCAAATCATTTTAATAGCTTTCTTCTTCCTCTTTTCATGTCTGGTCCTCCCTTCTTTCTTATGATTTCCTAAATCCGGGCTCCCCGGGGTTGGTGGGAGGGGGGACGGGCCCAGTGCCCCCCCCCCCGCTCTCTCGAAGGTGGCCGGCAGCGTGGCTTCTCAAGACAACTTCGTGATTGCTGAAAATGCAATGAAAATCGGTAATCTGCGGTAAAATGAGGAAAGAATGCTAACTAACGGATAAAATTAAGGAATAACTCTGAAAACGGCTGAAATGTGGAAAAATCGGTTACTAGCGGCTTAAACGAGAAAAAAAACATAGATTCTCGGCTAAAATCAAGAAAAATTGTTTATTAGAGGGTTTGATCCGGGGGGGGCGGGGCAAAAGCCCGGCATTGTGCAACGTCCAGGCCAATAAATACTAAATTGTAAGCTCAGCAAGCAACAATTATGCATAATTGAAGGCAAATAACAGATTCATCGCATTCAAGCTAACATAATCACAAGTTGAATAACTTTCAGAGTTATTGATGAGATCCTGTATTCGTTCACAAATGTTTACGCGGAACGAAAAACCAGTCTCAGATTTAGTCTTCAATCCAATTTCCAATAATTATTAAGAGAATAAAAATAAAACGCAGGTGGAGAAGGACAAGAACGCATAGCGTGGAATGCATTCCTTTTCAGCTCCTCATATAACTACATAATATGTATACAAATCCCACGTTTTTGCGGTAAGGAATCCGACCCCTTTTCAATTTGAGTTGTTGTACCCGCGAGCTTGTTTTCAGAGCGTTTATATTACCCGAATGGGATTGGATGAGCTGTGTGGAGATTTGAATGTTCGAACAGACGAGTTGACCGTTGTTGGAGACTTGAACGCTCCAAAGAAAGAAAGCTGTGAAAACTGATATTTCTTCGATGCTTAAAGCTTATAGAATGTTATTTACAACGGATGAGGATGAAGGAGAATGAGTTTTCCATAAAACAATTTTATTTCCTTCTTCGGAAGTGGATCATATATCACTGGATTCACTTTGCACCTTTTTCTCCTAAAAAAATAGATGAAGAAATAAGGCGGCGTTATTGAAAAAAAGGCGTGCCTTATCGAGAAACAGGGCGAGCTAGATTTTTCCGCTTTAATCGCTCTCTTTTTTTTATGGATTTCATATTTTATTCGAAGGCAGTAGTTAAAAAATCGGATACGAAATTGTAATGCTATCTATAATAATAATAAAAAACAGTATATATGCCTCTCTGAATGTCCTTGGTTTATTGGTAAATTTGCATTAAGGCACTTCCCTGTGCCATGGCAGGATGGTCGATATAGCCGTGTCATAAAGTTTCTTACGCCTCTCGCTTTTATAAAATTTCACGATGCCGTAAAACGGTTTTTTTTTTTTTATAAAATTCTCGTCAAAAGGATGTACAAAGTGCTTATAGGCCGCCGATGGTGACCACATAAAACAGATCATAAAAAAATGCCACTAGTGTGTTTCCGGTTGCTCTTTCAACTCATTAATGCGATTTCTTTAATTATTGGAAGGGTCATTTTTGATATATTTGTGAAAGTTGCCCCGACTCTATATACAACCAAGAATTGATGGATTGTATGAGTCCCAGATTACGTCTCAAATCCTGGTCAAAACCCCTTCGATCACTGAATGACCGCGGTATAAAGGAATTTATTTAATTTCATGGGCACCAATGTCCAATTTATATTTAGAATGGCGACGACCTCTGTCGATATTAGCAGTTTTTTTTAAGTGTCTGAATGGTACCGTTACAGCCTCAGCACAGTGGCGTATTATAAGTGTATTTGATGATGGGGTTCCTTATGTGATTCCCTCCTCCCGGAGTAAAAAAACAAAAGTATAGCTATACCACCACAACAACCCAACACAAAAAATAAAGAAAAAAAAAACGTAATTTTTATTGCTGTACGTTTTTAAACTCAAAGCTTCAACTTTTATGATTATTTCCAATAGTTTTTCTAATGTCATTATTTCTACATGTGGAGAGGTCAGGGACGGGCCACTTATTTTTAATTTTTATTTTTTCAGGCTCTCTCTATTTTTTTTTTTTAAATCTTTGCTCGCTGCATTCAGCCAACGGTATCCTTCGTTAAAAGCTCGGATAATTTCTTCAAGTTGGAAATCAACCAAATTTAAATTGCTACATTTAAATAACCGAATTAATACGTTGGGAAAAAGCTCTGTGATGTCCCCTTTTACATTCCCTCTATAATCGCATTCGTCCAGACTTGAGTTGGGGAGAAAAGACGTTCCAAATAAGAGACGGACGAGTCTGCGGGCTCAATCAGAATTAATTATAGTTTTGTTAGGGAATCTGCATTTTATTCAAACTTGAAAGGAAAAAAAAAGGTAGAATTCGCAAAGGTTGGCCGTCATGGCTTTTATTTTTTATTTTTTTACTGTGGAGCGTGTTTTTTTTTGTTTTTTTTTCGTTAATTCTTTCCTTTTATCATCTGTCCGAAAGTGATTTGTCTGAAGGGTGTGTTGAAAAACAACTGTTTACGGTCCTTAACGCCGACCGGTAGCACTCGTATAAGGATACCTATTTGGCAGAGGTTTACATCGGCCACCGTCGGGAAACGAGTTTTTGTCGAAAATTTCAAGAGCCCGGAGAGTCTCTTTCGTGTGTTATTGTCTTGTTCATTTTAATGTCTTAATAATCATGTTATTTTGATACCAATTACTGTTTTAACCGATTGGAAGAAATTTCGATCGGTTTTTACGACTGTTATTTTTTATTTATTTATTTTTTTTTAGAAGGAATTCAATGTTGGAATGTTTAAATCTCTCGTTTTCGTAAAATCGCAAAACAGAGGAATCGCCATGCTTGGGATTCTTTACTTCCTCAGACTTGCTAATAATGCGACACACTTCATTTGATTTCTTGCTGTCAAAAAATGCGATAAAAAAATGTCTGTTTGCGGGCAATAAATTTAGACAGCCAGGCGGGACTCCATCGTCATTCAAAATGTACGGCCAGGTTTCACCACTGCCGCTTGACACGTACCAGGACTCGCTGCATTGTCAACAGTGCCGGCTTTAGGGCAGTAGGATGCTGGTCGTCTGGGGCGAAGGACTTTCTAGGGGGGGGGGGCTGCACTGCTATTACCTCTCCCCCCCTTACCATAGCAACCATTAGTTACAATACATATATACAATTGCGGACCTATTCCTCCCGCTGATTCACTGAGGTTTCTGGAGGACACGTATGGCTGTTCCGCCAGTTCGTTGCTAAAACCAGCAAAAGCACGGATTCGCTGCTAAAAGGTAAAAAAAACCTCATTTGCAGCTAATCTTGAGAAAAACTGCTAATTCATGCCTAGAATTGAGAACATAGTTTAATTCGCTACTACAATTACAGAAAAAACCGCCAATTCACGGCATCACGGCAAAGCTAATTCACGGTAGTGATGCACGAGACCGAGACTTACGTGTCTCGGTCTCGGTCATTAGCATGATGATCTCGGTCTTGGTCTCGGTCTCGTACTTAAAAAGTCAGTCTCGGTCTCAGTCTCGTCTCGGTCTCGTCTCGAAAGTCTCGGTCTAATGACTGAAGGTGGACGGAGGGGGGGGGGTTGATCAAAACCCTTCTTCCTCCCACGGTTCACCCCCGCCACCAACCCACCTATATGTTTAGAGTGATTTTGACAGATCCCCGGTTACCCCGCCCTCTCCGGAAGCTGGTGGTCGGCTATGGAGCATTTAATTTATAACCCCCCCCCCTGCAAGTAAATTCAGCCCCCCCCCCTGGAGCTTGTCAAATCCCTTTAAACATTGGAGAGGGGTGGGGTGGGAAGGTGGTCCCACCCGCCCCCACCGGTCCCAGATCCGCCCTTGGATCTATAATATGTACACGTTTTGTGGGCTATGTAAGGTCAAAATTTTTGAAAAAGAGAGAATTCTTTTATTTAGGACAACAACAAAAGAACAGTTATATTTTTCATATGATTTCCACTACATAATAAACAGGAGGATTTGATATTCCAACACCCCCTCACAACATCGAGCTGTGGGCTTATGCTTCAAGGATGAGTCCTATTTCCCGACGAATGTTTTCAAATTTTTCTCCTTGCAGAGGCTTTGTGAAAATGTCAGCTTGCATTGAGTCGGTAGGGCAATATTCAATGGAAATCATCCCTTGTTGCATAAGGTCTTTGACGAAGTTCCTCTTAACTTCAATATGCTTAGTCTGAGGGTTTCCTTTGTCTGACTCGATCAACTTGATACAGCTCTGATTGTCCTCGAAGAGCTTAGTTGGTGAGTCTTGAGGGTATCCGAAGTCATCCAAAAGATTTCTCAGCCAGATGACGTCTTGCGTTGCGATTGACATTGAGACAAACTCGGCTTCTGTTGAAGACAATGCGACGCAAGTTTGTTTCTTCGAGCTCCATGTAACGCAGGATTGTCCAATTTTGAGCACAAAACCTGATGTCGATTTCCTGTCGGTCGCATCACCAGCCCAATCAGCATCAACGAATCCGTGGGCGACCAAGTTATTTTTCTTTGCTGCTTTCAAGTGAAGCTTGGCACAACAGGTTCCCTTGAGATACCGGATCACTCGTTTCACAGCGTTCCAGTCGGATTGAGTAGGGCGAGATACTCTTCGACTCAAAATTCCAACGGCTGAAGCGATGTCTGGTCTTGTGTTGTTACTGATGTACAGCAAAGAACCGATAATCTCTCGGTAGTTTTCATTATTTACGAGAGGATCGCTTTCTTGGTGGGCTGCCTTCAAGTAACCAGCTTCCATTGGTGTTTTGCAACTTCTGGCATCATTTAGTCCGGTGTCGCTTATTAATTTTCGAATTTTGCTACTTTGATCTAGCGTGAATCCACCGTCTTCAGACCGTTCGATCTTGATACCAAGATAGTTGCGAGGTTCACCGAGATTTTTCACTTCAAAAACACGACTTAAAGTCTTAATGACTTCTTCAATGTCTTCTTTTTCTCCTGCGGCGAGTATGTCGTCCACAT
Source organism: Corythucha ciliata (assembly GCA_038030265.1). NCBI lineage: Eukaryota > Metazoa > Arthropoda > Insecta > Hemiptera > Tingidae > Corythucha > Corythucha ciliata. The sequence goes on from CM075941.1 coordinate 7,144,176, forward strand.
AAATGAGAATGTAGGTCCACTTCCCCCCTCGACATCGCGAGTACAAGCAGGGATCGCTTTTCCCGCGAGTGAACCCAGACGATTGAAGGACTCCGTTTAACTTTTCATTCCAACAGCGCGCTGCCTGCTTCAAACCATAAATGCTTTTCCGCAATTTGCAAACGGCTTGTGGGTTTCGGGGATCGACGAATCCTTCGGGTTGAGCCATGTATACTTCTTCTTTCAAGTCTCCATTCAAAAATGCGGTTTTAATATCCATGTGGCGAATTTCAAGCTTTTTAGTTGCCACAACAACAAATAAAGTTTTTATCGTTGTTTGCAAGTTGTTTGCTTCACGACGGGGGCAAATGTGGCGTCGTAGTCTTGACCGTATTTTTGGGTGTAGCCTTTTGCCACGAGACGAGCTTTGTATCGAATGATTTGGTCGTTTTCATCACGTTTCAGCTTGAAGATCCATTTCGCACCGACGACCTTTCTTCCTTCTGGTAAAGTGACCAGATCCCAGGAACGGGTGTCGCGCATCGAGTTAATTTCCTCTTCTGCTGCTTTCATCCACTTGGCTTTTTCGTTTTCCGGGAGTTTTTGAACATCATACCAGTCTTTCGGTTCGTAGTAGCCGTCATATACTGAGCATGACTGATATCGAACCGGTGGAATGCCTTTGTTTATTCTCGATGAACGACGAGGCCTTGGGGTTTCACGGTTTTCTTCGCTTTCTTCATCGAATAATTCTGGTTCCATTCTGTCATCGTCTGAGTTTGAATAAACGTTCAAATGTCCAGCATTCAGTGGGGGATCGCTCGCTTTCTGAATTTCTACTTCAACATCGTAATAGTGTTGAAGATTATTATTTAGTTCTTTTTCTTTCACTTGACTCTCTTCATTTATGAACTTGACGTCTCGTGAAATAAAGATTTTCTTGTCGACTGGGTCCCACAGTCTGTAGGCTTTGGATTCTTCAGAGTAACCAACGAGTACGCAGGGTTTTGATCGTGGTTGAAATTTATCTTTGTTCGGTTTCTTGTCCAGGAGAAAGGCTTCTGTTCCAAATATTTTAAAATATGAAACAGTTGGCTTTTTCTTGTGCCAGATGGTATACGGTAGTTTTCCGCCTAGAGCTCTTGATGGACACCGATTCCTCACGTAGCAAGCTGTGTGAATTGCTTCTCCCCATAATGAGAAAGGTTGTCTTGATTCTTCAAGAAAACATCGAGCCATATCTTGGAGTGTTCTGTTTATCCTTTCAGCTACTCCTTGTTGTTCTGGAGTATAAACTGTCGATAGTCTTCTTCGAATCCCCTTCTCGGCGAGAAATTCATCGAATTTGGTGTTCCGGTATTCACTACCATTGTCTGTCTGCAGCGCCTTGATTCTTTTGCCAGTTTGATTTTCTACCAACTCCTTGTATTTCTTGAACGTGTTCAATGCGTCACTTTTCCGTTTTAGAAAATAAACTACGCAAAATCGAGAATAGTCGTCAATGAATGTCATGAAGTAACGATTTTCACCATTTGATTCTGTTCTCATCGGTCCACAAATTAATGTCCGAGTACACTATTTGCAATAAATCATACGTTCTTGACGATTGAGGATCAGTTTTTGGAAACGGTAAACGTGACATTTTCCCTTTTAAACAGGTTCGACAAGTTATTGACGTGGCTTCTCTCTTAAGTTTCAGACCAGTAACGAGTTTTCTTGAGATTAGGCTTTTCAGATCATTCACATTCAGATGACCGAATTTCCTGTGCCATGCTTCAAGATCAGATGACTCGTTTGTAACGCCAAACGCTTGTTCACTACGACTTTTCACTATGTAGAGACCTTCTTTTCTATTAGCAGTCAGTACCGTATCTCCTTTGGCGTTTCGAACGATAGCTTTGTCTTTCTTGAAAATTACGTCGTAGCCATGATCTGTTATTTTCCCGACGGATAAAAGATTTTGCCGAAGATCGGGTACAAGGATGGTTTCGTTCAAATCAATCGATTTTTGTTCTTGACCAATTTGAATTTTTAATTTGACGAGTCCTTTTGCCGTCACTTCCGACGTCGAGTTGTTGGCTAAGTTCAATCTATGATTGCTGAGACCTTCAAGACTTTCAAATTTATTTTTATCTTGGCACATGTGGGACGTGCACCCGCTGTCGAGACACCAACTTTCGGTTTCGTTTCGATCAATTTGATCTGTGACTGAGAGAATCGTGTGGAAACTTTCCTGCTTCTCTTCTATGTTGGCGGCTTTGGAGACATTGCGCGGACAATTTATAGCTTTGTGACCAATTTCTCTACATCGGTTACACCTGAATTTAAACTTTATTTCGTCAGGCCGCTTCTTCGGACAGAATTTCTTGGTTTTTGCGATGAGAGCATCGGGTTGACTTTCATGTTTTTCATGACGAGCGTCACTTTCTTCGAGTATTTTTATTTTGAGTGCTTCGGGACTGGGAAGGGAGTCTCGCGATTCGATAGCACACCGAAAATTTTCGAATTCGTCAGGGAGGCTGTACAGTAGCATGATTGACAAGAGATCGTCTTTTATGTCGACTGCCATTTCATGTAGCTGATCGACGATATCAAAGAAATTGTTGACGTGAATTCGGATGTCTTCTCCGGATTTCATTTTATGGAGCATGATCCGTTTTAACAGCGAAGCTTTTCGAGCTGGTCCCTTCGATTGGTAAATCGAATGTAACTTGTCCCAAACCTCTTTGGATGTTCGACAGTTCTTAACTTGAGAAACTTCTCCGGGGCTGATAGACAGGATCAAGTCAGCTCTTGCTTTTCGGTCAGCTAAGTCCCAAGCTACGGCTTCTTCTGCATTTTCGGGGCGTAGCTTTGATCCAGAAACATACTCCCAAGCATCAGCTTTGATTAGCAGAGCTTCAGCTTGTAATTTCCACGATTCGAAGTTGTCTTTTCGAAGACTTTCAATTCTGAGCGATAAACTCATTTTCTACTTTTCAATGTGAATTCTTATCTTGAAAAGTGTTCTTCAGTTCTGAGCGTTAAGTCTCATAATCTTTTGAAAAAGAGAGAAGTCTTTTATTTAGGACAACAACAAAAGAACAGTTATATTTTTCATATGATTTCCACTACATAATAAACAGGAGGATTTGATATTCCAACAAAAATGCTACACTTTAGGGGGGGGGGGAAGTCTACATCCGATCCAAGAATGGGCGTAAAAATGGGATTAACCCTAGTAGGCTAGTACAGGTCTAGTCAAATCACTGAAAACTTGTTTGGGGAGGGGGTTATTCTATGAGAGGGTTTTCGATCCCCCCCCCCTTTGAAAGGTCTCCGATTCGCCCTTTGATGCTTGATGCTATGTGTGTAGGTCACAGTATTCCAAACTGGAGAAATTAGAGGCACGCTATTTCTGCACGAAACGAATCGAATTCAGGCCTGTCTTCGGTCCGGGCTAAAGACCCAAACCGTTTCCGGAGAGGGAAAGCATTATAGATTGGGTCAGTGGCGGATTTACGGGGTGGGTTTTGGGGGTTTAAACCCCCCCCCCCCTAAGAAGATGGCGTATGCTATTGCTTGTCATTGGAAAGATTTCTTTTATCTTTACCAAGGCTGCTGAATAAGGGTCGCGGCACAGATGATTCCAATAGACCCTCCTCCCCTGTATTCGTCCCTCATCTACAATGCAGCCAGTAGTGCATCGATGAAGGGGTGAAGAGGTGGGCAGCCATAAAATTGATAGCGTTTTCCATTTGCATAAAATTCCGCTGTATCAAAAATATATAAAAGAGGAAAAAATAGATAAAAATCGCTAGAATTGAGGAAACTCCATAAAATTGCTAATCCACATGACTAAGAAGGGCATTGCTAAAAAGGAGAAAACGGATCAATTAAGAAAATTCCCTAATTTACAGCTAAGATTGAGGACTGAGGTGATTCGCGGCTAAAATTAAGAAATTAGCGGCGCGCCGATAAAATTGGCCGCACAAAATTGAGAAAAAGCGCTGATTGTGAAGCTAAAATGGAGAAAAACGATAATTCACGGATTTTCTAATTCGGGGCTGAAATTCAATAAGAGCGGTGATTCACGGCTAAAATTTAGAAATAATGCCCAGCTAAATTGAAAACCGCTAGCTCGGCGGATCAATTGCAGAAAATCCGCTATTTCGTGGCTATAATTTAGCAAACGCGGTAACTCGCGGCTAAAATGAAGATAACGCCAATCCACATAAAGTCATGACATAAGAACTGAAAAAAAATAAAAAAAAATCAAGAATTGAAGAAAGAAAAAAAAGCTTCCTCACAACCAGGGGACTCGAGTCCCCTCCTTTGGGGCACTGGTGACGGAAAGGGGGGCGTTTTCGCGTTTGATCAGTTTGACCATTATTGAGTCTTAATAGACAGCTTTTTGCTATTTTTAGGACACGTATCGTCAGTTCAGACATTTTAAACGTGTGAAAATATCTCAGTTTAGCCGTTTTTGACGCACAAATGGTCGATTTTCAAAACATGAATAATCTGTTTAGAAGCTTTTCAAAGCGCGAATCGTCAGTTTAACCCTTATTAGGCCACGTTATTAAAAATAATAGAGTCAGTTTTAGCAATTTTTAGGGCGTGAATACGTCAAACTGCCAGTATATGGCAATTTCTAGGGCATGAATAGTCAGCGTGATATTTTCAAGCCGCGAATCATCAGTTGAGCTACTTTTAGAAAGCGTAGAGCAGGTTTTGCCAATTGTATGGCTTGTATAGCCAGTTTGGCCAATTTTAGGGCGCATAGTCAATGTTTTTTTTTTTTTTTTCATTTAAAAGCCGCGAATACGATGTCATACCAAGGCGAGAATAGTCAGTTTGGCTATTTTTTGGCGAAATACTGGTCGATTTTACCATTTTCAGGGCTGGGATAATAATTTATTGAAGCGCGTTCAGGGCAAGAATGACGTCAGTTAAACATTTTTGGAGCTCGTAAAGTCAGTTTGGCCACCTTTAAAGCGGCGCATCCACCAGTTTGGCTGTTTTTAGCGTGCTTAGTCTCATGAAGGTTATAGTTTGACCATTATTGGCGCGCCAATGTTCAATTTTGCAGCCTTCAGGGCAGGAATCATCAGTTTAGGCATATTCAGGGCGTGAACCGTCAGTTTAGGCAATTTTTTGCACTTGGAGTCAGTTTAGCCATTTTTAGAGAGGTACCTAATTGCCAATTTTTAGGGTATAATTAGTCGCAGTTTAGCCGTTTTCAAAAGGCATAAATCGTCAGTTTTGCTATTTTGGGGCGCGATTATAGTCAGTTCAGCCGTTTTTACGGTGGGAATAGCTATTTCTAGGTAGTAATAAATCGCTGTTAAGTCATTTTTAGTAGAGCGAAGGACACAATTTCCCCAAGCCCCCCCCCCTTGAGGAAATCCTGGATCAGCCGTCTGCTCAAAGATATATCGCTTAATATAGATAAAAAGCTCATTCGCTGCTCAACTCGAGAAAATACGTGGCTGAAGTGGACAAGACGCGATCATTCACTGCTGAAACGGGGAAAAACCGAATAAATCGCGGATCAATTTGAGAAAACCCGTTAATTCACGGCTAAAATTGTGAAAAAGTGCTTATATCGCGGCAAAAATTGGGAAAACACCAAGTCGTGGTTACTATACAGGCAAGTTTCGGGCTAAAACTCAGAATTAAGAGAGAGTTAATCGGACTTACGAGCTTATCCGATGGAAAAGAGAGAAAAATAGAGTTAATTCGCATTTTCCGCAAGAGTGGATTTATGGTGTGTAACCACTCCCAAGACAAAAACCTAGATCCGCCACTGGATTGGGTTCATTTGTTGTGTAAAAATATCTATACCAGCGCTATATGTATCGAGCTTTTTGGATCACACCGAGACCGAGACTAAGTCTCGAGAAAATGAGACTTATAGTCTCGGTCTCGGTCCAGAAAATGCAATCTCGGTCTCGGTCTCGGTCCGGAAAATGCAATCTCGATCTCAGTCTCGGTGCATCACTAATTCACAGTGGTTTCAAAAGCGCAAATTTGCGACTAAAATTAAGATAAAATGCTTGAGCTAAAATTAAGAAAAAGCGCCACTACGTGACTAAAATTTAGAGAGAGAAAAAAACTAATTCAGCGTTTCTTGCCACTTTGAGAACAACTTTGACCAAAAATCGCTAGTTCAAGGTGTATGGAGGCTCTTTCATGGCTGAAATTAAGAAAAAAACGGTAATGTGCTGTTCTTAGGGCAATTCTGCGGCTAAAAATGAAGAAAAACTGCTAGTTGACGGATTATAGCTTGACAAAAACGCTAATTCGCGGAAAATCGATATAGGAATAGCCAATTCGCTGTTTCTTCAACGTCACGGCTACAGATGAAAACAAGCCACGGACAAAGCCCCAATTAATGAATAGAAGCGCGGCAAAATTGATTGAAACGCTTTGTGATAAGATTGTGATAAGGTTCTAAATAGTCCACGAGTAAAATTTGAAAAAAAAAGCGCGGCTTCTTTCGTTTAAAAATAGAGAAAAGGCGCTCACACTTCTTCTCTGTTATGGCCACTACTTTGCCTCCAGAAACCATGAATTGGCGTGTTCTAATTTCCAGCTGCGAATGATCGTTTTTTTCTGAACTGTTTAGCCTCGAATCAGCTACCGAGGGGTGGACCACCGGAAAAGGAGCCCCTGAAAAGTTTATAGGGATGGAAAAATGGAGGATGTTTTGTTTTTACATACATGGATGAATAATAGGAACGTGAAAAATAGCGCATACAGGTCGTTTTAAATCGCTAATTCTCGGTAAATTGAGAAAAATCCCAATTTTAGGCCAACGCTTATAAAACGCCACGAAAATTGGGGAAAAAGGTCTTATTCGAGGCCAAAGTTGCGAAAAAGCCATCCGCGGTTACAGCAAAAATTGAAACTTATGCATTTAACGGTTTCCGGAGCCAACATCATGGCGCTTTTCCCGCGGTGTTAGCTGCGAATTAGCGATTTTATCCATTTCTATTCGTGAATTAGCGCTTTTCTCAACCACTTAGTCATTAAGTGTCCTCCAGAAAACATGATTTGGCGTTTTCTCGATGTGTGCCGTGCGTTTTTTCCCTCAGTTTTAGCTGCAAGTTAGAACTTTTTCCTCCATTTTAGCAGCATTTTATTGAATTCATTCTCAGATTTTTAGGTACGGTATGCTCAAGACAAACCATGAATCGACGTTTTCTCGATTTTTTTCCTGTGAATTAGCGTACATTACTGCGATTATTACTTATTTGACGGATTTTTTAAAGGGATAGAATACATTTTGATGGATTTAAGGCAAAATTTCGAGTGTAATTTGACGCGGGAAAAGCTAAATGTCAGTTGGGAACGCAGATTGTAGCCACGACTTTGTACATGGAAACCGAGAATTAGCGTTTTATGCTATTACGATTTCCGCAGCGAAGGAGCGCTATTTCTCAAGTTTATCTGCTAATCAGCACTTTTACACAATTTTTGTGGTGAATTAGAAATTTTAATTAATTTTATCTGAAAATAAGCGTTCTTCCTAAATTTTAGTCGTTTATTAGCGCTTTTTCTCATTTTAGCTGGTTTTAGATGGTGATAAATGAAGATTCACGCTTTTAAAGTGGCCACCTGCACCCAAAAAATGACCAAACATCTGCCTATTCACGTTTCACGCCTTAAAACGATAAACTGACCACTGGCGGTTGTAGCCATTGCCGCCCTCGTCTTTCCAACAGATCCCCCTCCCCCCCACTCTAAGTTCTGCCTTCAGCGTTGGTTACTATACTCTCGCACTATAAAATTGCTTGACTGGATACGCTAAAAATGGCTAAACGGACCATATTCGTGCTCGGGAAAGCAATCAATTACAAGTTTGGCGGCTGGGTGCATTATTTCAGGAGGCCGAGGACTCAAAAACATCGAGCACTGCCCCGATGGAGGGGGCTCGAGCCCCATTGAGCTGCATCTCCCTGGGTCTGCTACTGCCTACGCAAGGTTCGAAACCTGGCGCTAACATTGAAAAATGTTCAATTCTACGAATAGCTACGAAATTGAGAAAATGTGCTAATTACATCTGCTAATAAGTTTGAAAAACATCTCTAATTCATGGCTAAAATCCTAAAAACCCGTGATTCGAGGTTGAAATTAAAATGAAACACTATATATTCGCGACTGAAATTGTGAAAAATCGCTTAGTCACGCGCTTCAAGCGCTAATTCATTGCTAAAAGCTTAAAAATCCCTGATACGCGGATAAAAGTTGCCTTCAGAAGCCGAGAATTGTAATTTCAATTTTAGCAGGAAATTAGCGATTTTAGCTCATGCGAATTAGCGCTTTTCTTAATTTCGGGTGGAAATTCTTAATTTTATCCGCTCTAGTTAGTAATGTTTAGTAAATATTAGTAATTTTTCAGTGACACTATCGTTTTATTAAATATTTTAGCCTAGCATTATCAATTAATTCCACTCTTATCAACGAATTAGCACTTTTTCTTAGTTTCAGCCTCGAAAGTATGTATTATAGGCACGGATTCCATTCAATTTTGGCCGCGCACTACCTTTTTAGTCCTAACTTTAGCCGCTAATTAGCGCTTTTTCTAGATTTCATTCATTTTATTCAATTTTAGCAGTGATTTTGATCAATTTTGACCGTGATTTGCGTTTTGTCCTCATTTTGACCGCGAATTTGGTCAAAACTTTTCAATTCTACACGCGAGCGCTTTTTCAAATTTGTACTCTCGAAAAGCGTTTTTAATATACAAATTTTGCCCCGCGGCTAACCGCGGGGCAATTTTAGACGGCGAATTAGCGGGTCTTTTCATCTTTAGCGCAATGAATATGCGCTTTAAACTCAATTTGCACAGCCAAGAAGCCGTGAATTGAGGTATTATGAGGAATTTTTATCCACGTCTGAGTGCCTTTTCAGACTTTTTGCAGCAAAGCAGCGTTTTCATTCCGTGCATTAGCAATTTATCTCAATTTCGGGCACTATTAATTGACGTTTTCATCAATTTTAGCCACGAATTAATTAGCGATTCTTTTCAATTTTGGACGCAAATAGTTTTTCCATCATTTCTATCGCTAATTTTTTTCTTAATTTCGTTCCCCAATTAGCGATTTTCCATAATTTTTGCAGTTGATTAATTGGTGGTTTTGTCTCCATTTTGGCCTTGATTGTACTGCTGCTAATTAGGGACTAGCGTTTTTTGCCAACTTACAGCCGCAAATTATCACGTCTTTTCCTTTAATTAGTTTATCAAAGACGATTTTTCGTATTTAAGTGCCAAATTCGTCATTTTTATCAACTCTAGCCCGTAATTAGCGTTTTTTGTTTTTCAATGTTAGCCATTTTTCACTTTTTTTTTTTTGTTGCCTTGAATTAAGGTTTCTTCTCAATTTTAGCCGTGGGCTTGGCCCAGTAACAGCACATTAACGTTTTTTCTATACATTTTATACCCTTGAAATGGCCTCTATACACCCGCGATTCAGTGATTTTTGTCTCTCAATTTTGGTCGAAAAACTACGGACGAGCGTTTTTTTCGCAGTTTCATCCATGAATATTCGCACTTTTTCCAAACCTTTTGCCGCTTAATTGCCTCGAAAAACAGCACATTAGTGCGTCTCTCAATTTTATCCGCTCGAGGACCTAAAAAAAAAAACACAAAAAACTGGTGAACCTGCTGGGAAGCCAGGGGTGGTCCGCCTGTTATTATCAAAGAAACGCCGGAGAACTACTAATTTACTGTCTTTTATTTTGAAATCAAAACAACAACAACCCCCCACCGATCATGTGTTAATTTAATATTAACACACCGCCCCCTTGCCATTATCACGGTAGGCACGCTAATGGTTAGGTCCGTTCCATTGTTTCGCGAGTGCTACACTTATGAAGAAAATCATTTAGTTTCATTCAATTTTTCAGAATAAATCAAAAATGGTTTTCTACAGTAGTGTAGCACTAGCAAAACAATGGAGTGGACCTGTTGTTGTTTCCAAATTTTTCCCTAAATTACGAGTACGTCCAGAAGCCATGAATTATAGTAAGTTTTCTCATTTTATTAGCGAACTATCTTTCAAAATAGCAAATAGCGCGCTTTTTCTCATCTATTATACCCGTGATATTACCTCCACATACCTACCACGAATTGGCATATTTTTCTCAATTTCAGCGTCAAATGAGGGAATTTTTCTCAATTTTTCCCGCGTACGAGCTACAGAAACTGGGTCATGTTAGCAATTTTCCTCGATTTCAGACGTGGGATACCTTATGCTCTAGAAACATCGTCCAAAACCAACAAGGCGCTATAATGGCGCCGGCAATAAATTATTTTTCGTGTTCTTTACTCCACTGCTATTAAAAATGTATCCATTTGGCATCGACAACATGAGTTGCATCAAAAAACCGGACTTTTTTTTTGCTTAATGATCCCCGCATTCCATGCTTTAAACATTGTCTCAATATGAATCCTTTTGATAAGTGTAGTACAAGACAGTCCCGTGATTCACCCGTACTACAAAAATTCCATTCAGCTGTTAAAATCCATTTTTCTCATTACTGTTTCTAGAATGGCGATGCACGTTCGGTGGCGGCATCACGAGTACGGCCTGCTTGGATATTTACGACATATGCTCGCGTCCGAGGCATTCGTCGACGTTACTATTTGCTGTCAAAATAAAAGTCTTCGAGCTCACCGCGTTCTTCTATCCGCGTCCAGCCCATATTTAAAGGTAAGAAAACTGTCACCTGTTCATTATAAGAGTGGCTTGATTAATTGCCCCGCTGTTGTGAAGTATTATGTTTGCACGAACGAGCTTAGCCCCGAAGGATCAGATTAGAACTGGCGAATTATATTTGTACGTGTTAAGTTGTATCTTCTGGTTCTAGCAATTGGCGACGAGAAATGAACAGGTTTTTGAATGGGAGTGTTCACAGGTTTCTTCCTCCCCCCCCCCCTTCGTCTTTCACACGTAGAAACTTCGGCACTATCTTTTTAAGTGACACTTGGTTTTTTGTTCACAAGTTTTTAACATAGTATCTATTACGAGCCAACTTCTACTTTTCACACACATAATTTTATAAGCCCCACAAAAAATCAGTTTGAGGCTCGCTCACCGCATTCTAAGCGTAAAATCATTCAAATAAAGAAGCAAAAGAGCTCCTTTTCGTAAAGTTTAACCGTGGCTTCTTAGCTATTTATCATGAGAACAAGAGCAAATTAACTTTTGAAGGTAACTTATTGATGCGACAACAGTTTTGGTCATCCCTCCTCTTCCTCCACATCCTTACCAGCTATATAATGCCCCAAGGAAAAGAAAAAGTTTCATTTTTAAAAAAAAAAAAACGAGTGTATTACCTCATCCACACAACCATGGCTGGTTGTGGTGGAAGGGGCGGGGGGTGCCCACCCGAAAAACAACTTAATGAGATTCACTACAAGTCATCAGTGATTGATGGTTTCTGTAGCAATTTGTGAAAAGGTGTACACGAGAGCTCGCTTAAAATCCATTAGCATTAATTTCCTAAAACACAGAAAAGAGAGGGCTTTGAAAATGTTTCCTTTCTGGCATGGTCAATTAATCAAAGTACGTATAATACAAAACTGGAAAAAGATAATTGTACAATGATTAAAAAGTATCCGCATGCATGTGCGAATAGAAAATGCTTCAACAGTACACTGTGAAAGAGTCCTTAAATGGATGAGAATTTCGCGTGTTGAGTGAGATCTCCTGAGCCAGATCTTGAAAGACCAAACCACCGTTGTATATCTTCCCTTATTCGCCTCACGTTAAGAAGTTAACTTCTCACCCGTTTTTTTGATTGTTACGATAGCTCTTTTTACATTAATACCCGGCGCGTTTGCGCTTCTATATACGTCGAGTGGAATCGGATCTCGCACCTTGATTTTGCGTGCCTAATAATCTTTGTTTTTTGTTTGTTTGTTTCTTTCTTTTTTAGCTTATTCGACCACTGCAAGGGGGCGAAATAGAGGCTCGTTCACCTTTATTTTCTCTTTTTAACGGTGACGCCTCTCTCGAATTCTCTTGTCTCCTCTGAGGACGTGTAGGCGCGGCTATTGTGAATATTGTGACTCTTGAATTTTATTGACAAAAAAATGGATTTTTTTTTCCTTCTTTCCGATTCACTGCGACCGTTACGGTCTACTTTACAAAAACGCATCGATTGTTTTGTTAGACCTGTCTATCATCTATAAAGGCAGATGCTATCATTATTGTGGAAGTTAAAAAGTACAGGAGTAGTCGATGAGTTAAGTATAAAATAAAAGGAGGACCATTATTTATAGAAATAAACATGGGCAGGGAAGTGAGAAGAAAGCAGGCGGAATCCACTTATAGCCTTGCGTTATTGTTAGTTCACCAAATAAAAATGAATGAAGCATCTTTGCGGAAAAACGAAGGTACAGAAAGTTTTGCGAGCATTATATGGAGATGAAAACTTGTTGATATCCAATTTCAAAAAAAATCCACTTGCTTTCGAGTTTCAGAGAGTTCTAAGCAACTTTAGTTTTTGTGATGTCCGTTTGCCGGTTCACTTTCTTGCAACGAGCGTAATTTCCCCCGCTATATGACTCACGTTGCTTATAAGCTATGTCTCCACAGTGCCTTTTCGCGTGCGCCATAGCGCACGGTATGTTGAACGTGAGGGCGCTATTGCATGCCTCAAAAAGCATTGCCTAGAAACGGACCAGCTGGACAATAAAACGCATTAAAAAATATTTGACAAATATTGGCCAAGCTTTTAGTGCCACAGGCAAAAATTGAGAAAAGTGGTGGTATTTGAACCAGTTGAAATCGAGAAAACGTCATCTTTGGTTTCTGGAAGAAACTTCGTGGCTGAAATGGATAAAAAGCGTTCATTTGCGGCTTAATTTAGGACAAAATGTAAATCAAGATGATTCGCACGGCTAACATTTGCGGTTATAAATACAGCGAAGCACTGATCCGCGGTGAAAAATTGAGAAAAAACGCTTATTCGCGGCTACTATTGAAGTAATGAAACAATTAGCGATGGCAAATTCATGACTGAAATGGAGAAAAAGCGATTATTTGAGGCTAATTTTGGGACAAAATAAACATTAGGACGATTCAAACATTGCTAACACTGAAAAAAGAATTCTCACCGCAGCAGCCCAGCTAAAATGGATAAAAACTGTAATTCGCTACCTGAATCCACTATAAAAAGCGTTTGGTTTGCGGCTGTTAAATAGAGCGAAGCGCTGATTCGATCAGAAAAAAAAACTGAGAATAAGTGCACAGTTAAATTTGAAGGAACGCAAATGCATTCGCGAGTTCCGGTGGGAAATTCGCGCGAAAAATTCGTAATTTGCTCGAATAAAATTCAGAAAAAGCGCTATAATGCATTACTCAATGTGAAAAAAAAAAAATCGCTAATTCACGGTTGAAATGGACAAATAACGCGCATAAATTTAAGTGTCTGCGCTAATTCGCAGCCAAAAATACGACCATATTTCATTCGCCGCTAAAATTGAGACGAAACGCTGTTTAGCATCCAATTTTGAGATCAAGCGCTTATTTGCACCAAAAATTGAAGAAAAAAAAAAGCGCCTAATCACGAATAAGCGTGTAAAGAAATCGCTGATTTTGGGGTTAAAATTATAAAATAGAGAGTAATTCACGTCTAAAATGGAGAAAAAGTGTTAATTTTTTTTTTTTTTTCTATTTTTATTTTAAAGAAAACTTTATTGTCGTAGTACGACATTACAGTTTGGGTAATTTACAAGTGTATTAATATCGCTTGGGACGTGTGTGGGGTACAACCCAGCGGTTGACCCCTCGCCAGATTTACTGATTTTTAGTGTATATTGTATGCATGTGAAAATAAATAATTAAAATAACAGAATAATAGAAGAAGAAAAACAAAAATATTAGATATAAATTTAATTTTGTGAGTGGAATTTGCAGAAACTGGGCAATTGACGTTCGTATAATGGCGTCAGTTTATCCGGGGTCGACTTCATGTAGAGGGTCTTGTGGTCTCTTTCGTTTTAGCCTTCTTAGATTCAGGGGTGGTGGTATGTTGATTGCTGAGGTGAAGACTAATTTATTGTCGTGTTCGGACATTTTTTGGTGCAGTTTTTTGTAGCGTGACTTGATGACGTCTGCCACAGTGTCGATTTCAAGGTCTCGGTGTAGTGAGTTGTTGCGGATGTACCAGCCTGCTCCTGTTATGATGCGTAGCACCCTATTTTGCGTCACTTGGATTCTCCTTATGTGAGACTTCGCAGCTGAACCCCATAATTCGCAAGAATAGAGCCATATTGGACGGATCATACTTATATACAAGAGCCTTTTGGTCTCTAGTTTTAGTGGTGAGCGGGGAGATAGGAGGGGCATCAGTTGTCTGATTCTTTGGCGAATTTTTTGGACCAGTTGATTAATATGATCAGCCCATATTAGTTTTTTGTCTATAATAACGCCTAAGTACCGTGTTGCTTCAACCATTGGGATAACTGTGTTTTTTAGGTGAACTTGGTTAGCGAAGGACTGACGACGAAGGGAAAACGGAGTTACTGTTGATTTGGACGTACTTATGTTTACTCGCCATTTGTCACACCATTCGTCAATATTGTTGGTGATTGTCTGGATTTCTTGGTAGGCGGTTTCATAATCATTTGAACATTTTAGGATGGCGACGTCATCTGCAAAATGGGCGTTTAACGCTGAAGACGAGGAGGGAAAATCGTGAGTGAAGATTAGGTACAGAAGTGGCCCTAATACGCTTCCTTGTGGCACTCCGGAGAGCATCCTAATTGAATTTGAAAGGCTTGGACCGCATTTGACGGAAAAAGTTCGAGCGTCAAGGTACGAAGACAGAAGCCTATACAGAGAGTCGGGTAGATGCGGCTTTACTTTATATAATATTCCGTAGTGTACCACTTTATCGAAGGCTTTTTCGGTATCAATGAATAACCCCAAGCATACTTTCTTGTCCTCAAATGCTTCTAGTATTAAATCGACAACTCGGTGGACTTGGAGCGGACAGGAGAGGCTTTTACGAAAACCGAACTGGCTATCCGGTATCAGAAAGGACAAGTGCCTAAGCAATATAGGTAGTAGTAATCTTTCGAAGATTTTCGAAAGGAGTGGCAACAGGCTGATGGGTCTGTAGCTGGTTGGGTCATGAGCCACTTTTCCTGGTTTTTTAATCATAGTGATGTATGCATGCTTCCATCTATTAGGATAGTGGGTTGTACGGAGAATGCCGTTGTAAATTTGGGTCAACATCACGACTCCTTTTCGGGGTAATGCTTTTAGTAAATCTTTGGTTATTAGATCATGACCTGGTGATTTATTTGAAGGAAGTCTGTTGATAGCATTTTTAACTTGGCTCGGTGAGAAGAATACTGAGGGAGGGCTCAGTTGAAGAGGCTCATCTAGGATATCCATAATCAATTTTGTCTGCGCAGGATTCAGGTCCGGATTAGGCTTAAACTGATCTTGCAAGAGTGAAGAAAAAAGATTTGCTTTGCCCTGAGTGTCAGTGATCCAGGTATTCCCGTTTTTCAAAGGAGGGATTCCCATCCGCTCCTTTGTGAGGAGTTCGGTCTTTTTCCATAATGATCCGTCTTGTATGTTAAGAGATTCGATGTGTGACCGATAAGCCGCATCTCTGTCCGCATTCAATTGTTCTTTTAATAGTTTTGCTATTCTGTTGTAGGCTGTTTTTTCGGCAGGGTGTCTGGTCAAATCCCAGCGACGTCTTGCCGCCTTTTTAGCTTGTAGTAAATTTTTAACTTGAGTAGAAATGTTATTTTGCTTATTGCTTCTTCGAGCGTTTGATGTTGACCCTGTAGATGCTTTTCCTTCAGCGATTTTTATGATGTTAGTAAATGTTTCGACGGCAATATCTATATCCCTTGCGCATTTCAGTGGAATTTTCAAATCAATTTGGTCCGTTACAGCGTCCCTGTAGGCTTCCCAGTTGAATGGATATTTGATTAGAGTTTGGCGTGCTTCTTCTAAGTGCGTATGAGCATTTAGGGTTGTTACCACCGGTCGATGGTCTGAGCTCAACTCATGAATAACTTGTGTGTTTGATAACATGTTGCTTGTATTTTTACAGACGTAAAAGTCGAGGATGTCAGGGATGGCACCAGAGTCAGCATAGAACGTTGGTTCGAGTGGAAGTATTGGAGTCAATGAGAACTGCACTACGATTTCATTTAGTAGTTTACCTCTCGGGTTGGACGTGTGGCATCCAAACCGTGGGTGTTTTGAATTAAAGTCTCCTCCAAGTATGAAAAGATTTCCCATTTCATGCATTATCGACCAGAAATCGAGCATTAACATCCTGTTTTCGGGAGCCGAATAGAATGAGCAGATTTTAAGGTTTGGGAGTCCTAAGCTCCGTAGTTTAATTTGGCTAATTTGGAATTTTTCCTCGACGATCGGAGGGAGCTCTTCATGCGATATAGAGTGTTTTATTAACAATGCAGATCCTCCTTTTCTTCCTCCACTAGGGTGGTCAGCGCGGTACGTGTGGTAGCCAGGGATGAAGAAGTTGATGTTACAAGCCAATTTAGTTTCTGTTAGAAGCATTATGTCGATTTCATGCATTTCCAGGAATAATGATAGTTCGTGAGCTTTGTTTAACGCTCCTCGACTATTCCATGTGCTAATTTTGATCGAGTTTTGAGAATTCATTTTGATATGAGTGAAGGAAGGATCTGAGAGAGCATGTTAATGAGAGGCGTTATGACTGACAGTAATTTATCGATTTTTTCGGTTAAGAGGTCCAAGGGAGACGATTTGAGCGCTTTAGAGTATGAGTTCTCACTGGGTGCTTCGTACTGTAAGCTTCGCGAAGGTCGCGTGGGGCTGATCGGATTTGGCTTGTTTGTTGCTCGACCAGGAATAAGAGTGTTATTGCCGACTGAGTGACTTTGTAACTCCCTGTGTTTCGGGCAGCCCTTGTAATTGGCAGTGTGGCTGCCTTTGCAGTTCACGCACTGCGGAGCTGAATCCTTGGTTTTGTCGCATTCGGCCGTTAGGTGATGAGAAGTACATTTGACGCATCGTGGGGTGTTGTGACAATAATTTTTAGAATGACCGTACTGTTGGCAGCGTATGCATTGTATCACAGAGCGTCTTGGTTTCGGTGGCTCAACCTTAATTTTACAGTAGTACAGTGTACTCATTGAGTATATTTTTTCATTATTGGGGTGGGGAGCGAGATCCAGGAAAAATAGCGGAAGGGGTGATTTTGTAACAGGATGAAACACAGGAATCATATTTACTGGATTATATCCTGCGTGTTTTATTTCATTCAAGAGTGTAGGGACATCACTAGAGGGATGTAACCCACGTATCACCACTCTGAAATTCTTTTCCGTTTTGATTTGGAATGTGTGGAATTCTCCACCGTTTTTTTGAAGGTAGTCGACGGTTGTACGGAAATCTTCTATTGCTTCAAACATAACTTTAAGTTTGTTATCGGCTGTGACGTGACGGAAAGGGGATTTACAAGTATTTTTCAGATGAGCAATTAGTTGATTGACGTTATTAATGTTGCTTATGTATATTGTCGGAGGTCTAGGTGGGGAGGGGGTTTTTGAAGTCGATTGTTCTTCTGTTTCCATATTTCCGAGTGGTGAAAATCTATTTGAGGTCAAGAAAGGCGAGTCGTTATTTACCTTTAATCTTTTTGTTTTCGGGTCGTTTTCATTTCCTTCCATAGTAAAAGGTGTAAAAGTTCAAAGTTATACACGGAGACACAAAACGTAAACAGATTAAGACGCTATTGACACTCCCAATGTAACGAGCAAAACTCAACTGCCAGTGTTAATTAGCGGATAAAATCTTGAAAAAGAGCACATTCAGTGGATAAAATTCAGAAAGGGCGCATTTTAAAGGCTAAACAGAGAAAGAGTATACTAATTCGCGGCTAAAATTGAAAAGTAGAAAGAATAATTCATGGCTGAAATTGATTTTAACAAAAGCTCTAATTAAGTAATAAAATCTGGGAAAAAACGCAAATCCTGTGGATAAAATTAAGAAAAACAGTAATCCTGTGCTAAAATAGGGTAAAAGTGATAATTAGCGGATAAAATATGAAACCACAAATTCTGTGAGGTAAAGCGCCTATTCGCCGCTAAAATGAGGAAAAAGCGTTAATTCATGGCAAAACGCAATGAAATCGCTAATGCTTGGCAAACATGGTAAAATAGTCAGAAATTTAATGCTAAAATCGAGAAAAAGTGCTAATTAGCTGATAAATTTGAAAAATAGAGAGAAATTCATGGCTAAAACTGATAAAAAATGTTAAATCGCGGCTGACATTGGGGAAAAGCGCGAATTCTAGGAATAAAATTGAGCTGAAAATTTAAAAGTGCTAATTATCGGATAAAATTGAGGAAATTTAGAGAAATTCATCGCTAGCATTGAGAAAAGCGCTAACTCGCGGGTAAAAATCTTTAAAAAAACCGCAAGTTCTGTGAATAAAATTCAGAAAAAATTGCTGATTTGCGGTGTACTGAGGCAGTTTACGGTAAAAATCACAATACGCTAATGTGCTGCTCTTGGGCCAAGCCCGTGGCTAAAAATACGGCGAAAAAACACGCTAATTTGAAGATAAAATTGAGACAATTGGCGAATTTGCCACTAAAATTGCGAAAAGTCACCCATTTGAGGTTAAAAAACAGATAAAACACTAACTAGCGGCGAAATTGTCTAAAACGCTTATTCGCGGCAAAAATTGACAAAATTATCTAATCAATTATCTCTGCTTAAATTAGCAGAGATCTGCTTATAACGCTTAGCAGAGATCTGCTTATAACGCTTAGCAGAGATCTGCTTAGTTATCTGCTTATAACGCTAATGTGCGCATAAAATTGGAGAAAAAATTCTAACTAACGGCTAAAATTGGAATGAAAGCTAATTCGCGGCAAAAGAATCGCTAATTAATTCGCGGCTAAAATAGAGAAAAATCACTAATTCGTGTATGCAATTGAGAAAAACGCCAATCCACGGCTTCTGAAGTCAACTTGGGGGGGGGGGGGGAATCTGAAGGCAACTTTGTAGCGCAAATTCATGGATATAGGTGAAAAAAGACCGCTACTTCGCGGCTAAAACAGAGAAAAACTCTAACTAGCGGGTGAAAATAAAATCGCAATTTTGTGGCTTAAATTGAGCATAAAATAAAGTTAAAGGCTTAATAATCGAAAACGCAACGAAAAAATTAGATTTCTTTAAGGTGCCTCATAAAGGTTTCCGCCCCGGGTTCCTGAGGTGTAGGTCGGCCTGTTCCTGTTCTTGGAACAAATGTATGGCTAAAATTTAGAAAAAACGCGAATTTAACGATATAAAATTGAAAAAATCACTAATTTGCCTCCAAAATTGTGAAAATCACTAATTCGAGGATAAAATTAAGGAAAATCGTGAATTCACAGCTCAGATTTGAGGAGAGAATTTTCTATTCTAGGTACCTAAAATTCCCAGGTAAAAATGAGATAAATAACCGAAGAACCACATCAATCAGAGCTAAATATCCGCAAAATTTCAAGTTTCGGGCCTGACAAATATACGTCGCCATGAAATTACATCACACTGGACTGAAAAATCTGCGAAATTGTCAGTTTCCGGTCTTCATAACGGCGACATTTCGACTTCCACGGGGATCTTTCTCAGTGACCGTGAGACCCAGGCTAGCCGGCCACGACAGTGCACCTGAAGTCTTCAAATTTGCAACGTTTTGAAATCAAATAAGTGCACGAAATTGGAATTTTGTTTCTGGCTGAATGTTTGCGATAGTGAGAATTTTGCATTCGGGGTGACAATTTGAGGTTTTCTGGAGCCAACTTCTTGGCTAAACTTGAGAAAAAACCACAATTTAAGGCAACGTATAAAGTATAGGTATAGGTATAGGTATAGCATAGTCCTTGATTATCTAGACTCCAGAGACTTGGGGGCTGTATTGATACCAAAATACTTTCTTTATTCAAACTCCAAAATCTAACCTTTTATTAAAATTTCACTTTAAAATCATATTGTTGCTTCAGTTGGAAATGTGGGATCATTACACTTTCCCCTCCTCGGAAAGACCACACAGCCCCTGGTGATGTATGGTAGGACGTTTTTAATGGAAGCTATTTTTATGGAACCGTCATCGTCCTTGTAACGCACCGTTTTCGGTGTGCCGTTGAAGAAAGTTACATTCTCGACTTGAAACGGTCCTTTAACGTTAGGGGATTTTCTGTCGGTTGTCGTTTGTACGAGTACAAACATTCCTTTCTGAAATGTAGGAATTTTCTTGGAATGACGTCGATCGAAGTTTCGCTTCATATTTTCTTGGTATTTCTTTTCGGTGTTTAGATCGTGTGGCTGCTCTCGTATCATGTCGTTCGTGATTCCGTATCGGACGTCAGCTGGAAAAAGTGAAAGGGCCCTAAAAGCTTTGAAATGAGGGGAGCACCCGATGCTCGTCGAGTAAGATCTGTTGAGGTGATTGACGGCCGCCTCCAAGCATGCTTTCCACCCTCCTCTGTAGGTTTCGTACAAGGATAAAAACTGCTTGATATCCCTTATTTTCCTTTCTACGAGCCCATTTCCTTGAGGATGGTAAGGTGAGGACTTTATTAGTTTTATATTATTTTCAGTCGCAAACGATTCGAGTAATTTCGATGCAAATTGAGAACCATTGTCACTAATAATTTTTTTTACTTTGTCGATGAAAAGGAGTTTAGAGAGATAATTTACGACAGCTCTTGCGCTTTCTCGCATGGCCTTAGCTGTGGTGAATTTTGAGTGTTCGTCAACAACAACTAGGAATGATTTTGATGTTCTTTGACCTTCTTTCTTTTTGGGAAGCACCGCAAAGTCAATGTGTATGCTTTCAAATGGTACCTTTGATGCTTGTGGAATAATCATTCCATCTGGTTTGGGACGAAATTTGAATTTGGCGATTTGACATACAGGACAGCTTTTCACATATTGAAGAATACATGACTTCATTCCGGGCCAAAAAAATCTCTTCCTTTAATGTTCTTCTTTTTTATTAAAGAAGTCGGTGTTCGAAAGAAAATGCGTAAGCGGTATATATTTTGAATGTGAACATAAATCATACAAGAGCATAAAAAATCAAAAGCAATGAATGTTAACTGAACGAGAAAGATAAAAAGATAAAGGATAAAACGATACGTAATTGGAACTTCAAGAACGCCGTGACGTCACTGGAGTCGGTACACCACACTTCCTCACCTTTAAATAGGTACGAAGAAAACCATCGTGCCCTCCAGAATCTGGATCATCGTGGTACGCACGTAGCACTTCAACAATATTCTGGGGGTTCACCTCTATTCTCCCAGCGAGTTTTTGCAGTGCATTTATTGGGGACGGTGCATCTTCAAGGCATAATCGAGATAAAGCGTCAGCATCTTCCATTTCTTTTCCGCAACGGTGGTTGATAATTAGATCAAAACCCATCAAAAATACCTGCCATCGCCCCAATCGACCTTTCGGTTCCTTCAGGTTTAAAATGAAACTGAGCGCTTGGTGATCTGTATGAACGACGAATGGGCGAGCTTCAAGATAGGTCCTGAAATATTCAATTGCCTTAACTACTGCTAAACCCTCCTTGTCGGTCACCGAGTAGTTGCACTCTGCCGAAGTTAACGTGTGTGAATAATAAGCTATCTCCCGAAGCTGCTGACTTTTAGGCTTAGACGGATCCCTTTGATAAAGTATTGCACCACAACCGTAATTAGATGCGTCAGTACAAAGTTCAAATTTTAAGCTCCAATCAGGTAATTGGAGGACAGGATTTGACGAAATTGCCTGTTTTACCAATTTAAAAGCTTTTTCTGCTTCGGGATTCCATTGGAAAACAGTGCCTTTTGCTTTTAACTTGTCGAGAGGTCTAACTATGTGGGCGTAGTTTTTAAGGGGGGGTTTCAGGCGGGTTTCCTCGACCCCTTCCCAGTCGCCCTCGCCTAAACTTCGCACATAAATTTTGGCTCCATTTCTGCGTCAATATTCGATTTCAACGTCTCATTTTAATCTTCAGGAAGTTCTACAGTGACGTTGCATCTTGCTTTTTCAAATTTTATCCCTAAAATAACCCCAAATCACTTTACAACTTGAATGTGTTTTAAGGTAATTTTAGGGATGAAATCTGGAAAAGCAAGATCTAACGTCACTGTAGAACTTCCTGATGATTAAAATGAGACGTTGAAATCGAATATTGATGCAGAAATGGAGCCAAAATTTATGTGCGAAGTTTAGGCGTGGGGCCCGCTACGTCTTGTTTTAGGTCTTTTGTTTTTTGTTTGAAAATGGTTTTTCCTAATTTTGTTTTTAAATTGTACATTAGCCAGAAAAACACAAAAATAAGCACTGCAAATTACGCTGAGAGGCGATTAAAGTTCTCTTTATATCAGCTACGTCATCCTTCCATTCGCTGGCTAAAGTGTGTGTTCACTTCAGTTTATTAAGAAAACCATATGATATGCGTCTGTGGAGTCCGTGCAACCTATCAAAATGCTTCATTTTTCGAAGGAATTAATTTTTCTTTGCTTAGTAGACTCCACAGATGCATAGCACAAAGCTTCTGAACAGGGCTTTAAAGACTGGTTTTTATGATTATTATTGTAATAATTATGGACTTCGGCTGAACAAAAAATAGCGTACAACACTCGGGCGGTATTCTTCATTACGATCTCGGGCGACAACTGCCCTCGGCTTCTCCTCGGGCACTTCCCGTCGCCCTCGACCGTAATGAGCATCATACCGCCCTTGGATCGTAATATACTATTAAAGCGATATAACTTTTGGCGAAGTTGTTCCTTACACCTTATGTACCATTTTATGGCCCAATTAATTTACGTGTACCAAGTGAAGCCACGTGTCCCAGACAGACAGCACTGGCGCAGTGATGGGCGAGTTTATAATGTGAATCAGTGAGAAACGCCCAGAAAGCTTCATGACGTAGCAAGGAAGGGCTCCCCTAGCTGCTGCCCGCGACAATCACGCTCACGAGCATTTCTCAGATAGGTTGGACAATAAAGCTGAAGTTTAAAAGTGTTCTCTGTCATGTATGAAAGTAGAACTAATTTAGTATTTTAGTATGACCTAATGGCGTCCTTCGACCAGATTCCCGGCTTCGAACCCATCCGCATTCAATCACTGTCGATATCGAGGAATTTGTTTGCCTCATCTGGAGCCCTAGTACGAACTCGTGCGGAAATGCCGCTAGAAGTGATTGCTATGGCGGGACAATGTTATTCATGTTCGGAGTCCTTGGATCCCGCATGTGACTTTTTCCCCGACAGTTCGTACTAGCCCCTGGCCGCTTGCCCAGGATGGAGTTGGGCTATTCACATCCTCACCATACGAGGAAGATGTGCGGTTTGGTGCACAAACACCGCCGAGAACCCTTAATACGGAGCCAAAGTTTTTCGGGGCACAGCTAGCAGCCTTGTATTATTGTTAATTGTAACGGTAGCGAAGTCTCTACCATGATGAGCCCTCACTAAAACTAATTGTTTAACGAGAAAATTGCTGGACTTAGCTCTATCTAGAAAGAATTTCTAAAAGTTTCACAACCCTGCACCTGCAGCAGTTTCTTTGCTCCAATCATTACGCTTAGGGGCCTTGCAATCATCTTTCACAGGAACATTTTCTTCCAGGCAATAATGCGTAGTTCTCCCGGTTTCAAAAGTGGCCCCAGAAATGTCGATCATTTTGTTTTATTGAAAAAAATCCCACCTGTTAATTTTTAAAAAATTTGTCATCCCATGACGTCATGGCACAAACAATAATAATTGGTTGAAAATTAAGAGCATACCTCTTTAGTTTATTTACCTTGATCCACGAGAAGGCAAAACTGTAAGCAATGCTGTAGCAATAGCAACCAGTAACTACCATCATTGTGTGTCTACTCTAGGAATGTTCTTTCAGACGTCACCAGGGGCGGTCGCGAAATCTTTGCGGGGCCAATAATGTACAACTCATTTTTATTCTGTAAACATCTGGAAATAAAATATTGCGCAAACTAGTTTGTGCAATAGTATCGTACGTCTATGGACCCCTTAAGTAAATGTTTGTCATGTGGTATCAACAACCACCTTACATCCTCCCTCTTAAGCTTAGCTTCTTACTGCAATCAAAGCCCGTCGATTCCTGACAATTTAACGTCCGTTCTCGAGTTCAATTTGTTAGCGACGAGGAGCTTCATTACTCTGTGCTACAATGTGCCCATATTCTTTTTTATCGGAGATCCACACCTCCTGTCTTCATCTCTTCTTCATCTCATAGCTAACTAGATTTGATCCATTGTCACACCGAAAAGTCGTGGGAATGCCAAATTTTGAAAACAATTGTTTTAGGTAGGTGATGATTGCCGACGATGTTAAATTTTTCAGTTTCCTGATGTCGATGTACTTCGAAAAATAATCTCCAACCACTATGAACCACGCTCCTTTCCATTTGAAGAGATCAGCTCCTATTATCTCCCAGGGTCTCGATGGAGGGTCTGTTGGAATCAATGGTTCCGTTCCTTGTCAACGGTGTTCTAGGCATCTAGGACAACTGGCGACCTTATCCTTTATGGCGTGGGAGATTCCAGGCCACCAAACCGCGACGTTTGCAAGTTGAATATGTGCTGAATACATGCTTCAATGTTGAATACATTGAATTCCATGGAATATGAAATCTTGTCATACGCATTCGAAGCCGTTGGAGTCTTGGTGTCAATTCCTCGAGAGGCCTTTTCCCAAAGAGAGTGAGAAGTGGTTTAGGGTCCGTGAGAATCCCGAAATTATCACCTAACAAGTAGGTTTGAAATTTCTCACATGCCCAAACGATTCCTAGTCCTTCCCGTTCTATGTTAGAGTATCGTTTTTCGGTATCTGTGAGGCTACGCGATGCGAAAATACTGAGATATTATGAGTCATCCTGCCGATGTAGTGGAGCTCTTCGTTGATAAATAAGCAAAGAAAAGAAGTAGTCAATCCACGATTTCAATTTATTTCACTCCAGACCGGCTTCAACCGTACAAGGTCTCTTCAGTGGTCTCCAGGGGCAGCGAGACTGGGAGAAATTCCCTTAGTCAAAATTAATGTAAATGTGATTTCTCATCACTTGTCTGAACGAGAATTCTCCTCACATTAATTTTGAATAAGGGAATTTATCCCAGCCTCGCTGCCCCTGGAGACCACTGAAGATGCGACCTTGTACGGTTGAAGCCGGTCTGGAGTGAAATAAATTGAAATCGTGGAGTGACTACTTCTTTTCTTTGCGAAAAATGCTGGTTTCCACTCACCCGACGAAACTTCCTGCTCCAGAACCGCACCCAAACCCACTGAACTTGCGTCCGCTGCAACGCGTTTTGGTTTATTTAAATCAAAAAACGATAATACTGGCGCAGAAGACAACATTTCCTTCAATTTCATCAAACCCTCATGAGTACTGTCCCATACCCACTCTCTGTCCTTTCTAAGTAACTCTCTCAAGGGATGGCTGACATCTGACGTTTGGGGAAGAAATTTTACGTAATAGTTACACATACCTAAAAATCTTCCAACTTCTGACAAATTCATAAGACGAGGCATCCCTTTTTTGCGAGAATTTTTTTTCCAGATCTGCCTGGATATTTTCTTGAACAATTTTGTGGCCCAAAAATGTAACTTCATCGACCCTGAATTTGCATTTTTTTTCGTTCAGTGTGATCCCAAATTTTTGTAGTTGTTCCGAAACTAGTAATAACAGATCGTTGTGTTTTTGCTTCTTTACGCCTACGTATCGTAATATACTATTTTTTCGAGTTTCTCACATTAAATTTGTCGGAAAACAAAATTTTGAAATACCAACAGAACAGATTGGCAAGTTCGGAAGGACACGTGTCTAATATTTTTCGATGTAGAACAGACACAAAAAAAAACGGTGATCAAATCGTCGGACATTGCTGATACTCCCCTCGTAAGTCTATGATTTTGAGTCTAGGGGAGGGGAACTTGGCCATTCATGCCCCCCCCCCCCCGGCTATGCCCACAGGCGCGAATGCTTGAAGTGTGTAGGTGCATTTTATGTATTTCAGTCTCGCATATGAGAGCATTTTCTGAATTTTAGCCGTGGACTTTCCACAAGAACGCAGCGCCACAGAAGCGCATTTTCTCAATTTTAGCCGAGGATTTCCCCCGTGCCCGTATACATTTTTAAGAATAGAGCACGCTGACCTCTCTACTCTGGAGTCGATTTTTGCATATTTAACCTTTTTGGGAGGACCCTTCTTATACAATATACCGCGGGCGCCCGCGGTGGCCCATCCTTCACACCTCCATCAGTACGCTACTGCGGATTTTACCCATTTCAACCCCCATTTTGCACTTTTAAGAAATCAATTTCAGGGGGTTTTGCCACTTCGAAATACAAAATTTGGTGAATTATTTGCTCACAAAAACAAATTTCAAGTGTTTCGACTCCGTAAAAAAGCAATGAGGTAAGCCCATGCCCAAGGCTGGCGGATACAACGAGGGGGACCCCTCTCATTTCCATAGCCCACTCCTCTCACAGCCATCTAATATACAGTGTTTCTATTAAAAACATAATTTTAAACAATATAAATGTTTGTCATGAAGTGAGGTAGAGTGCTATCGCGGAGTATAGAGCTATTTTATAGCTAAAATAAGGTAAAACTCCATAATATGCTGTTCTTGAACAAAGTCCGCGTCTAGAATTGAGATAAATCGCTAATTCGCAAACACAAGTGAGAAAACGCACTAATTAGCGTTAAAAATTGATAAAAAAGCGCTTGATCACGATCAAAATTGAGAAATTTTAGCGGCTAATTACAGCTAATACACAGAACATTATGGTGTTTTATTCTAAATTTTAGCTATAAAATGGCTCTATATAATCCGCGATTCTGAGATTTTTTCACAATTTTGGTCTGGAAGTTGCATCGTGAAACAGCGAATGAGGTTTTTTTTTCTCCCTCTCTCTCTCTCTCGTAGTTTTAGCCACGAATATTTGCGCTCTTTCCAGCCTTCATGGCGCGTAATTGTCCTAAGAACAGTATTTCAGCCGTCTAAGTACCTAAACGAACACGATCTGTAGGGATCAGCGTATTTTTTGTCTATTTCAGCCACGAAATGGCCTACGTAAGGCGCGAATTAGTACATTTCTCAATTTCAGATTCCAGAATAGCGCTTGCGTAGGCTTAATCGAATATTCAGCAAACAATTTGGAGAACATCTTTCAACGCTCTATCCTTTCAGGTCGGATGGACTGAAATTCGTCGAAAGGAGTCAAATCCCCGTCCAACCGGATACCAAGGCTCCTTTCCACGTAACCTTCACCCATGAACATAAAACCTAAATATCCGAATTTTTCCATCGGCGAAATAAACAAGATGAATAATTGAAAGTAATCAGCTGAGAAATTTAGCTAACGCACGCGTTAAGAGTTACAGAATAGGGGTACTGGTCTTTACAGAATACGCTTTTCTTGGAATTAACAACAAGACCGTATGATTGTAATCGTTCAAGTACAACGCCAGTTTTTCTTCGGCATTCCTCCGGAGTACGTCCTCCAATTACGATGTCATCGATGTAAACCCAAATAAATGGATCTTCCAGAAGAGTACCCAGGACTGATGACATAGTACGCTGGAACTTGGATGGCGAGTTTTTCCAGCCGAAGGGCAAAAAATTAAATTCGTAATGCCCGAAAGGAAGGACAAATGCCGTGTACTGTTTTGTATTTTCGGTAAGAGGGGCTTGGTGAAACCCATCCTTTAGGTCAATTTTGGAAAAAGAAGAACATCCTCCCAGATTTCATATTATTTCATCGATGAACGGGAAAGGAAATGGATCAAGCTCGGTGTGTGAGTTAATTTCCCGATAATCTTGGCATAGACGCCAATTACCATCAGCCTTCGGGACAATGACGCAAGGTGACGCGAAGTCTGACTGAGAGGGCCGAATCACACCCTTTTTCAACATTTCGTTAATTTTGGTTAAAGCCCACTGGTACCGTTCCCTGGAGAGCCTTTATGGCTTCTTTTTTACGACAGGAGCATTATCTTTTAACCTAAAATCGATGAGAGGAATGCTCTGAAAAGAACGGAATGGGTTTAAACTAGATATGGTATTCTTAGCATGATCATGGTCGCTTGTACAATTTATTGGGGTGGAGTACGTAATTCGGAATCCCAATTTCTTCATGGATGGAAATCCAAGTATCATCTCGTAAGGTAGTCGGTCAATTAGGAAAACTTGAGTGTTTAAGACCGCGTGGTTGAGGGAAATATTAACTTCCGCCGTCTTGTGTACAGTTTGATTTGCACCGTCAAAACTTCTCAAAACTACCCCTTTATGATTTAATATTTTCCACCCTCTCCTTTGTGGGATGTCTGACTGGATTAGGTCAACCGATGCACCCGTGTCCAAAAGGGCGTGAATTTTAGTACCATTTACGACTAGCTCGTCTGTGAGTAGCTGAGTGCAATGACTTATGGTACCAGAGTAAGAAGACAAGTTTTCTTTAATATTATAACTAGGGGAACAATCAAGTGAATCAATGGAGCTCACCCACGGTTTTCCCTTTGGCACGGTTTTGTTGAAATTGCTCGACCAAGGTTTGATTTTCTCCATCGCAAGCCGGAGTTGCTCTTTTTCTTCAATATGCTGTACCATCAATTGGTTTTGAATAGTTTCTGGAAGGCCAAGCATCATCAAGATGTTGAAAGCTCTGGCAGGCAAAACTCCATAGGCGAGATTTAGAAGACGTTGCTTTTCGTAGTACTATTCCATGAGTGGCCCACTCCTATACGACCATGAGTTCGCTCGCTCGGCCAGTTGTAACGTATTTTGGCCGAAAGCAGACTGAAACAGTTCTTTCCAATGAGACCAGGGCCGCTCAGCCCATCGCCAAGTAGTGAAAAAAACCATTTCTCGGCGATGCTCTCAGGAACGAAATTTGAAATAAGGTTATTAATCTTCAATTAATTCATCGGTGGTCCACTGGTTTATGACGCATGCCTTTTCATAGAGTGCCAACCAAACTTTAGTATCTTTGTTTTTACTATCAAACTTAGGAATTGACATTTTTTGAGGTGATTCTCGACTTGCTTGGAAACAACATTTCATCGAGGATGTAAAATCTTGAAGCAATTCTCTCATAAAATGTAAGTTATTCTCGTGTTGATTTTGGAGAAAAGCCGAGAGAGACGAAAAATTCAAATTGTCATGAACAACTTCATGTGGTTCACCAAGGTTAGACAAGTGAGATATTAACGATCTAACGAGCTCAACTCTGATAGTCTTTTGTGTGAATTCTTCCGACATTAAGGATGCAACTACATCAAGCGCGAGTAAAGATGTGTGTAGGCGTAAGTCGCGATGTTCGGGAGCCAAATAGGTCCACTCCGACGACGCAGCATCTTGCCTCTTAAAGCAATGGAGGTAATAATTATCGCCCGACTTTTTGAACCGCAGGTGAACTGCTTCCATCCAGGAACAAGCGATGTTATTTGCCGACTGCGCCAAAATGTATTGATACCAAAATACTTTCTTTATTCAAACTCCAAAATCTAACCTTTTATTAAAATTTCACTTTAAAATCATATTGTTGCTTCAGTTGGAAATATGGGATCATTACAGGGCCTCATTATAGAGATCCCCCCCCCCCCAGTCACTTGACCTATATCGATTGACGCTAAATGTAGCGATTACAATTCTCCATCCTCAAGCACTGGAGTAAGTGAGGAAAGTACTGCGGTATAGCATGAACTGGCCAAGGCAACGAACGAACTCAAGCAGTCCTATCGCGACCTTCAGGCTTTGTTTTTACTCGTTCAGTCGGACAACGGGGTCACAACGTTGCGTTGCCCAGAAATTCTTTGTGATTTTTATCGGCGTTCAGTTGATGTAGATATATTTATCAAAAGTTAAAACAAGGGCTACTGGGTGTACCACAGGAACGAGCGAAAACCAGCTCGTTTCCACTCATTATAAACATTTAGGCAAAAAGTGACAATTTCATTTTATCTTGAAACTAAAACGAGAGAATTTATATCTTTTGAATGAAATTAAAGATGAAACGTGTTCATTCGTGTATTTCGCAACCAATGAAACTTATATTTCAGTTTTTTCCCCTACAAATTTTCCACTATCTCGGAAATCTTATAACTATTAATATTGTCCCTGCCGCGAGCCAGAACCTGCTGATTAACGTTTCTTCTCTTAAATTATGGCTTAGCGTAAGTTTACTGATTTCAGATTCCGTTATTAATTTTTTTATGGGTCATAAAATGGCTGTGAATCTGTGAACAATGTCAGCCACGACGAGAAATTTATTTTTTAGTAGGTTAGACCGGAGTTCTTTTTATGTATAAAAAGCGCTTATACTACTTTTTTTTTTTTTTTTTTTTTTTTTTTTTTTTTTTTAATAGAAAAGTCGGGATTGTCAAGCAAAGTTAAAGAGCTTTTTTAATGCCCGCTAGGACCTGTATAAGGAGCCGAGCTTGTTGAAAGATGAAATAATTTATTGGAAGTTCCTTTTTCAAGTCTGTACGCGGCAAGAGCTCAAGGAGAGGATAGTATGTAACGCGTTCGCAAAGGGGAAAACGCCTGTAGGTTTACAGTTTATTGCCTCTTATTGGCATATTTTGAAGTTTTACAAGTTTGAAAGGGCGCTCCAATTTGTAGGAGATTAAATTTCCGAGTCGATGAATCGCAAGATGATGGGGGAAGGGGGGGATTTTTGTTGACAAGAAACACGGTTGGTTGGTTACCAGGTAGTCATACCATGTTCCTGCTATGAATAGAGACCAAGCTCTTTTTGTTTTTTGTTTTTTTAAAAACAAGTATTTGAGAAGGTTCGAATTTAGTATTCCCTCTTTGAGTCCGGGTGGTCTTTTATCAACGCTTTTCAGAAAACTTTATACGTTTGACTATAAACAGTTCATCTTTCTTTTATCCAGCATTTTTGAAATTGAATCTGAGAAGCGTCACATTTACTATATATGAAGAATTCTCAAACTCGATTATTTCTCTTTCGTGACTGAGAACTCTTGCACGAAATCTTTTAAAAGGCCAGAGTCTCTTCCACGTTAATTAATAATAATAAGCCACATCCTTCCCCTTACGGCTTAAATGAAAAAAGATACCTGTCTATCTTTGATCAATTCCTCGTTATTTTTCTCTTTCTGACCCTTCACTTTGGAGTTCATCGAATACCTGCTTTGGAAGATAGCTCCTTCGGTCAAACCGGGGCATTCCATTTTTTATGCATAAACTTTTTTTTTGTGCGTGGAAAGGAAGACAAGCTCAGAAATCCCCGAAGCGTTTTGATCGTCGCTGATTTAGTCTTCATGGTAATAATTTTTACTGCCCTCAGAGGCAATGTTTCCTATTTTTAAGTTTGATTCCCATCCCCTCTGTGTGAAGTTTCTCATTGGGGGAGAAATCATGTGAAATGCAGGGGACGTTAGGATTGCTCATACTCAAATAAGGATATTTCAACTACTCGGTGGTTTACAGCCAGAGGTTTAATTGACTATCTTGAAACAGCTTCCGCTTGGAGGTAGTTTTATGTATAGACAAGTAGTGATGGATGGAACTACCCTCTTTTTTTATGATGCGAAAAATATTAATTTTAATTAGCAAATCAATATAAGTTTATGCTTATGGATTATGACAGTTTACGTCTAATGACCTAAGAAGTGGATAAGCCACAAAAAAAAATATGACGTGTCTATCACCATGCCTGGACTTATTGACATGTCTGTTGATTATCGGGTCGCCTGATCTTCCCATGCTTATTATGAGTATGACAGATACGGCTTTTTGTGTCCAAGAACAACCTCCTCCCCGCCCTGCACTCTCGTAGAACACAAACAGCCTTCCGGAGATCTCTTTCAACGAGTATTATTCATCAGTCTTTTCTTGGTAGGGAAGAGTACCATAATCTCAATGAAGGACGTGTAAATAAATATGAAGAAGAATACAAGTTTATATGTGATTACAGATTTTTCGCTTTTAAATTCGGGTAGTATTTAGGTCTCCGTTGTTGGCCAAAGCGAAATAAAAAAAAAAAAACAAGGCCTCTCCCCCTCCCGTCAACATATGAATTTCAACATCTGTCACAAAAAAAAAAAAAAAAAGGCAAAGTACAACCTGTCAATCTTTAAATTATTGCACCCTCCACCAATTAACAAATTGTTTTATTTTCGGGGCGATCAGAGCGTTCTCCCTTAGAAGGCATCGCACATTTTTGAGGCAGTAAAAAGAGGTCAAGGAATGACAAATTGTTTTTCTTTCTTTTGCCCAATTTTTCTTTCGGAGAAGGTGCCGCGACGAGGAGATAAGTTAATTAATTTGGATCTTGGACTCAGCATCAGAAAAGTCTGCTAATAGCGTTTTAAATTTGCAAAAAAATCTGTTTCGGAACAGTTTATTGCCAGGGGCGTAGCCGCAGCTCTTGATCTTGGGGTGGGTAGCTTCACTGCCAATGCCTGTATTTGCTGGCGTATGTTCGGGGTTCCGGAACTGGAAATCGTCAATTTACGGCCGTCAGATACTGAGTGTGTACAGAAACTCAGTGCAATTACGATAACGACGATCAGTGTAATCGTTCTCTTAATTGGGCCACCCAGCGAA
Source organism: Corythucha ciliata (assembly GCA_038030265.1). NCBI lineage: Eukaryota > Metazoa > Arthropoda > Insecta > Hemiptera > Tingidae > Corythucha > Corythucha ciliata. The sequence continues at coordinate 7,176,760 of CM075941.1, forward strand.
ACTGGTTTGCCAGTAACAAAAATCCCTGAAATTGATTGTTCATAAAATTGACAATTTCTTCATAAAATGGACAATTTCCTTATAAAATTGACAATTTCCTCATAAAGTTGACGATTTACTCATATAATTGACAGGGGGGTGATTCTGTAACTTGCAAAATTTACGTGTCGTAAATTGGAAGAAGGGCGAGGAGAGGTACCTCGTTACCATGGTTTTTACGATACCTAGTGAATTAAACTGTGGAATTTTCACGCTAGATTGTGTGGTCTCGAAGAAAAAATAATAAATTCTTGACAAATGCGAGGAAAAACCAAGGCAACGGGATACATCCTCTCCCCCTCCTTCCCAGTTACGACACGTAAATTTTGCGAGTTACAGAATCACCCCCCAGATTTCGCAAAAAAATCGGTAATTTCCAATTTGACTTCAAGTTTTAAGCCCGAACAAACGATAGCCAGTTACGTATTAACAATAATCACCGAAAGGACAATTGCCTTTCGAGTCATGGGGCAAAATTTAAGACGTCCAAAAATTTAAGACGGCCCTTTTAAGACGTGGCATTTCGCGCACAAATTTCTCATATTTTGATCACTTGGGTGTGAATCAATTCAGAGCCCGATCTGCATTGGGGGGGCCCACACGGCGAAATTGGTTTGCTGGCAACAAAAATTCCCCGAAATTCCATTTGTCGACAATAAAAATCCCCCGAAATTGGTTGTTCAGCGAGAAATATTTACAAAATTTTGTATTTTAAAGAGCGCAATCCGAGAAATTGTTTTGTTTTTGGTGAGTCAAACCAGCTAAAATGGAATTTTAGAGCGCAAAACCTGGGAAAATCGGTTTCTGATTTTGACCACGTGAATTTGGCACGTTTGTTTGATAGCAAAAAAAACCGTAAATTGATTTTAAAGCGAACGTGACACGTGAACATGTCTTTATGTTTAGAAAAAACCACAAAATTTGATTTTTTAGAGAGTGAAATCCTCGGATTTTCGGAGTGAAATTTCTCGAAATTTGTTTTTCAGAGAGCCAGATCCAGGAAAATGGCTAATGTTTTGGCAAGAAAAATTTAAATTAACTTTTTTGTGGGGCAGAGCTGCAAAATTGAGTTTTTATTGTGTAAAAACACCCATCACCCCGCGAAATTGGGCCTTTATTACAAACAAAAAACAAAAAAACACGAGATTGGCGTTTTTAGTGGGTGACATCTGAAAAATTGGTTTATTTCTCAGACAAGACCTGAGACAATTTCGTCGAAACAAAATGTAGTGAACCTCCAGTTGGATTTTAACTTTTTGTTGGCACCTGAAGCCCTGGGAGTGGGCAGCTGCCCTATCAAATCTGGGCTTTCGAGTCTAGGGGGAGGGCAACTGCCCCCCTCTGGCTACCCAGCCGTCCTCTTTGATTTAAATGAATTATAAATTATAATTTCAATGTAGAGATGGGAAGAAATCAATTGTTTTGTTGCTGAATTTTCCGCAAATGGAAAAACGCTATTAGTGTTACTGATAGAAACCGAAATCGATCAAACGCCGAATTGCGAATTAGATTATTTTCTTAATTTTAGCTGCAAATTAACGCATTTTCTCAATGTTTGGTGCAAATGAGAGCTTTTTCTTCATTTTAGCCGCGAATGAGCAACTTCCCCCGGTTTGCAGCAACGAATTATAGCAGTGTTTTCTTTTCTAGTCCTATATTAGCGTTTTTCTCATCATCATCTTTCTTATCTGTAAAATCACTATACATTTTCATGCTCAATTTAATGAATTTAACTTCATATTCAACAATGTTTAGGCAAATGACGTTATGGACATTGATAAGCATGCTGTGTGTGCCTAAGCAACCCAATTTCATTCTGGACAGTAGCCTCCTCTGGTAATAAAGTGTTACTCCTGAAACCCGAAATCCGCGTTTCCGCGATTTTGGCCGTGAATTAGCGCTTTTTACCAATTTTAGCAGCGATCTATTGAACTTTGGCGATGAATTACTGAAATTTCTCATCAATATGCCACATGAATAAAAAAAAAAAACATGACCTTATTCTTCAATAATACTTATTTGTATATGAATGAAAATTACGATTTTTATTCATAGTTGATGGCCACATGCTTGATAAAATGCAAGCACAAGGTCGTGCTCTTTTTTATTCATACGACTCATTGCCTTCGGAAACCGTAAATTGGCGTTTTATCGTGTTTTTTTTTTTCTGTTAATTAATTTGAGCCACGAATGTGCGATTTTTGTTTACTTTAGGGCAAGATATACTACGGATTTTTGTCAATTTTACCCGTGAACTTGCCCCATCAACATTTTAGCCTAAAAAGGGCCACCATAAACCGTAAATTTCTATTTTTTTTTTTTTTTTTTTATTGGAAATTAAAAATGGGGAAATTTTAGTCTCGAATGGGTGCTTTTTTCGGAATTTCGATCATAAATTCATAAACATGAACCCTAAAAAACCATTTTTTTTTCCCCCCTACGCCAGTCAGGTCATTGGCTGTTCCGCCATCCGACCTCTTGCAGCCCAATATAACTTTGAGATCTTCGACCAGTTGGTGTCGTCACATTGGAACTGTGTCCTAATGTCCTCGAGTTGAGGACAGTCAAACAGGTGGTCCGTGTTCATCTCAGTCGTCGAATGGCATAGGGAGCAACCCGGGTTGTCCTTCACCCGTATCTTGCAGAGATGGGCATTCAAGTAATCGTGGCCAGTGGTATGGCGGAAGCCCGCCACAGACTCTTTTCTTGGTAACTGCGCTGGCACACGATTTGTGGGTTGGAGCAAAGCGGCCCATCTTCTACCCTCTGCAGCTCTTTGGTGGGCCTCCTTCACCTTCACCTCGATGCTCTCCCTGATACATCTCTTCGCAGTTTGGTATCCGATTGAAGATTCAGGCATATCCATCTGGGATCCTTCCTTGGCCAGGGAGTCAGCCCGTTCATTTCCCAAGATGCCACAGTGGGAAGGAATCCATTGCAAAGCAATGTCGAGTCCACTTCCCAGCAGTTCTTCAATGTATTTCCGGGCCTTGACTACATCGAGGGAGTCGGAAGGAAAGTTTGAGCTGAGGGCCATGATAGCTGCCTGTGAGTCAATGAGTATGACTGCTCGTGGTCGACCCAAATTCCTTATTAATTCAAGGGCCAGAACCGCTGCTCTTATCTCACCATCAAAACTTCCAGCAAGGCGTCCAACAGGAGCAGAAATCGTCCCAGCCTCAGAGAAGACACCAGCGCCGCCATTCTTGGTTGCACCCTCAGCCGAGCCATCGGTGTAGACCCTGAGCCAATCAGGTTCCGGAAATCGAATCTCCAGTGTTTCAAGAGCTGCTGCTCTCAGCTCACAGGGAGGGGTGTTTGTTTTGGAGACTGTTGTGAGCAGTGAGGTGTAACCAGTGGCCATTCTTCGAGGGATCGCTTCGGCCAGAGAAGGGAATGGTTCAGGGTTTCCAAGGGTCAGGTTGTAAGTCTCCCTGAGGTCCTGTATCTTTGAAAGGAACGTGCCCTGAGTTGTTAGACGGGCAGTTGCTGGCGTGTATGTGGACCAGTACTCAACTCCATTCCTTTGAAGCCTCTCCGACAGGGCAAGCGCTGCGGCATCCCTCCTGAACTTCTGGGGCTCTACAGCAGTTTGCAGCTCGAGTGCCACGATAGGTGTTGATTTGGCAGCTCCAATCACAACTCTTAGGGCATTATTTTGGGCAACCTCGAGTTTGCGAACCGCTGAATCTGACGAGGTCATCAGCAGCTCGTTACCATATTCCATTGCTGGTCGCACATAGCTCTTGTACGCTAAAGTGAGGACATCCTGCGTAGCACCCCAAGTTGAGCTGGCCAGTCGCTTCAGAAGTCCCGACCTCCTTGAGCCCTTTTCAGCCATACTGTCCACTTGGGCAGACCATGAAAGTCTTGAGTCGAGTTTAATCCCAAGATATGTTGAACATGTTGTCTGACTCAGTGGCCTATTGTCAAGTTCCAGGGACACCGAGTGACGCCTAGTCGAGAGGGTAAACAGCTGGAACTCTGTTTTGAGGGTGTTCACTTCCATCTCATTCATGGATGCCCATTCCGCCAGCCTTTCACCCCATTCCGCACTCTTTCCTTTCTCGGTGTTGCGAAGGGCTGCATCAAGTTCACCCTCAGAGAAGTCTGTGTTCAGGATTTCATGGTCTCCCTCCCTCTGACAGGTGTGTATCTTTGGGGCACGTTTGTCACACTTATTCCTCGGTCGGAAGTTACTTACAGCAGCATAGTGCTTGCAGAAAAGGCTGGCAATATTGCGGTCATCAGTCACTTGGGTTGTCCCCTTGTTGATGGGATTTTTTTGCGGGAGATCGTCATTGTTAATTTGGGAAATGAAGTGGTGCGCTTTAACTCCATCCCTGCGGAAGTCGAGTGCCTTCAGGAAGTTTCTGTAAGTCGTCCGTTTTGCCTCAATAATCTCTTTCTTGAAGAGAGCAACTCGATCATCACGACTTTTAGATAGTTTGTAAGTTTCTGCAGCCCTGTCTCTATCTAGCATTAGTTCTTGCAGGCGAGGGCTCCAAAATGGCTTGTATTTCTTGACCTGTCCTCTTGGGATAGCCCGTAGAGCAGCTTTCTTTATGGCATCGGTGATCTTTTGCAGGGATTCTCCCACTTTTTCAGACACTAGGCTGTAGGTGACCAGTGCGTCTGCCTCGACTGCAAAAGTTTTCCAGTCTGCTTTCTTCAAGTTCCACCGAGCTCTTCGTTTGCCAAGCTGAGGGACTGCTTGCTGTTTATCAAGTACAGTCAGGATACAGTGACCGAAACCCCCTGGAGGTGGCGTTAGGGACAAGGACAGGCTTGGCGTGATTGAAGAGTGTGAGAGAACGGCGTCAGGAGATGATGTTGATCCCGTAAATGCAAGGAAAGTTGGCTTTCTGTCTCTGTTGAACACATAATCAGCTAGGTTTATGTCTATAAATTCCTCAATCGTCCTTCCTACAGCATCAGTTCGCGAGTAATTCCACCGAGAAGATGGAGCGTTCAAATCCCCGCATAGTATGCTATGGCGATCCCATAAATTCTCCAGCCAGGTTAGGGATGGGTTGTTCCTAGGCGGATTGTACACAATGAACAGCCGGCGGTGAAAATTTCCTCTCCAGACCTTAAGTTCAACCGCCTCCAGTTTATCCTGCGCCTGCATTTCCTTCCTGATGAAGAACTGCACGGTCAGAGATGTCTTCGCAGCCACAATGATCCCCGACGCGCACTGTCTGCTCCTTCGGAGGACATACGTCTGATATCCACGTAGTTGGAAATCGGTGATGTTGTCGGTGGCAGCGCCAGCTTCTACTATTCCATAGACGTCTATGTCTCTGCTTATGATTTTGTGTTGCAGCTCATCGAATTTTTCGGTTGTGAGGCCTCCTGCATTCCAGAATAGGGTTTTAAAAGACAAGTCCGGTGTGGTTTGGCCTTGAGAAAGGCCGTTGAAATCTTGGCGTTGTTGGTTCATGCTGACGTGGTGATCGAGAGTGTGATGATCACTTGGCTTGATCGCGATACGTTGGGCTGACGTGCGGCGATTGTTGCATACGTTCAGTATCCTCGGTGGTACACAGAGGACGTCCAGGGGCACGACGTGGACGAGTATGCTTCACCCCCGAAATAACCATCTCTAAAAAACCATCTCCATCTTTAAGCTTATCAGGAGCCTCTTCAGAATTGAGGGACCCGTATCCGCCTGATGCCCCCTCACGCCACTAAATATACATAGTGCGCTACTGACTATTTCTTATTTAACGGATTTTACAATGGGATGGAATACATTTTGACGGATTTCTGGCGGAATTTAGAGCTTGACTTGACGGGAAAAGCAAAATGCCAGTAGATAACGCTGGCCCCTTAGTTTACAATAAAATTCCATGGAATTTTTGTCCCCGAGTTCGACTTAATTTTAAGCCGGTGTGGTGAAATCCACCCCAAATAAACTTATTTATTTATAACCAAAAATATGACTTAGGTATACGTAGCCATAAACTATAACTTTTTCGTAATTAAAACTGCGAATTTAAGCGTTTTATACATCTAATCAGCGAATAAGCGCCTTTACTCAATTTTATTCAATCAGAAATTTTTCTCAACGACGCGAATTAGCCTTTTAGCTAATTTCAGCTGCCAATTATCGATTTTTTCTATTATGTATATATCGGATGAGAACTAAAGTTTTTCCTTCATTTTAGCCACGAATTACTGCTTTTTCTCACATATATCCTCGAAATAATGCGTTTTCTCAATTTTTCCTTAATTCTACCCGCAAATTAGCAATTTTATACATTTCAATCGCGAATCACACACACGTCAAGAGTGGCGCTTGTCTATATGTAGTTTTAGCCACAAATCACTGAAATTGGCTATTTCACTGATAAAATTAATAAAACCGGCTGCTTCGCGAATGAAATTCCGAAAAACTTCCTTTTCCTATATGAAAGTAAAAGTGCCAAAATGCATGGGTAAAATTTTGAACCAGCCATACATTTTTCTTAATTTGAGACAAAATTTAGTGATTTTTCTTAATTTTAGCCGAGAATCAGCGATGTTTCTTAATTGTATCCCTGAATTAGCACTTGTTCTCCATTTTAGTCGTAAATTTGGCACTTTTTCATAATCTAATCCACGAATTAGCTCTGTTTCTCAATCATTTCCACGAACTAACCAGTAAATTGGGTGCCGCGAAGATACGGTTCCGCCCCGCAAATCATGCGATTTTTCTCAACTCGAGCCGTGATTAAGCGATTTTTCTCAATTTTAGCAGTGATTTAGCGTCTTTTTCTTACGTCTATAACCGTGAATCAGCAATTTTTACCCTTAGACCGGAATATCGGCCAAAATGACTATTCGATTCTCATTTGGTTTCGCGGCGGTCGGACTTCTGACGCTATTTTGATTGATGAGATGGATAAGGTACAGTCGGCCAAGTTCCAAAAACTCGGCTAAATGAAATAATTAGCCGTGTCCGACGAGTAGCCGAGTGGGACTCGGTTTCAAATCTATTAGCCGAGTTGTTATTTCCTTGGCTAAGTCAGCTGGTTAATGTAGACTACCAATCCAACCGAGTCATACTACTCGACAAGCAGAGGGTAGTCGGCAATATTAACCGTCTCTACTCTGCAGATTTTCCACAATATTTGACTTTCTTGACCGCGTTGGTTTGTCTGAGATAGCCGTGTTAAGATTGGTAATTTAACCGAGTGTTCTGCCAGAGACTAAAGGAGGGGTAGCAGTCGTGAGTCGTGGCTTTATTGCGTCAAGTCGAATCCTTATTCGGCGATGTAAATACAATTCAGCTGGAAGCCAGAGGTGTGGCCCGATATCTGAGCATGATAGCTTTAATTTTGTCCGAGAGCGGAGTAGGATCGTTTTCGGATGCTCGAAGACGCTGTTTTATCGTTTGGACATAGCGTTCCGCCAGGCCATTTGTCGCAGGATGTCCGGGGGCTATGAGCTTATGAGAAATGCCGTGATTAGAGCCGTAGTTTCTGAAATGCTCACTAGTAAATATCGAGGCATTGTCTGTTACGATGATAGACGGGTATCCGTGAACTGAAAATATGTCCTCCAATAGTGTGATTGTCGATGAAGTGGAAGGCGGGTCTCGTAAAATACGGACTTCTGCCCATTTGGATTTTGCGTCGACGACAATCAGGAAGTAACGACTTTGAAATGGGCCTGCATAGTCGGTATGGAGGCGATCCCAATTGCCATCTGGGTCATGCCAAGGATGGGTTGGAGCTTTGGCAGGGTTGGCTTGAATAAGAGCGCAGTTTTCGCAGGATTTCACTTCTCGCTCTATATCATTGTCGATTCGTGGCCAGTACACATAATTTCTGGCGAGCTGTTTCATCTTCACGATGCCGAGGTGAGTGGCATGAAGTTCTTTCAGGATCGGTCTGCGCAGACTGGCTGGAATTACTATTCGGTCGAGGCGAAACAGGATACCGTTTTCGAGTGTGTATGGTTCATCAGAGCTTTGAGACTGGAGACGTCGCAAAATCGGTCCGAGTTCGGGATCCTTCGATGTTTCCATTTTGATGGTTTCATAAGTGACGACATCGTTTGAAATTTGAAAAATTTTATGTGCGAATAGATGGGACACCTCTTCATTCAAAGCATTGTCAGTGGCGGTTTTCGATTTGGTAAGCGGAGCACGTAACAAACAGTCGGTATTTTCATTGTCGACACCTTTCTTGAACGATACGGTGTAATCGAATCCGGATAAGAATGAAGCGTAACGTAGGAGTCGGGCTGACGTCATCTGGGGTAAGGCTTTGTGCTGGTGGAAAATTCGAGATAAGGGTTCATTGTCTGTAACTAAATTGAAACGTTGGCCGTAGAGGTAATTGAAAAAGTGAGTAACTCCGAATAGTATTGCTAATGCCTCACGGTCGAGTTGGCTGTAATCCATTTCCGAGGACGACAATGATCGTGATGCATAGGCTATGGGCTTTTCGTACCCATCCACGACATGGCTGAGAATGGCGGCAACACCGTATGGGCTGGCGTCGGTAGACAACATCAAAGGTAGGGCTGGGTTGTAAGGTATTAAGACGCGGTCGCTACACAATTCATGTTTTAGTTTGAGAAAAGCCGAATGACAGGGTTTTGACCAGTGGAAAATTTTGTCCTTTTTTAGCAATTGACGCAAAGGGTAGGTGATAGTCGAGAATTTCGGTATGAATTTGGCGTAATCAGTGACCATACCCAAAAAACGACGTAGTTCGTCCACACTTGTAGGGCGAGGTAGGTCCGCTACGGCTCGAACTTTTTCGGGGGACTTTTTTATTTGATTGTGTCTGATTTTGTGGCCAAGGTAGTCGATTTCGGTTTTGAAAAATGAACATTTTTTTTTTGTGGACATGAAGATCATTGTCGGAAAGACGTTTAAGACAGGCTCGTAAATTTTTAGTGCACTCCTCTAGCGTGGTGCCATGGACGATTATGTCATCGAAGTAGGCTTCGGTTTTTTTAAGGTCTTGTAAAATCTGAGTTAAAACGCGGTTGAACTCCGACGGTGCGGTTTTGATTCCGAAGCTTAGGCGGTTGATACGATATGTGCCTCGATGTGTTACCATTGTTTGGATTTCGCTGCTTTTAGCGTCCACTTTTAGGTGAAGATAGGCTTTGTACAAATCTAATTTACAGAAAAATGTCGAGTCTCGGAGGCTGTGAAGGACATCATCGATTCGACGAATAGGGTGGTTAGCCGAAACTAATCTCTTGTTAACGCCACACTTGTAGTCGACGCATATGCGGACACTTCCATCTGGTTTTGGTATAACCACTAATGGTGAGCCCCAGTCACTTGTTGCGACAGGTGTGATTATGCCAGCGGCTTCAAGGGAGTCTAGTTCCGTTTCGACTTTTTCTCGTAATGCGTAAGGAACGTCTCGAGCACGTGTGAAAATGGGTGTGATGTTCTCACGGAGGGTTAGATGAAGTTCAAGCTTCGGAACACACCCGATTCTTTCTTCGAAAACTGAGGGAAATTCGCTGAAGAGATCTTCTGGTTGCGTATGATTAAGGAAAACATAACTTTTAGGAAGGGTGGTGTGGTGATCGAGGTCGATTTGTTTAAGATTGATGTCGAGGTTCCGTATCCATGTTCGCCCTAGTAGTGCTTGATGGCCAGGAGGAACGACGTATAGATCACTCTCTGTCGATCTATTCTTGTACGTGACGGTGACTTTTACTTTCCCGTGAGGTTTGATGATGTGCTCTGAATAAGAGCGAAAAAGTAGGTCGGATGGTTGTAATTGTAGACCCAAATCAAGTGAGGCAAAATCATTGGCTGATATCAGGGAATATTTTGCACCTGAGTCGACTTCAAAATTTTGGCACACACCGTTGAGTTTAACTGTGACGACGTACTTGTCTGGGTGAGGTGTCACTTCAAAAAGGTCGATGACTACTGGTTTTATAAAGTTGACGATACGAGTTGACGAGTTGCTGTCACATGACTCGTCGAGGTGTTGAGTCGATGGTAAACGCTGTCGACTGGCCTGCAGAAGTGTTTTAATACAGACTTTGGATACGTGGCCTTTCTTGAGACAAGATTTGCAAGTTAGACTTCTTCGGTCCGTGTAGCAATCACGCGACCTGTGGTTCGATCTGCCGCAGTTCAGACATAGATTATTTATACCCAACGCGTGATAATCGATATTCTTTTGTGTTCGAGTCGAAGAGTGACCTCGTGCCGTTCGTGTACAGGCGTTGGTTTTGTTTTGGAAAACATGTTGTCGTTCATCATTGCGTTGGTTTTTATGAATTTCGTGACGAGGCTGGTTGAATATCTTGAAAGCATTCGAGTGAGTGTAAGACGAAAATCCGGGAGAAATTGAACATTTTTGGCTTTCAATCCGTGATGCTTCGAGAGCGACGGCTTTGGATACGATTTCATCGAAGTTTAGAAGGGGGGATTGCAAAAGCTGTTCACGAATCCAGTTGTCCTTTAACCCTCTAATGAACTGGGCTCGCAAAAAAATGTCGGAGGCAGAGACGTTTGAATCACACTGGCATTTAACGAAAAAATCGCAATCGTTTAATGATTCACGAAGGCTGCAAACAAATTCAGCAATCGCTTGAGTGTCCTGTGTAACACTGAGAAAATAGTGCTGATTTACGACGACGTTGTGTTTTGGGACGAGTAGTTCTTTCAATTTTTGTATGAGCTCGTTGTAATTTAAGTCTTTGACAGGTTTTTCCGGGCCGAGAAATGAGGCTAGATTGCTGTAAAGAGTAGGCCCGATGGAGGCGCATAAAAGTTGAGCTTGCTTTATTGGGTCCGAGAGGTTTTTAATGGCCGTATAGTTTTCGAATCGTTCTATGTAATAATTGAACTTTTCTCTAGTTGAATCAAAGTGTTCGAATGGTTGCACGCTTGATACGCTGTTCTGCTGTGCCGAGGAAGACGAAGTCGATTGTCGGGTTTGAAAGGATTGAATGAGGCTGAGTTGAGACTGAGTAAAAGTGTTTAAGAGTCTTTCAAACTGTTCGGGATCCATGTTATTTGGTCTTTAGCGATTAGCTGGTAACGGTCCGGAATAGTTTTCGATCCGTGTAGAGTGCAAAGATAGTCGGAAAAAGAGCATTCCTCTTCTGAATGGCCGAAGTGCGAGTTTCACCAAGTCGCCAATTTGTTGTGTCTTCAGAGAAAGAGAATCTCCAACAATTTTGGGTAAATATTTTATTCAACGAGAAGTAAACAAAAAGGGGAACAATAATACACATGGCTGAAAAGGTAAGAAGGTATGACAGACGTGGCATTTTCGCACGTTCGTACAAGGCCCCTACACCCCAATTCTGGAGCTCGTAACGCGTGCGTTAGCGAAATAAACAAGGTGAATAATTGAAAGTAATAAAATGGTATTCGAAAGCTCAAAGTGCACTATTTAGTGACTCACTTGTTTTTTTATACTTTAAGAGGATATCATTCAAACCCATTCCATAATCTACAACTAATTGGAAGTGGATTACAGTTCAAATTCCATTTAAAAATGCCAAGCGATCCATCATGTTGTGATAAAGAGCGCGACCCCTCCAGGAATCGAAGTACATAGTAAAATTAATGAACAAGCTTACTTACCCATTATCATGCCCCAATCCATCATCATCTGTGCTCATGCCCCAACTTTCTAGGAGGGTCACTAATTCATGTTCGTCGTCACAATCCATTTTAAAATTGAAAAATGCACTTGAAAAATACTTTGCACTGACGACGATAGGAACGCGATGAAATAACATGCACGAATGAATGAGTGAGACAGAATTTCGAACTACCGACTGCCGAGTGGCTCCCCACTATACCATTTTGACTCGGCTATTCCGGCCATCTTCTACTGGCACAGCCGAGTACAGCTTGCTAAAATTCCCCAATCCACACGGCTGGTTTTACAGACCCTCCCCTCCCACCACTCCCACAACTCCCTTGGTGTCGAAGCTCCAGCTTTTTAAGGGAAAGAAAAGCAACGTGGCCCATTTTACTGCATTGCCCTACCCAGCCTATCCCTACCAGAATGTACAACGCAGCAAGCTTTTATCCTTAGGGCTTCTCATGTTTATATAATTTTTTCCGCAGTCCCTGAACCTTTTCCCTAAATTTCGCACTTTGTTTTCTTGCTTTGGAACTTATGTTGTGAAGGACGCAATTGTGATGCAACGTAATCCTTCTTAAAATCTAGGGTTTTTCTTTTTCAATATTGTTTGTTTCTTGAGCTGTTTCGTAATGAAGGTGGGTTATGTGTCCCATCCCCCCCCCCCCACCCTAAATGCACCAAGCCAAGTCGTATGGCGATCAAAGTCGGCCAATAATAACAAAGTATGCTATACCTCACGGCTACTTGCTCATGATTCAGATGAACTGCCAGTTAGGCCAACAGCGAAGTGTGCTACTCCAGACGCACTGGGTACGGCTGCTCTTTCATGACTCTACTCCAATAACCGAGTGAACAAGTATAACCGAGTGTTTTTACTCGGTCAATAGATTCACACGGCTACGCGCCAACTTCCACTAGGTTACAACAGTATACTCTCACGGACAATAGAGCTGTATTTTTTTTTTCAATACGGGCAAGTTTGCCTTCAAATTTCATCAGCCGTCTACATGGCTTTCGACTCGGCTAAAATTCACGGCCATCTTAGCCATGAAACGGCGTTTACCGAGTTCGAAGGCCGTTTTTTTTTTCTCAGTGCGGTATTCCACCACCACGCAGTTTTTCACGATTTTATCCTTGAATTCCCGTTCTTCCTAATGTCAGCCGGTAGTTACCGATTTGCCTGCATTTCAGCCGTGAATTGAAATTTTAGCCGCGAAAATCGCGTTTTGTTTATTTTATTTTTTTATCCGCGGGTGAACGTTTCGCCCTAATTTTAGCCATTTATTATCACGATTTCGATAAACTTTTATAACTTCAGAAGCCGCAAATTGGCCTTTCTCAATTTTAAACCGGTAATTTGCACTTTTTCCGCACACATCCAAACGCGCTTTTTCTTCATTTTCGTCGCGAATTACTTTCTCAAATTTATTCACGAAATTGTGCGAAGCAGTGATTTAAGCTTTTTCTCAATCTTACCTTAGCCGCTAATTATCGATTTTCTTTATTTCAGCCGCAAATCACAGATTTTTTAAATTTAATTTCAATATTTTCGAATTAACGCTTTTTCTCAATTTTAGCTGTGAATTATCGTTTTTACTCCACGCAAATTTCCTCATTTTTAGACGTGATTTGGCGATTTTTTTTCCATTTTAGCAGCGATTCAGTGCCCTTTTCTCACGTCTTGAATTAGCAATTTGTTTAAATTTTAGCCTTATTGAAATAGAATTTTTCTCAATTTCCCGTTTTGAAAGTGCTTCGGCTTCTGTAAATTATCTTTTTTTAGCCAAGAATATTTGCACTTTTTCCAAACTTTTAGCAATCTCTTGACGAAAGAAAAACTTGTATTTTACAATTAGCGTAGTCTTCCCTATAACTTTGCGTCACAGAATGAACGAAAGTACTTCACGTTACTGTTGGAAGTGACCTACAGTTCTTTCCGTCTGATGCAATTAGAAATTGGAGCATACACCTACATCGTTCGTCCCAGTTTATCACTATTGCTCGACCCTTTTCAAGAAGAAGTGACGTACCTATCTCGTATAATTTGGTCTGTCAAGCGAAAAATAGCGTTTGCAACTGGTAAGGTGCGTCTTTACGCAATTCCGAGCGACTGTTCCAAAGACCCCCCCCCCTCCTTTATAATAAATACAATTAAACGTCGTCGTCGTACGATCGTTAAATTTTAAAAACAACTAAGATTGCGGTAAGCCTAAACACCTAATAAATGAAAATCAAGTCCGAAGCGTACATTCGCGTGACAGTAGTGCATATAGTGCCATTTCATGAGTCCAGAAAAAGCTTCTTTTTTTTTTTCTGTCTTGTGTGTATAGGGCTGGGAAAATTAATCATGAAACGTCACCGTTATTTCTCTTAAAACTATTTTTTAAATAGAAATCTCTCGGACATTTATACACCGGGCATCTAAAACCGCAACACCTGGAAGGAGGACCACGCGTTTATAGCAACTCGTACTGTATGCTCCAATGGTGACCGCGAGGTGTAACGCGACGGAGTCCAAGACACATTTCCAATTAATGGGAGCTATAATTATTCTGGTCAGTCTTGTTGTAAATTTGACCCCTGATGGGCCCTGAGCGGCCATTCAGTGAGGATATACCAAGGTGCCATCAGGGAGGATACCGCGTGCCAAACTCCATATAGCGGCCGAAGAGGTCGTGCATGTAGTTTAGGGGGGGGGGGGTGTTTGTAGTCCAATATACGTAAAAATTGAAGTGTCCGGGAAACGAGGAAAACATCAATACACTGAACTGAACACGGTTTATTCAAAACATAATCTTCTCTTCAAAAACCACGAGCCAACCTTTGTGAACCCACGGCAACCCCCACAACCTAACCCGCCGCATGACCCGCTCGGGACAGCATAACATGCTAACATTATGTATGTTATGCGCCGCTGAGGTGGAGTCATCCAAGGAACGCGATGTCTCAGAGACAGCTTTTACCAAGGTGGTCGTGGGCAAATGTGAACGAGAGGCCGAAGGACAGCATTTTCGAAGGTGCCCTTGTTTCTGGCAGATGAAACACTTCCAATCGGCAACAGGGCACCGATCCGGGTTATGGAGACGAGCACATCGCCAACATGCGGTAGATCGGGGCACAGACGACGATACGTTCGAGCGGAATTTAGCAATCGAACTAACAGGATGAGGTTGAAGTGCCCGGACCTGGAGTTCAGCTAACGACAGTTCGCGAGCTAAAACACAGGCTTTTTCTAACGTAAGATCTTTTTCAAGAAGCAAGCGCTGTTGAATCGACGGAGAAGCAATGCCACAAACGAACCGGTCCCGCAATGCTTCGTCGAGGAACGATTTGAAGTCACACGACCCGGAAGTTGCTTCAACGCAATGACAAAATCATTGATAGACTCGGAGCTCCCGTTGGTCCCGTTTATAAAAACGAAAACGTTCCGATATGACGAGTCGGACTGGCGAGAAAGGTTTCAGGAGAAGGTCCTTCAGTTCCTCAAACGTTTGGGACGCCGGGAGTTCCGGGGACAGTAAAATTTTCAAAACCCCGTACGTTGTAGGACTAGTGATGCACGAGACCGAGACCGAGACGAGGCTTGAGTGGTCTCGGTCTCGCTCATGAGGGGATGGTCTCGGTCTCGATCATGAAAAGTCGGTCTCGTCTCGAAAAGTTAAAGGCGCGAATTCAAAGTATGTGTGATATTAGTGACGAGTGATCCTATTCTCGCCTCAATGATTACAGATGACGACGATAGATGAATTTATACTTTACTTTCCTTCCTTGGTGGCTCGTGGCACGAAGGGAGATAAGTGATACATTACTGATTAATGACCAAAGAGCTTTGTAATTGCCCCAAAATAGAATCGTACCTTCAAAACAATCGTCACACTGAGAACCAGCTCATTTAGTTCAAGCAAGAGACTTCCCTTCTCAGACACGACGAACGAGGCAGAGGTGCACAATCCCCTTTCATACATCAGACCCTCCTTCTCATGCTTCAACTGGCAATGTTAGTTTAAAAAAAAAAAAAAAAAAAAAAAAAAAAAAAAAAAAAAAAAAAAGCGGTGTCGAGTTTGATGATAGCGGCCCAGGGAAGTTTCAAACGCAAAATTATGGTTCCCTTGCACTAAGCAGCCTGGCCGCGGCAGCCAGTTGGCTGCTGTGCAGTTGGGCTTGTTCTAGTGGCTGCCCAGCCTGAAAATCTTTGCTGCCTAGTGCGCGGGCACCCATAGGTTGCAATGTATTACACCGGCCCCTCGGGAACCCTAACCCTTTTTTTTATTACGATACGTAGGCATAAAGGAGCTTTTAACGAACGAGGCACGATGTTTGTGACACGAGATGAAGTCGAGCATCGGTAGAGTTTATAGTGCGACTATACGCCTCAGGATCGTACGCTTTTTTTTACCTTCGATCGTACAAAGCCTTTTAAAGCCAATTAGGTTCATAATCATTTAATTTAACAGTTGCGTAAAGTCTCCCATTTGCCACACAACTTCATTTCAGAGAAATAAAAAAGAAGAAACAAAAGAAGCGCGTAAGATGAAAGCGGGCTTCCCTGCCTCAATTCTTCTACCAACTCACCAACATAATCAACTGACTTTGACCTTTTTGGGATATAATTTCCACGGTTCTACTCACCCTTCACCCGTCGTGCTTAAAGACCTACTTTACACACGCCGTGCGGTAAAGAGTGAACTCTTTTACCGTAAGCTCTTTACCGCACGGCGTGTGTACAGTAGGTCTTTACGCACGATGAACATCTGCTTAAACACTTCTTTAAGAATGATCTTAGGAACAGTAGATTATACGCCTAGGCAAGAAAGCGATTTTTTGGAGGCCGAGAGAAAAAATTGGACGGGCGAGGCGTAGCCAAGCCTGGCCTTTTCTCGAGACCCCAAAATCACTTTTTGACGCGGTGTGTACAGTATTTTCTTTATCAAAACATGGGTTGATTTTCTGGGCCACGGCGATAAAGTGAGTGTTTTATCCCCTAGGCTCTAAAATAATCAGCTATTTAAAAAAAAATAGTATCTTACATATAACGAGACACGTAAGTGCCATTTTACTTGCGAGTACTTTCTTTAGCTGACGAGGCAAAGCCGAGTCGGCTAAATGAGTTCGAGCAAGTGGATTGAGTTATGCACGATATTTTTCGCGCGACAGGTGAAGTAATAGTATATTTCACAACAAGTGAAGGAAATAGAGTTTTACCTGCGAGTTGTGTTTGGCTCACGAGGCGGGGCCGAGTGAGCTAAAAACAACGAGCAGAGTGAAAGCTTCTTCCTCACGAGCTGTGGATATTATTTTTCGCACGACCAACAGGTTTAATTGTCTTTCCAGGAAGTGTTCGGAGGCAAGGGTACGCTAATTGAATACAGAACTTTTTTTCACTTTCCTTCACTAGTGAATGAAAACCTTCCTGTTTCCTTCTCTTGCGAGGGAAAATGTGAAATTATTGGCATTCTGCCTTACTTTCCTTCACTAGTGAGTGAAAAAAAAATACTTTTTTCACCTAGCTCATCTTTTCAAGTAACAATCAACTTCCCTGTTGAGGTACCTGGAAGGGGAAGTATCACTTC
The DNA here is from genome assembly GCA_038030265.1 of Corythucha ciliata. Taxonomy (NCBI): domain Eukaryota; kingdom Metazoa; phylum Arthropoda; class Insecta; order Hemiptera; family Tingidae; genus Corythucha; species Corythucha ciliata. The sequence continues at coordinate 7,193,948 of CM075941.1, forward strand.
CCTCCCTGATCGTGCGAAAACAATCAAATATAATTCCTGAAAGAAGAAGAAATGTGCGTGATTCCTATGATAATTTTACAAAAAGTAAATTTTTTCCCATTATTTATGTAATTTTGTGCGTTATGGCGGGGGGGATAGGTCCACCCCTTGGATCCACCACAGCCCGGAGGAGGAGGCCCATAACACAATAGCCGTCTCGGCATGAAACAAGGTCATTTCATTGTTAAAATGTTCTGTATTCATAAATGAGCCATCATTTCTTCATTCTTTTAATTACGAGACCGAGACCAGTCTCGGTCTCGCTCCAGAAATGATATGGTCTCGTCTCGGTCTCGGTCTCGACGTTCGAGACCGAGACTCAGTCTCGGTCTCGTGCATCACTATGTAGGACCGATTAAGGTCAGAAGTAAAGGTACTTTGTTACTACCTTTAACATTGTTGATGATAAAGTACAGTTCGAGCCGCTCGCAGTAACTGCTAAACTTTTCGGGAGAGAACTCCCCCAATTGGCCAACGTGGTTCGGCATAGACTACGCTAGTTCGTTCTTTTATACTCGTCGCCAAATGAAGTGAACACGGTTTATTCAAAACATATGACCGTATTTATGAACGTTCCTTGACATTAAGGAACCCTTGAAATTCATTAAAACAGATGTTTTTATTGTGGTCAAAACTGTTCTCAACGGTTCCTTGACTCAAGGAAGCTTGAAGGAACGTTCATAAATACGGCCCATAATCTTCTCTTCAAAAACCATGAGCCAACCTTTGTGAACCCACGGCAACCCCCACAACCTAACCCGCCGCATGACCCGCTCGGGACAGCATAACATGCTAACATATGTATCAAAAATGAGGCCAAAAAACTTTTTGAGCCACCTACATATTTATGCCCTTATCTTCGTAGATAATGCGAATTTTATTTATGTTAGTCAAGAATAAAATTGTCATCAGAGGTGTACCAAACACACACAAAAGAGTTTCAGCAAGTGTACCACTTTGGCGCCATTTTTGATAAGACGATTCCCCGCCTCTCCCCTTCTTTAAGGAATTAAAATTGGAGGGCGGACTGAATAGAAAATGTTGTAAAACTCAATTTAAGCGGATTTTAATCGCCTTTCCGTAGAAGAGCAAACCCCGATAAATCAGACGCACGTGATGCTTGTTCTATAAAAAAAAACAAAAAAAAAAAAAACTATAAGATCAATCGATTTTTAATGACAGGATCAAAGGACCACCAAGCATTCTCTCTTCCTAAAGGATTTTTTTTTTTTTTTTTTTCAGCAGAGACAACCGGAAAATTGCCTTCTTTTACAAATTTTTGGCAGTCAATTAATTTGTCGACAGACACCTTCCTCTACCCCTCATTTTCCTCTCGCAAAATCAAAACGTTCTGCCGGTGTCTGGTGTTGTTTTTTTTTTTTCCACATTCGCGGTAACAGTTTCGTCAAAACCAGTTCGGTAGCTTGTAACGACTGACGCTAGCTCATTGAGTAAAGTAAAGAGACCAATGACACCGATAGTCAATCATTATTTTTTTTTTTGTATTGCTCAACAGGTATAATTTTTAATTGGGAGACCCCCCCCCTCCGCCGATTCCTTCTATGCACTTTTCATTCCTTTTTGTACCTATTTAGAACTGTCGTATTTATATAAATATTTATAATAGGAAACAGCTCCGGAAACTAATGCAAATAGTCAAGAGATAGCCGATTTTTAATGACAGTGAGCCGTAGTTAGGAACTGAAAGTAATTGTCTCTTCTAATTTAATTATATTATATATACTATGTATTCTTTTTTTCGTTCAATAACCGGTCGCAAAAATACCGGGTTAAGGCGAACTACCGAAGACAAAAACACCCGCAACTTGCCCTCCTCTCTACAGCAATTCCTTTCGTTTTTTTCACCCACAATCTGGGGCCGGGTCCGAGGGAACCGGCTTTTTACAAAGTTGGGGGGGGGGGGGTTTGAGGGGGCACTTGTTGATTCGGTTTTTTTAAAAGTTCCACTTTGTCCTATAACTTCAACAGCCGCAGCTATTTCCTTGTTTTGTTTTGCTTTTTTGACGCATAAAAAATCGTCTTCGTCGGTCATCGACTCGTTCAAATCGTGCTCATGCGTTCTTCTACACTTTTAAAAATAGGTCTGATTCCTATTGGATTAAAACTGTAGGGAATTGTACATTTGCGAGCTTTTTAATGCATTTCGACGTGGGTTTTAAACGTACAAGTTTGAGGGAGGGCAAAAATAAATCAGAGACTCCATACGACGAGAGATTAAATAGGAGCGCATGATCATGACAATGTCGAGAAATAAAAAATAATTAATTAATGGCGACAGGGTTAAACTTGAACTTGTGAGTCCCAGTTTCTTTCTTTTTTTTTTTTATTCATAAGAAGGAGCGGATATACATGAATTAGACCAGTTAATTGAAAGCCTGTCCTTCCTGGAGAATTCTAGCCATTAAAATCTCTGAGACTAGAACAACTAATTAAATAAAAAAGATGAAAAGGCGACTCACGCAGATCCAGTGCCGTTTCACAAGACAGAGCTTTTACTACGGTACAACCGCTATCTCAAAAATTATTTTCTCGAGTAGTTTAAATGACAATTGAATAGCAAAACGTGGAGCGGATTAATTGAAATGCTCTTGATTAATTTTTCAACAAGGTTTGAACAGATGAAAAATTGCTACAGGAAACTGAATTTTTATCGTTTTTCCATGGGAACTCCTCAGCCAAGCGTTCAAAATTGAGCAAAAAAAACCTGTTTTCCTCTTCAGGTTAAAATCTTAATGCGTCGGAGGTGAATAATAATTTGCCACCTTCATTTTTCTACGTTGGACTGAATTTAGGAAGAAGCAAAAATGTTAAAAATCACAATTTATTCATGACTTGTGTTTACTTCACTTCGATTATGACAATATCTCATCAAACACATCAACATGATGGTTCATGTTATATGGAGATCGACGTTGTATCAAATTTAGAGGACGCAAGTATAAAAATTAACGATAAAAATATTACTTTTCGAACCCTCGCCTTTATTTTTGGATCATATTAGTCCTCACCCCTCTCCCTTATCCGACCCCCAAAAAGCGACGGGAGCAAAATGCGTTAGTTACTTCTCGACTCTCGTTTAGGACACCAAAAACAGAATTTTCTAAAGTATTCAGCATGAATAATGCAAAACAAACTCGCATGCTCATCCTTCAAATTTATGCCTTTGCCACTTCATATGGATCGGGTCTGTTAATAATCCGATGTCCCCCCGCGAGCAAAAGCTCCTATATTCCATCGGGTGTGCTTAACAAGCTTCCCAATGTGACATTACTCTTTGTGTACAGGCCACGTGAAGGCAGGAGGAGTTTAAAATGGACTTTTCACTGTACATTCTCAATAGGTAGATCCCTATTTCTATGCACAAAAGAAACTCTTTGCTCTTCTTCAGTCACCTGAGTTATCTCATAAAAGGTCACGTTCACTGTTTTGTCGGGGCTATAACGGGACGACCCCTTTGCCGGGGGAATAATATTTGCATCAAAATAGCTTTAGGAAGATGGAAATCGGTTATCAAGATCACGAGAGTGCTTCCAAAAATATCAGTTTTTCATAAAAAAGAATCCTCTGAATCCTTGAGACAGAAAAAAAAAAAGTTTACATTATTGATGAGCACCGCGTGACTATTACTTTCTAACTTTTCGCATTGTTTTCATGCATCAGTTGCTTCTGTGAATTTGCATTTTTCTACATATTAGCCGTGAATTATCCGATTTTCATTTGTATCGGCGAGTTCGCGTTTTTTTTCTAGTCATTATCCTCGAATTAGCGTTTTTCGCCAATTTTCTTTTTCATTTATTTCCATTTTTGTCCTCGAAATAGGAATGTCCAATTTTTGGCAATTTTTTTCCATTTCATTAACAAATTAGCGATTTTCTAAATTTTGCCGTGGACTAGCGTTTGTCCCAATTTGAGCTGATAATTTAGCCATTCTACTAAATGTCAGTCGTGATCGTGAATGAGCCTTTTTTCGCCAAATGCGGATTTTCTCTTTTACTCAATTTTAGCCGCGATTTTTCCCACTTTGAACGTAGCCTTAAACTAGCGTCTTTTCTTGCCTTTTTTTTGGCTATTTGCGCTTGCAAAAAAGCAAAAGCCGGGGCAAATTAGCGTTTTTTTTCTTAATTTTTCAGCCGTAAAGCCGCATCTATACACCGCGAACCAGTAATTTTTTGTCAATTGCAGTGGGGGAACAACACCTACTAGGACCCGGGGCGTAAATCTCTGGAAGACCCTTTAGTCTCTAATTAAACTAGGAACATACTCTTTAGTAGCGTTGAAGTACATATTTTTCACAATTTTAGCCACGAAATTGCCTCCGAAAACCGTGTAAGTGCGTCTTAATTTAAACAACGAATGAATGGTTTTTCTCAATTTTACTATAGCATATTTTAATAGCTATAATACTGCAAATTATAGCTTTTTCCTCAATTTTATTCGTGAATTAGCTCATTTTCTCATACTTAGCTGTGAATCGGCGCTTTTTATAAGCTCTCAGCCGTGAACCCGCAGCAAGAATCCGCAAATTAGGTAGCGTTTGAGTAATTTTTCCCCGAATTTATCCGCAAATTAGCAATTTTTAAAACTTTAAACCGTTAATTGGCGGTTTTTTCCATTTTAAACTCCAATTCGTGTTTTTCTCTACATATTACCCGCGAACTAGCGCTTTTTCACAGTTTTAGCCGCTTGAATCAGCGTTTTTTCTCAATTTTATTCCCCAAGTAGCCTCAGGAATCCGCGAGTTGGTGTTCTCTCAATTTCAGCTGTGAATTAGCCTTTTTTACCCTCAATTTCAGCTGTGAATGAGCACATTTCTCCACTTTATGCGAATTATACCGCTTTTTCTCGATTTTATCCGTAAAATCGCAATTTTTCATAACTTAGCTGTGAATTAGAGTTTCCCTCCACTTTTTAGGCGCCAATTCGCGTTCGTTTCCGTTTCACGCCGTTGGCGTTTTTTCATTTTCAGCTGTGAATTAGGGGTTTTTTGTCAATTTTTGGCAGTGAATGAGCACATTTTCTTAATTTTAGCAGCGATTTTTAACGCTTTTTCTCGATTTTATCCGTAAAATCGTAATTTTTCATACCTTAGCGACGTGAATTATCGTATTCCTCCACTTTTAGACGTGAATTCGCGTTTTTTGTCCATTTCACTCGTGAATTAGCGCTTTTTCTCAATTTCGGTCCCAATGTTGCCCCAATAATCCACGAGTTGGCGCTTCACCCTTTTAGCAGTGAATTCGCGTTTCTTCTCAATTTTTATAGCTTTTATTTTTATTGTATACAATTTTTATTGTAGCACTTTATCACAATTTTAGCTGTGAATTAGCGGGTTTCTCCATTTTTAATACGCGAATTCGCGTTTTTCTCTTTTTTGTCCTTGAATTAGCGTCTTTCTCAGTTTTAGCCGCGTGAATTAGGGCTTTTTCCCCAATTTTAGTCCCGATTTCGCCCCAAGAATTCGTGATTTAGCATTGTCTCAATGTCAGGTGTGAACTACGGATATTTCTCAAATTTTAAAGCCGCACATTGATGCGTTTAATCACAATTCTAGCCGCTTATTAGTGTTTTTCTTCATTTTTGGGCCCAAAGAACTAGTTTTGCTCAATTTCAGGCATTTTGCTCTATTTTTGCACTTTTTGTGTATTCTTTCCACAAATTGGCGTTTCTTAACTAATTTTTCTATCGTTAATCGAATTAGCGTTTGTCTCATTTCATTCCGAAGTTACTGTAGTCGAAGGAACTATTCGGCCAATGGAACGAAATTGAAAAGAATACGCGTTTTCTCAATTTCAGCTATGAATTACATGACACTTTTTCTCGATTAGTATTTTTTCTCAATTTTAGCCGCGAATCAGCGTTTTTCTTAATTTTACATGCGATTTTAGCCATTCGTTCCTCTTAAAAAGCCCGATTTTTTCATCTTTAAGCTTTTCAGGGGCCCGGGGCGGTCCGCCTCACCCCCTCGCCCCTGCCTCGGTACGCTATAGAGGTCAATTGTGGCCTGGAAGTTTCATCCATGATACCGAGAATGAGGCGTTTTGACAGTTTTTTAGCCACGAATATTAGCGTCTTTTCCCAACCTTTTTTGCAGCGTACTTGCCCCAAGAACAGCATTTTAGTGCGACTTCTCGCACCTTAATACACTGAAGGAGCTAAACAAACGGAGGATTAGCGTATTTTCTCTATTTTAGCCGCTTAGTCACTCATAGGAGAGTGTATTTCTCTCAAATTGACCCTTTAGAACAGCGCTTTTTGTGGGCTAAATCGAATATTCAGCTACACTACTCTTTGCCTGGGTAAGATGGATTGAAAATCGTTGAAAGGAGCCAATATCGCTGTCAAACGAGAAAACTCGTTTTCACGGGTCTTGACCCTTGAACCCTCGGTACGCTACTGATTCACGGACAGAAGTGAGAAAAACCCGCTAAAATTAAGAAAAATACTCCCAAAATAGCCCCAAACATACATTTTTAACGGATATTTCTAGCCTCGAAACTCGCTACATCGATGGCTATTTACCCATCGAATCCCGACTCATTGCCTAGGTATTGCATAGGGCGTGACAATTTTCGGTGCTATTTTTAGCCCCGAAAGTGGCTAAATTCATACCTATAGCAGCGTTGCCGACAGATATTTTGTTGTACCTGTCATAAGTCAAGCTCAAAAGTCCATCAAAATGTATCCCATTCCGTTAAAAAAGTCCGCCTGAGGCGCCAATAATCAATAGTGGCGAGGGGGGGGGGGCAGACTTACCCGGTCTTCTGAGTAGGCCACTTTTATTAAAAGCATAAAGACGGAAAAATTGGTATTTTAAGGTAGGTATTTTATTCATGATTTTAGGAACAAAATTTAGGAATAAAATGCTCAGTCGAGGCAAAAATTGAGAAACATCGGCTAATTCGAGGTTTACAATGGCCCTTTTACTGTCCCTGCTTACTGTCCAACCACATCAAAAGCCCAACCACGTCAGCAATAGTCCAACGACAGCGAAGTTGTAACCAATAACCTCACACCGCGGTAACGTCTCAACCACAGTAAAGTTTCAACCACAAAGAAGGCTCATTTACAGCAAAGGTCAAACCAGAGGAAAGGTACAACCACAGCCAAGGTCCACCCACAGTTATAACCTCCAACCGCTCAGTAACGACCCAACCACAGTTGGGATGCTCCAAACCTCAGTAAAGCTCTAACTATAAAGACGGGCCCTCCCTCAGCAATAGACCAACCAAACTGTGTACATCAAAAGTTCAACCCCCACCCAAGCTCCAACCACAGCAAATGGTCAACCACAGCAAAGCTCTAACCACAGTTATAACCTCCAACCGCGCAGTAACGTCCCAACCCCAGTTTGGATGCTCCGAACCACCGTAAAGCTCCAACCACAGCAATGGTCCAACCACAGCAAAGGCCCAACCACAGCAAAGCTCTAACCACAGCTATAACCATCAACCACGCAGTTACGTCCCAACCCGAGTTTGGATGCTCCGAACCACAGTAAAGCTCCAAACACAGAGAGCCCCACCACAGCAAAGGTCCAACTACAGCAAAGCTATGTGGCGTCCCTTCACATTTTTACATAAAAACATCAGTTGTTCGGTTTTTCTTTGTTAAAAAAATATAGACTTTCGTTCTCTGACTTACGCGGTCTCGTTTTTCTTGTACACGCTTACAACTGGTGACCCCGACTTCACTCGTAGTATTATGGCTCAACCGGCTAATGACGACGCGGTTCTAGAGCCACAACGCATTTCAAGTGTCTCCGTTCGGCTACCTCCGTTTTGGCGCCACCGGCCTGATCTTTGGTTCCGCCAAGTCGAAGCTCAGTTCGACTTACGAGCCAACCGTATCACTCAGGACACTACGAAATTCAATTGAGTCGTTTCCACTCTCGACATGGACGTCCTCGAATACGTCAGTGACATCATCAACCACCCATCTGCGACCCACAAATACGATGCCCTGAAAACAGCGCTTCTTTCCGCTTTCACCGACACCGACGAACACAAATTCACCAAACTCCTCCACGAGGTCGAACTTGGAGACGATAAACTGTCACAACTTTGGAGGCGCATGAAGTAGCTCGCCGGCACTCAAATATCTGACGACGCGCTCAAAACTTTGTGGCTTCACCAACTTCCGTCCGATTCCTCAACTTCCGACCTTTACCGATTCTCACAAAATTAGCCGACAAAGTTTTCGAAGCTGCTGACCGTGGACGACATCACTTCCTTCCTCCAGAGTCAACACATTCCCCTTCCGAACCCCCAACTTCCGCACCTTCTTTTTCCACCCTTCTCGACGCGATCCAACGGCTCACTCAACGCCTTACCGACCTCGAACAACATTCAACCCCCTCGCTGATACGCCGTCGCTACAGATCACCTTGTCCCAAACCAGAACTACACACTTCACCCCCAAAAACAGGTTTCTGTTATTATCACGAAAGGTTCGGTAACAAAGCTCAAAACGGTCGTTCCCCCTGTTCCTTTTTTTCAAAAAACTAATGTGTAACTCGACACGCCGCCTATTTGTCACCGACAAAACAACCAAAGTTCGTTTCCTCATCGACTCAGGCGCCGACGTAAGCGTCATTCCCTGCACGCGCCGCGACAAAACTAATGGCCCACAGAAGTTCATTTTGTCTACTGCTGATGGTTCTGCGATCCCTACGTATTGTTCCCGCCTTCTCTCACTCGATTTCGGTCTTCACCGTTCGTTTTGATGGCCCTTCGTCCTCACAGAGGTAACATACCCCATTATCGGAGCCGACTTCTTGGAACACTTCGATCTTCTCATCGACCTCCGTCGTCATCGTCTGTTGGATGGCACTCCTCAACTTTCTGTCGCTGGTGTTCATCCTTCAACTGCACCGTCGAATAACCCAGCACGCCTGAACCTCTGTGACACGACGAATAAGTTTGCCGCGTTGCTCACGCAATTCCCTGAGATCGTTCAACCCCCCTCCTTTCCACGCCCATCTCTACCACACAATACCCAGCACGCAATCGAAACCACCGGACCACCTGTTCGTTCCCGCTTTCGACGTCTTCACCCCGACAAGTTGAAAGCTGCCAAAGCAGAATTCCAGGCATCTGTCGTCCCTCTAAATCTTGTTGGTCTAGTCCGTTCCACCTCGTTCCTAAAAAAGACGGCACCTGGCGACCTTGTGGTGATTTACGACGCCTAAACGCTGTCACCAAACCTGACCTCTACCCTCTCCCTCATCTTCACGATTTCACGTCCAATCTTTACGGAACGACAATTTACTCGAAGCTAGATCTCCTTCGAGCATACAACCAAATACCAGTCTCACCTTCCGACATCGAAAAAACCGCCATCATCACACCTTTCGACCTTTTTGAATTTCCGATGATGTGTTTTGGTTTACGCAACGCCGGTCAATCATTTCAGCGATTTATGGATGAAATACTTCGCGACCTTCCCTTCATCTTCGTTTACCTTGACGATGCGCTTATCGCTTCCAAATCTCCCGCAGAACATCTGGAGCATCTCACTCTCGTTTTCCAGCGTTTCAGGAGCTACGGACTCCATCTTAACGTGAACAAATGTGTTTTCGGCGTAACCGAAGTAGACTTCTTAGGTTTCCGAATCACACCGTCCGGCACATCACCACTTCCTCAACGTGTTCGTGCCCTCACCGAAGCTCCTCGACCTACAACCTTTCAATCCTTGCGTCGTTTCCTCGGAACCATAAATTTCTACCGCCGCTTCATTCGCCGCGCGGCCTGGGCCCAAATCACGCTTCACGACGTCTTAAAAACTAGCAAAAGCGAAACATCTCCCATCCGATGGACTGATCAGTTGATGGCCTACGACCATTGCCTGCAAGATCTCGCTGACGCTACCCTTCTCGTCCACCCCAAGCCTGACTCACCCTTGACCCTTACTGCCATTGGCTCTGCTCTTCATCAACAAACCGACGGTACCTGCCAACCGCTAGCGTTTTTCTCTCGGAAGCTCAGTGAAACCGAACGACGGTACAGTGCCTACGGCAAAGAGCTTCTAGCAATTTACGCTTCAGTCAAGCACTTTCGGGACTTCGTCGAGGGTCAACAACTCACAATTTTCACAGACCACAAGCCCCTCATTTTCGCTGCGGAGCGTCCCCTCGTCAATTTCGTCACTTAGATTTTGTAGCGCAGTTCACGACCGATATTCGACACATCAAAGGAAGTGACAATGTCGTAGCAGATTACCTTTCCCGAGTCGACTCCATCCATATTTTCGATTTCACAGTCGTCGCTAAAATTCAAGAAGCAGACGACGAGCTAAAAAAGCTCTGCCTCAATTCGTCACTCAATCTTTGTCGAGAATGCATACCTGGCCTCAACATATCGTTATTTTGCGACGATAGACACCGCGTTTTTATTCCCTTATCCCTTCGTCGTCAAGCGTTCGCTCTAATTCACAACAGCGTACACCCATCACAACTAATTCGTGAACGATTTGTTTGGCCCGGAATTGAGCGAGACTCCAGATCTTGGGCAAGAAACTGCCTTCAATGTCAGAAATCCAAAATTAGACGTCATACCCGTAGTCCTCTCGGTGTTTTCCCTCCCGTCGACGCACGTTTTCAATGCGTCCACTTGGACATCATTGGTCCACTTCCCCCATCACACGGTATGCACTACATCCTCACCTTGATCGACCGTTTTTCTTCCTGGCCCGAAGCCATGCCCATTCAATCAATCTCCACCGAAACAGTGGCTGACGCTCTTTTCAAGGAATGGATCGCCCGTTACGGCGTTCCCGCTAAGAACACATTTTTACATAAAAACATCAGTTGTTCGGTTTTTCTTTGTTAAAAAAATATAGACTTTCGTTCTCTGACTTACGCGGTCTCGTTTTTCTTGTTCACGCTTACAGCTATAACCACAGCAGAGCTCCAAACGTCAGTAAAGCTCCAACCCATAAATAAGGCCCATCCACAGCGAAGCTCCAACCACAGTAAACCTTATAAACAACCAAGGTGAAGCTTTCCTCTTTTTTTTCCTTTTCTTCGTTTTCTGAAATCAGGGACGCCAAAGAAGGCTCGGTCCCGGCGATAAAGGGCCCATAGTGCTACCCCCCTCCCACTCGACCGTAAAAAAAAAACAAAACGGAAGACCGAAAAAATCCTTTTTGACCGTCAAATTTGCCCTCTCCAGACTCCAACTCACGTGTTAAAGCCAAATCATTCAGTTTTCTGCTTGAATGGTCAGTCTCCATGCCAAAATTGTCTGTATCTAAACGAAAAATAGCCAATTTCGCCGTGGAAAATCTGTTTCCCAGATAAAATTTCAAGATTTGCTCGTTTTTTTTGTTTGTTTGTTTTTTTTTTAGGGCAATATTTGATTTACAAGAAGAACGTAGGTGGTTTATCGCGTTCAAATATTTTTCTTTAATATGGGCTGGCAATGACTATTGCAGGAAACTTCATACACAATTAAAGAAATCAGGAACAAATTTCCACACTGTATATATACGGGAGCTTAAGTATTTGAAAAATTCGAGGCGAATAATTCAGCCTACACTCAAGGTTCTTAGACCAGAAGAAACCCCTGTATGCAATAATTACTAATATCCCGTTATCTGAAGGGCCTTGGCGACTTATAGAGAGATAACATGGCTGATGTATCACAAATATTTTTGGTTCTGATTAAATCTGAAAATATTGATTCAGCTATGCTTAGGTACCCCTTTTTTAATCATTAAAATTGGAAAATTCCTGAATATTCGTTTCACGAACAGACGCATTCAATAATTAGGCCGTAAGCTGTAAGAAAGATTTCCATAATTTTGTTCTCGTATAGAAAGAAAAATAATCAACAAGTAGCCTACGACCGAGGATACTTTCTTAAACTTAGGTCACCATTGATATCGCTTTTAGTGAGTCTCAAAGAAGTGTGTGAACGGTCAACTAACTGGTAAAAAATCTGATTTGTATTGAAATTTGAACATAAAGTTAACGTATTGTAACGTCATTTATCGGAAAGGTGCTAAAACTTCCTATAGGGTCACAGAAAACGACTGTGTGGATGTTGCCGTTTCAATGTTTTACTATCATGAGGTTGTAAAACGAAGAATCCTGGCATGAGAAAACTAATTTTTTCTCTTTCACATTCTCCGAAGGTACAGAGAAATGTCACACTGGTGGAGGGGGGGGAAGGGATCTGTGACAGGACTGTCGGGGTTCGTGACCTTTATAAAACGCGAACAAAAAACGTTTTAGGTGTATGAAGTACAATTCTGTATGATTCCTCACGCGAATTTGTCTCAACTCGGATGAGTCGGAAGCAATTGCTCTGGCTGTTATTATGATAATAATTTCACAGGAAGGGGCGGGAAGGGCTATGTTTAAAAATCACGGGCAATGTCACGGAAATAAAGACATTTTTAGTTGTACTTTTATTCAAACGTTATTTCCAGCCGATAATTTAATAGCGTTATTCGTCCTTGTCTAAGGAATTTATTAACAAAAACGAAACGGAAAATCGTAATTTTAAAAATGTCCAACAGTTAATCCTCTGCCTCCTATGTCCTATGAGCACAACGATTCTAGTTCAAACTATGCAATTAATCGCAACAGTTAGACATTTTAATTTAGTTTTCGAATAACGTAGGCAAAAAATATGACAGCCCTAAATGGTTCTCCCAAAGCTAACATGCGAATGATGTTAAGACGACAACAACATTGCCTTTATGAACAATAAAAAAAATTGATTCTGTTAAGGACGTCACAAGTACAGTTGTGGGTTTCGTTGCCCGCGGTTTGAAGATTACGTTAATTAATGTCTAGAGACGGAGGAAACAGATTGGTTGATAACTTCATTCAAGCTTGACAAGTGGTTACGGAGGAGAAGTTTATAAACATTGAAGCTAATTTCATTGTACATGGAAGTCTTCTATTTATTAAAATATTTATACCGAGGGAAAAAGGATTTATTGCTTACAAGGGAAGATTATTTCAAAACGTTTGCCGCAGCCAGGAATTACTGGCGTTGTGTACGCATCAGTAGCGATTAAGCAGGTTCGTTCGCTATGTGTCAAATACGGAGAATAGAGGGATAAATCGATTGCACCGCTAATTATTTTGCTCTGTTTGAACTTGTTGAGGAATGATAAATTTAGTCACATGAGCGAATAACTGCTTGACACCGTTGAGCAAACATTATTGATGTGCTCCTCATTAGTCCAAGTAATCTGTGCTCTTCTCTTTTTAATCGAGGAATGAAATATTGCGATCAACAGCCGAACAGATATTTAAATTGCGTTGAAAGCCACGAGAAATACGCATTCTATATATGCGTTTTTGGCGAATTATAAGTAGGAGACGGACTAATGAACTTTAGCGCGAGATACATGACAGGGTATGCACTTATGGTATAATCATCGAACTGGTCAGAAAATTAGCTTTAATTGGACGCTCTCTCATTTCGCGGGAGTATAATCTTGCACATTTCTTTAATGAAGTTGAAAGCCGCCGTGTGTCCGTATCATTTTTTTTTTTTTTTTTAACATATCTCGCTCCGGTATTAAGCTATAAATACGTCCTACATACCCCCTTTCGCAGATATCAAAGGTATTATAAGCTCCTGACGTCTCCTTCACGGGTATGGTCCAAGCACTTGTATCAGGAACGTTGACATTCCTATCACAATTCCTAACATCATGAACATAGCGCGGCACGGCGAGGCATAGATCTTGTGAACAGGATGTTTAGCGACAGTCACATTGCAGAAGGGGGGCGTGACTGAAGATTACGTTGCCAATTATATTTCATAAATGGTCAGACATTGATTTTCCCAGGAGGTTTTCTGCTCGGTGCCAGCGATCTGGAACTCGTATCGGTCGCGATTATAATTAAACCCATACATGTCTGCAATTGTGGTTCTAAAACTTTGCACACATACTTTCTCGTTAGGATCTGAAGGTTTCCTCGTTTTTTGACAAAAATATTACGTCAATTGACCATTCGTTTCAAAAGCGGCTCATAAACGTACAATAAATATTGCGCAAACTATGGATTGTACAATAAAATTGAACGTTTGTGGGCAGGGCTGGGCAAATATTAGTAATTGGTAATTTGTAATTTATAACAACACGCCATTGTAATTAATAATTTGTAATTAAAAGCACTTTTTCGAAGTAATTTGTAATCTTCAGAGCCAATAATACTTCGAAAACTCAGCGGGTACTGTTTCGCGCCTTACTTGGAGCTTTTGTAAGAGTTTTTGCATGAAATTCTCTGAAAAAAAAAGAGTTTCAAAGCAATTATGACACGAGCGATATCCTCGAGCTTAGGGTTGTAGGGTTGCCAATTTGAAATTTGAGAAAAACGGTACAAAAGTTTCAAAGATCGAAACCCCAAATCAGTGGCGTAAGTAGGAATTTGTCTTCGGGGGGGGGGGGGGGGTAAGGATCAGATTGAAATCTCGTAAGGTTGAAAGGAGGCGGGTAATTTCACATTTTAGTCATCATTCCACCCAGCCAGTACACTCTTGAATCTGGACATCTTGCTGGCCTCATCATAGCCTCAATCTCTCAGTTAGGGGCGATTTTTGGACTCCACCCGGAAATTAGCGCTTTTTTGGCCGAGTGTATCGTTCTTATCAATTTCAGCCGGCGGTTTTGCCCCACCCCCTCCCATAGCCATGAATTTGCGCATTTTCTCAACTTTAGCAGCAAAGTATCGTTTTTATCCTAAAAGCGATGTTTCTTAGTTATCCACGTTTTCCTCAATTTCAGCAGCATATTACCGATTTTTTAATCTTTTTACCAGGGGATTAGCACTTTTCTCAGTTTCAGCTGGAAATTAACGTTTTTCTTTAGCGTTTTCCTCAATATTAGCCGCAAAATAGGGAAACTTTTCACGAATTACGATGTTTTTGTTTCACCATACGCAATGCATGAGCGATTTTCCTCAGTTTACTCGGGAATTAGCGGTTTAGCCTGAAAAGCTGCCTTCAGAATCCGCAAATTGGCGTATATTCAGTTTTTGGTGCAAATAAGAATTTTTCTCAATTTCAACCGCGAATTAGCGCTTTTTTAAAATTGTACCGGCGACGTGTCGTGGCGTTTCAAACCTTTGAATTAGCGAATTTTCTCAATTTCAGTATTGGCGTCTGGCGCAATTTCAGCTGTAAATTGGCGATTTTTTTCATTCTTAGCCGCGAATTAGCAAGTTTCTTAATTTTAAGGCTTAAAATTAACCTTTCTCTTAATTTTGACCAGGCTGATTATTTTATTTTCTAAATATTACCCGCAAATTAGCGGGTTTTCACATTATACTATTTTATTATTATTTTCTTTTTATATATTATTTTATATATTATATATTATTTTATTATATTTATTATACTATTTTCGCATTATCTACTGAATTTTGTCAATTTTTGCCAAGAATCGGCGTTTGACTCAATTTAAGCTGCAAATTAACAATTTTTCCCATTTTTAACTGAGCATTAGCACTTTTCCCCCAATTTGAAGTGAAAATTAACGTTTTTCTTAATTTTAGCTGCGCTAATTGGTGATTTTTTTCAATTTTTGCCGCGAATTAGTGGTTTTGTTCATTTTGTATGTGCGAATTAAAGTTTTTCCATAACTCTATATCTGCAAATTGCAAATTAGCGATTTTTCCCAATTTCATTGTGAAATATCGTTTTGTGCTAATTTTGCGTTCATTCAGCATCCTATTCCCTTTTTCATACGCGAATGGGCGATTTTACGCCATTTCAGTTGTAAATTTGCCATTTTTGGCCAATTTTAACCTGAAAGCGTCTTTTATTTGTCAGTTTTCTCAACTTTACACAAAACTTTTTGCGTTGATTTTCACAATTTATTCGTAGAATGGCCTCCATGTACCGGGAATCAGCGATTTTTTTTCTTAATTTTAGTCTGGACGTTGCATCGCGAGACCACGAATCAGCCATTAGCGAATTAGCCAAATTAGCAAACCACGACTATCCGGGGTTCCCCGTGACAGTTCGCAGGCTGGGATGTGGGGCAAAAGTAGTCAAATTAGCAAATTTGATCCCGGACATTTCGCAACCCTACTCGTGCGACGCGTTTGGCATCTTGGGGCTATGCTGTTCCTGCTTCTTATCTCAAAGATCTGTTCTGACGTTCGATTGTTGGCTGGACGCACTAAAAAAATGACAGTGAACAAGAGCGAGACGCTTGCGTGTTCCACAAATCCAGCTCTTGGGTAATTGGTAATTGAAAAAGTAATTCAATTACAGTAATTGTAATTTGTAATTATTCGTGGAAGTGAAAAGTAATTGGTAATTTGTAATTAATCCGCTTTTTTGGAAGTAATTTGTAATTAATTTGTACTCAAAATCTGTAATTTGCCCACCCCTGTTTGTGGGTTGTATTGATGGTTTGCACATCCTTTCGCGGAATTGGATCTTCCAGAAATCGAAGTTCGCGGATTGGGTTCGAACAAAAATCAAATTTCTTCGGTTTGGTTCTTCGAAAAAACAATTGCTAGTGTTTCGCTTGTAAAAAAAAACAAAAAAGAGCGGGCTCATCGACTCTTTTAAAAAGCCGAAGTTTGAACCTTGTCTCACTCAATGACTTTCTCGGCTTTGGACCCTTCAAATCCCAATTTGAAGGATTTTAAAACAAAAAATCGCAGGCTTAGCCCGTTCCGGCCCCTTTCTAAAGACTATTTGAAGTTTGATTCGTCCTAAGGCTACAAAATTTGGGGATTTGACCCGTTCAAACCCCAATTTGAAGCCACTAGCGTACCATGGTAGGGGCGAGGAGGGCGTACCGCCCCTTGCCCCCTGTCAGGCGGGGCCCCCGAGAAACTTAAATGCGGAAAAATTAGGATTTTTAGGTTCATTCTTGTAAAAAGGTTGGACTACGATTTGTTATTTTACGAATTTCAATCTATATCCGACCTGGAAAATATAACGTTACAAGTGATGGGCTGACTATTCGATTGAGCCCCCGAGAGAGCAATTCTGGTAGCTCAAATACAACAGAAATATGCGCCTCCTTGAGGGAAATTCACGGCTAAAATAGCGAAAATACACCGCCCCCACTCCCAAGTTTCGTTAGGTTCTTAAGCGAGCTATAACGTACTGATTCGCAATTCGCAACGCGCTATTATTCGTGGCTATAACTGCGAAAAAGCGCAGGTTCGTGGTCTCAAGATGCAACTTCCAGACCGAAATTGAGAAAAAAAATCGTCGATTCGACGGCCATTCCACGGCTAAAATGTAGACATCAACGCAAAAATGTTGTTTCTGGGCAATGCCCGAGGCTATACGATTGAGATTGAGAGTACACGCTACTAATTCAATGCTGTACAAGTAAACAAAAATCGTGGCAATTATTGCCAAAAACAACGCTAATTCGAGTTTAAACTGGACCAAAATGGCAAATTTACAACTCAAATGGCGAAAAATCGTCTATTAATAAAAAAAAGAGAATAGATAATGTGCTAATTCGCTGCAAAATTATCAAAAAACGCTATTTCACAGCTGAAATTAAGAAAAGTCACTAATTCGCGGCTGAAATTGAGAAAACGAAAATCTGTATAGCTTCTGAAAGAATCAAGGCTCAAACTGAGAAACAGCGCTAATTGGTAGACAAAAATTGCTCACGAGGGGCTGAAACCTAAAAAAACAACGCGGCTAGAATTGACAAAAATATTAATTAGCGCGGCCAACATTAAGAAAAACACTAATTTTCAACTCAAACTGAGGAAAAAGTGCTAATTCGGGTCTAAAAAATGAAAAAATGGCTAAACTGCAGCTAAAAATGAGGAAAACGCCAAATCGTGACTAAAATTAAGGTAATTCGCGAATTCACAGGTTAGAAACACTTCAAAGTCGCTAAAATTGAAAAAAACGCGAATTCGCTGCTAAAATTGAGGAAAATAATGGCGGATAAAGTGTGTTTGAATTTCTAATTCCGCCTTCTGACGACAAATTTGTGGCTAAAATTGAGATAAACGGCAAATTCATGGCTATAAGTAAAAGAAAAAATACTGATTCACGGCTAGAACTGAGATAAAGCCCTATTCTACATATAGTTAAAATTGAAAAAAAAATACTAATGCGGTGCCAAAATGTAAAAGAACCCGCCAATTAGCGGCTAAGACAGAGAAAATCAATAATTATTCTGGCTAGAATAAAGAGAAAGTTAATTTTCAGCCTAAATTGAAACAAAAAGTGCTAATTCACTGTCAAAAATGGAAGAATTGCCGATTTCTAGTAAAAATATCGGAAAACGCCAATTCGTGGCTAAAATGAACAAAATTCGCTAATGCACGGGCTAGAAATAGCTACTGCACTGCTAAAATTACGAAAAAGCGCTAATTCACGGCTAAAATTGAGACAAATTTCAATTTGCGTCAAAAATTAAAAGTACGCTAATTCGCGGCTTCCTCCGGTAACTATGAGGCTAAAATTGAGAAAAACCGCTAATTTATGGCTATGAGTGAAAAACTCGCAAATTCGCGACTGAAACTGAGACGAAATCGCTATTCCGTAGCGTTATGGTTATGGTGAACAAAAAATGCTAATTTTTTAAAACCGTTATTTTCCGGCTAATATTGAGTAATTTTTAGCTCATGCTGAGTAAAGCGCTAGAAAAAATCGCTAATTTGCAGCTAAAATTGTGGAAAACGCCAACTCGAGGAAAGTTGAAGAAACATCGCTGATTCACAGGATAAAATGTACTTTGCTGCTAAAGTTGGGGAAAAGCGCTTATTTATGTCTATAATGTGGGGGGGGGGGAATCACCCCGCTAAACCGTGGCTAATTTGCGGCGAAAAGAGCTAATTTGCTGTTAAAGTTGACAAAAAGCACTCATTCGCGGCTAAAATGGAGAAATTCGTGGTTTAAACTTGGCATAACCCCTTTTTAGCGGATAGGTTGTGCAAATAGCGGTAATTCGCCTACAATAAATGGAAAAGGCTTTGGCTAAAATTAGGAAAAGGCCTTAGAGGTTACCAATAGAGGTTTTAAGGTGTTAGAGACTTTAAGGGGCCTCTTGAAGATTTCCGCCCCGGGCCCCGATACGCATAGGTCCGCCAGTGTTTGAAGGATTTCCCTTCCTCAGCAATTATTTCATGGATTGGCTCTTAAAAAAATTAAAAAAAAAAAAAAAAAAAAAAACGTGGGCTAGACTCTTTCAAAGAGCCTGAAGTTTGTCTTGCCTCCTAAAGGCCAAATTTCACGGCGTTGCCTTCAAATATGTTCGCACACTAAAAAGTGATTGAAACTAACGATTCGCCCCTTGAAAATAGTCAAACTTCGACAAACCACACCCCAGAAATGACCGTATTCATGATTTGCGACCTGAAAATTTCTCTATTCACCCTTGAAATGGCTAAATTATTAGTGTTATCTATAATGGGCTTGCACCCGGCATAGCCGAGCCCAAAGCGCTTAAGCCGTCACCGGCTCATACGCTATGCCCTTTAGGGTCGGACTTGGAGAGACCTATAATGCGGATCCTCAAATCTTCCAACGGCATTCAGAAACTGGAGGACTCGGACCCCCTCGGTCCTCTAGAATGTGATGCCAGGCACTCAGGTAGCCTGTCTGATCCAAAAATGCGGAAACGAGTATAGCCGCAAACCGGTCACTCTCCCTCCTAAAAAGTGCATCGCAGACCTCCAACTCGCAGAGTCGACACGTCGGCGTCGGTTCTGCCACCATTCCTATTGCATAGAGATGTTTTAATAGCGCATAATCGCCCGTGAAGATCTTTATCACTCTCCGCATGCTATACCTCTGCTCAGTGATATCAGCATACAGCAATACCCGAATACTTTCCCTCGCCTGTCGACAGTCTTTTATTGAGTCGATAGTCTTGACTAAGCTGACGGCACCCACCTGGAAAATCTTCAAACTGACGATCGAGCAAAACCGACCATTCACGATCCAGAAAAGGTCAAATTCGCGCTTTTAAAATGGTTAATCTGACGACTCGTGCCTTCAAAGTGGCTAAACTATAACCGTTTGCGCTCTAAGCTTGATTAAACTGAACCATTTTGAACCATAGAAATATGAAGAAATATGTGCAAAAATGCCTGTACTTACGATTCGCGCCTTGAAAATGCTAAAACTGATGACGATCCGTGCGCTAAAATGGAAAAACTGTGCTATTCACAGACCTCTATAAAATCAAAATCACTAAACTGACGATTCGTGCCCGAAAATAGACCAACTGGTTACTCACTCCTTAGAAATATAGCAAACAAGCAGGGGGCAAAACGGACGATTCCGGGACTTGAAAATGGCTAAAATGACGAGATCGACCCTAAAAAGAGCTAATAAGTCCTTGGCATTCTAGAAAATGCTTGACAACCTAATCTCTCCTTAAAAATGGCAAAACTTATTTAGTACCATTATCGACCAGCAAACTGGACGCAATCTAGGCTATTCCCGCCTCTAAAGCGCCCCTATAAACAATAAACTAACGGTTTTCTTTCCCACACCGAACTGAGCCGTCTCCACGTTGCCTCAGGGTGTGGATCCGAGTTTTTCCCAGTTGGCTGTAGGGGGGGTGTATGAAGAAGTTCGTCGACGTTTTTCTTCAATTTTAGCCTCAAGCGAGTGTATTTTCACAATTAAACCGTGAATGAAGCCTTTTACTCCATGGAATGGCGACTTTTCTTAATTTTTTCCTGGACTTTCCATAGCGAAATCATACGAATTGGTGCGTTTTCTCGATATTAGCCCCGAAAGAGCACCTTTTGTCAATTTTAACCACGGATATGCGTTCTTCCTCCAGTTTAGGCGCAAATGAGCAACTTTTCTCAATTTTTTGGGGGCTGTATTTCTCAATTTAAGCGCGAATTAGCGGTTTTCCTCGCATTCGAAGTGGGTTTTTTCCTCAATTCTGACGGAAATAATCATTTTTTTCCCGATTGCAGCCGTGAAAAAGTCTCCATAAACCTGGATGGATTAGCGCCTTTCTTTAATTGTGGCTGGACTTTGCATCGCGAATCAATGCGTTTTCTCAAATCAAGCCGCAAAAGAGCGCTTTTTCTAAATTTTATCCGCGAGTTAGTGTTTTTCTTTTAATTCGTTCTTATAATTTTGAAGGCTGATCCCAAAGATTTGTAAAAAATGAAATAAAAATGTATAAATAAATATAATTAAATAAATAAAATGGAATATATTAACTCAACATGTGTGAAGTGATGAAGAAGGCTGAACTTCGGTTGTACGAATTTTACTGCCACCACTTCCGGGGTTCCGGGTTTCGCCGCCACTGCCGATCTCAGAGTAATTATGTCCGATTTTTGGCAGCTTGGTTAGTTTGTCGGGCTCTGATTGACGATAATTTCCAAATTTTTGGACATCGGGTTGACATAAATCACCGAAAATTCGGTTATCGATGGGATAGAAAATAAGAATATAACAACTTAAACTGCGGATTTTAGCTGCAAACTAGCGATTTGTCTTAAATTTGGCAGTGAATTATCGTTTTCCGCAATTTTAGTCGCGATTTAGCGCTTTTTTTTCAATTTTATCCACGAAGTTGCCTTCAGAAACCACGAATTAGCGTGTTCTCTCATATCTCAGCTGTGCGAATGGGCGTTCTGTCTCAATTTCAGCAGCGAATTAGGGTTTTCCTCAATTTTACAGGTGAACTAGCGTTTTTTTCCATTTTAGCGGCGACTGGGCGTTTTTGACGGCGTTTTAGGCGTGAATTATAATACGTATATAGCGCTTTTTCCTCAAGTTCAGCTGCGAATGCGAGCACTTTTTTCAAATTTAGACCCAAATAAGCTATTTTCAGCCACTTTCACACTCAGCCATAAGGTAGCGCTTTTTCTAAAATTATATCGACAATATGTTGCCTCCTGAAACAACAAAATTGGCTCTACCTCAAACTGGCTGTGAACCTTGTGAACAACACAATCATACTGCCAAATTCAACAAAAACGGTCCCACTCGTTTGTTTACCGCATATTTTGCCAAAAATTTCCTTTGTTTTAACTTTTCTAGATAATTTGAACAAAAAAAATATGTGTATGGCAACTCGACGCATGCGCCGACTCGTTTGTTTCCGTCGAAACATCGCTCTGTCCGTCACAAACGCGTCGAACGCGTGTGCGTGAGTGTTCGGTGAGCCTATAAATTCAAGGATATCCCGACACATGAGCGAAATCCGTCAGAGCGTGGTTTGTTTAGCCTTCCGGACTGCCTGGACGCACTCTGTTCGTCATGAACACGTGTGTGTGCGCCCTATATAGATTCATGGTGCCCGCCGACACATATGGGCGAAATCGTTGATTTTGCGGGCATATTCCGTCGGAACGTCGTTTGTTAACGTCTGTATAGCCAAAATGCTCGTTTGTTTGTCCTCCCAGATCACTATAATGCCACAAACAAGCGTGTGTGCAGATCAGTTTTCACGCAACCCGACACACGAGCGAAATCGTTTGTTTAGCGTCACATTCCGCCGGAATATCGTTTGGTTACGTTTGTTTATTACATTATAGGTAGATTTATAAACTATTACATTATACGGACGTCACGAATACGTGAGTGTGCGATTCGTAAAAGGCTAAAAAACGACGCTTTTCGCTAAACAAAAAACAAACGATATTGTGTCTGGCTAGATCGTTAAACAAACAATCTGGCTGATGTCTTGTGAGTCTGGTTGCGTGAAATTAGCCGCACAAATTTTTTTTTTTTTTGAAATATTGTATTTGAAAAGTTGAGCAAACTGTTAATAAACGATTGGGGCCGTTTTTGTTGAATTTGTCAGCTAGTCTATGTCTTCGTTGCCTGGTTCACGTACATCTTGCTCAATTCTAGCCGGGAATGGTCGCTTTTTCTTTATTTTAACCAAGACGTAGCACTTTTCTTCGGTATTTCTAGCCATTTGACCCATGAATTAGCACTTGTCTCAACTTTAGCCGAGAATCACAGTTTTTTCAATATTACCTATAGCGTACTATTAGCGTTTCTCTCAATTTCTGGCTTTGAATTATCTATTTTCATCACCTTGAGCGATGAACTAGCACTTTTTCATGATTTTAGCCAAATATTTTTGCCTCTAGACACCGCAAATTGGTATTTTCTCACTTTTATAGTGTAAATTAGTTCTTTAATTACACTTTTGGGGCACAAGCCGTTGTACGTAATACTGCGTTCTCTCAGTATTATCAATGCTATTTATGACTATAATAAATAAATAAATAAATTCATAAATAAATTTCCTCCCAGGGACAAACAAATAATTTAGAAATTCAGCCTTATAATACCTAATCAAATTTCAGCCGCGAATTTGCCTCCAGAAACCATGAATTGGCGCTCTCTCAATTCTTGCTGCGAATTATCACTTTTTGAACATGTATTAGCTACGAATTGGTGCTTTTTCGAAACTTTGACACACCTTCAGACATTTTGGATAAAATTATTTTCTCTGGGTCCTGGGCCAGGCACGGATTTTTTTTTTATCGTTTAAGAAAACGGGACACACGGGACCTTGACAGGCCACTGTGGAGTCGAGATAAATCGTCCAAAACCAACAAAGAAGCAAATCAGTCCATTTTCGGCGCAGACGACGCCTTTACAAGAGGCGTTTTGGCCGGTACCGGGTATACATATCCCAAATCAGGAGATTAGAATAAAAGGTTGCCTCAGCTTTGAGTGGATGACGCGTCGGTTACTCTTCGGGTCTTTCCTCCCCCCGGCGACGCTTTGTTGGGGGGGGGGGCGGCCAAAAGATACGCGTCTTGCTCCTCTGGCCTCTATTTCAATTAAATCAGCAACAAATTCTATCGTTCCTAACCCAAAGAAGCAGAAGACAGCGATGTTGGGTGGCTATCGTGATTCAAACGGAGAATTCTTCCTAAAGATGTAGTACTACAGTTTTGAGATAAGAATGTTGACCGCTTCCCTTAATGTTCAGAAGAAAAAAAAGAGCAAGTTGCCTTTTTAAAAGCTCGGTGAGTGGGAAGAGCAATAATTTGAACTCGAACAGTTTTCGCGGAGCTCATTATTATTTTTATCAGGCTCCGGCCGCTTCGGGGCGTATGCATTTATTATACTCCGCGCCTTTGCTCCTTTCCTCTAAACACAGTTGACCGTACGTGCTCTCCAACAGCGGGGTAATTACAATTTAGTCAAAGATTACGGAAGAATTCGTCTCTTCTTGTACCTGGAGTCGGGTCATTTTTCGAAAATGGCAACCTTGATATATTTTTCAATATTTTGATATTTTTAAAAAGCCAACTCTGAGAACAGTAGCTCGTTGACCCAATATTACCTGATTTTAAATACTTGTTTTTATGTGATAGAGTGGGAGCAAAAAACAACGACAAAAAAAAACCAGCAAATTCTTTCCCTATAATGCTATTTTTTCTTGGTAATTAACGTAGTTTAAACTGGTCTCTCTTAAAGTGGTGTATTGCTGGAGGGACTAATTTATTTTTACCTCTTGCGCTGATTGCTTGGTTATTTATCTTCATGTCTTTTAAACTTCCTTTTTATAATTATTTAGATTTTAGCTGCACCTCAATTACCACTTCACTAACTAAGCGCATTTTCCACGTAAAAACATTTTTTTTTTTTTTTTTTTAAGAAGGCTGTTGAACTTGACGCATTCCTTGTCTTCGTTGATGATAATTCATGCATCAGTCAGCATGGACAAATCTTTTATGTCCATTGCAAATTAAGTAGCGAAATGGTGTCGTGATTTTGATTACAAAAAACCAGGGACCAGGGATTTTCTCATTCAGGGGTGGCGAGGTTTATTTGGCCACCCCTGATGGGAAAATTTCGAGTGCCAGCTAAATTTAATTTGTTTAATTAATTAAATACCGGCGACAACATCTATCGAACTACATCCATGATTTGCTAACATTAATGTGGTTTGCCTTGCACAATGAGAAGCGCTTACAGTTTCGAGAAACAATGGCCCTGGGTGGGTGTTCGGCTTAGCTGATCCCTCGCAGTACGACTGCATGCCAGGGCGTGCTGCGTGCGCTGGACTAGTAATCCAGAGGTTGCGGGTTCAAATCCCGCGGGGGAGTCCATTTTTTCTCAAAGCTTGAATCATGTTGGGCTGTGCCCTTCCATCATCGTCCTGAAAGATATCAATTTGATTTAATTTATTTAAACCTGTAAAATTGTTTTTTTTTTTTAGCGAGCAAAATTAACGAAATTCATTTTTTAGGTGGTGAAATAAGCGCAATTACTTTTATTAGTGATGAAAACCACCGAAATTGCTTTTTCAGTGTGGAAACCCCGTGAATGGCTTTCCTAGCAAGCGAAATTCTTTCTCCATAGCGAGCAAAACCCGTGAAGTTGTTGTTTTAGTGAGCAAACCCAGCGAACTTGTTATTCTGGAGTGGTTAAGAAGATCTCATGAAGTTTATCGGGCAGTACCTTGACGACTTAGCAGGGATTTGCGCTCTTCTTACGCGGTCAAGAAGCGGTACAATTTTTTTTTTCATTTTCCCCCCTTATACGATTTTTCCTTTTGCCTTTTTTTAAACGTTCCCTTCTTGCACGACACCGTCGAATTGGCACCCCTCTAGCATCGGTAATACCCGTGGCACCGAAAAGGCCGCAAAAAGGCATTGACATCAATTTTAGGGAAGAATAGCCGCCGGAAACGTTCGATTGGCCAAAAATGACCAAACTTACAATTCGCGACTTGGCTTGACGGACCATTTGCGCCTTGAATTGACCATTTGAACACTAACAATGGCAAAACTGACCATTCACGCGCCTTGAAAATTAGCTAAACTGATTATTTGTGCGCTAAAAGTAGCCAAACTAGCGATTCCTGCTCTAAAAAGTCAAAAGTGATTTTAAGAGCCTTAAAAATGGATTATCTGCCAATATTCGCCCTTGATGAAACCTGATCTATGAAAACTGAAATGCAAAAAGGACAAAACAGACCATTCACGCCCTATAAATGGCAAAACTGACTCTATGTGCCCTAAAAAAAGGTAAACTAACTATTTGCGCCTTGATAATACCTTAAAAGACGATTGCCTGGTCCTTGAATTGGTCAGACTGACCGTTCACTCTTGGAAAATGTCTAAATCGTCCGCTCTAAAAATGGCCAAACTGGGCAATTCTCGCTCCAATAATGACATAACTGACCGTTCGGGCTCAAAAAAAAGCAAAACGGACGATTCGTGCCATTAAAAAAACACACTGTCTATTATTCACGCATTGTCAAAAATGACTTCATGTAGATGGCCTAAGAATAGTTGAACTGACGTCAAAAATAGCCAATCTGAGCCTTTAAGTCTTGAAAATTGACGATTCGTGCCCTAAAAATAGAAGAACTGGTTATTCTCGCCCTAAAAATGGCGTACTTGTTAGTAGAAATTTTACGCTTCACGTGCTAAAAGTGGCCAAACTGATTCATTTGCGCCCTGCAGAGGCTTCAGATGATATTAATGAAGATTCGCGCCTTCACAAATGACTAACTGCACCAAAAAATTTGCTATTCTCGCCTTTAAAACGATATACACTGACTTCATGGCGTTTGCGCACTCCAAAAATTGCTTGGCTGTAAAATTGATGGGCTAATCTCGCTCCAAAAATGGCTTACCATTCGTGCTTCCAAAAAATGGCCAAACTACAGACGATTCGTGCTCTAAAAAAAAAAAACGAATTCATTTTCCGAATTCGGAACCATTTGTCGACGCCAATGGTCAGTTTGACCATTTTCAGGGCAGGAATTGCCTGTTTAGGCATTTTCAAGGCGGTAATAATCGCTATTTTTATGGTACATAGAGTCAGTTCTGATGATTTCAAGGTTTGAATTAGCCATAATGACCATTTTTAGGGCGCATAGAGTCTCGCAGTTTTGCCAGTTAAAGGCACGAATAGTACGTCCCAAGGCGAGAACGGTCAGTTTAACCGTTTTCCGCACTGGAATTGGTCGATTTTTGCCATTTTTCAGGGCTGGAGTCACCTGCTCAAGTGTTTTTAGAGCGTGATTCGCCAGTTTTGCCATTTTTAGAGCGTAAAAGTAGTTAGTCAAACCAAGGCCCGAATGGCTAGTTTTGTTATTCTTGGCGCGCGTATGTCGATTTTGCAATTTTCAGGTCAAGGTCTTTTTAGGCATTTCCAGGGCGCGAATTGGCAGTTTAGCAGTTTTAGGGTCCAAGTCGTCAGTGAATTTTCAAGGCCTGGAATCATCAGTTTAGCTATTTTCAGGCCATGTTAGAGTCATTTTGGCTATTTTCAGAGCGGGAATCGCTATTTTAGGACGTGAATATAGTCATTTTGCCATTTTCAAGGCACGAATAAAGTCAGTTTTGCAATTTTCAGGGCGGAAATAGTCCATCTAACCACGACCATAAAGTTTGACCACTCCTGGCGCCCAAATTGTCGATTTTGCCAGTTTCAGGGCGAGAATTATTTTTTCTGTCATTTCCAGGGCGCCTGAAGTCATTTTGGCCATCTAATTTAGACCGGGAATCGCCTTTAGTCATTTTCAAGGCGCGAATAGTAATTTTTGCCAATTTGAAGAGCCAAGGGGAATCGAATAATCCGTCAATCCAAAGACGCGTATTGGTTATCTTTAGCACGAGAGTGGCTATTATGGTCATTTTTAGCACGCGAGTGGTCGATTTAGCCGCGGGATGATTCAGAACGGGAATCATGATCTTTTCAGGGGTTCGCTAATCGCCAGTTTAGCTATTTTTAGGGCGCATGAAGTCAGTTTAGCTATTTTCAAAACGCGAATCGTCAGTTTTGTATTTTTGGGTGCGAGTTTAGTTATAGTTTAGCCGTTAATACATTACAGTGGGAATCAGCTAGTTTTAACTATTTTTAGGCCATTCGGCTGTCAAACTATTTTTTCGTAGACCGAATCACATCATTTCTCTAGCCGCTCCCTTGAGCAAATCCTGAATCCGCGTCTGTGAGCGACCCTAATGAAAATATTGTTCGCTCGTTGCATGCCAACTCAGTGTCTATTGATATTCTGGGGAGATAAAAAAAAGGGGGACAATTTTCTTGCCTCGGCAGCCCCGGGCCTTTGAAGCTCGCACGCCCCATTGATGCGAGTTATTGAAGAATTTAATTTCAGATTCAATATGCACATAATTCCGCAAGCGATTTTTGAAGAAGAATTCTCAGCCTATTGACTGTTTCATATGTATGAGAGGTCGAGCCTTTTTCCATTGATTTTAGTTCCCCCTCCCCAAAAACGATGGATCAGAAAGCTTAACTAACCAACACTACGGGCAATATTACCTGTCTGTGATGTTTGGAGGAGATTTTACGGCTAGACTCGGTTGAAACACACGACCTTTATTACTTCCTCAACGTGAAAAGATAAAATTTCAATACACGCCTGTATAGAAGCTCATAGGTATACGAAACTCCTGAATAATAGCTTCGACTCTTTTTTTTTTTATACTTCGTTTTTTAAGGCGTTCCTCTAGGACGAAAGTCGTAAATTAAAATTAGTGTGCAAAGCCGTATTGGGTCACGAAGTCATTTGTTCTATTCATTAGTGAACAATCTCTCGAGAGAAGTATTAATGACGCACCTTTCTAGATTGTCCTTTACATGGGTTGAATAATTCAGAGCTTTATTGGTCGGCTGGAAATGAAGAGGTTGAGAGGTGTGCGTGTGGCAGAAGTGGTGTAGGGGAGGGGGGGGTCCTCGTGGAATGTGACGCTTTTACTCGATGATTTTTCTCTGTTTTTTGTATAAAAATAACACCTTCGTTTGCTAGCATTTTTTCTCTCGCTTATAATTGGGAGGTTGACTGTGTATAACGTTTAAGTAATTTACAAGCAATAAATTCCACGGAGCACCTCGCAGTAACCAAGTTTATTGACGAAGCATGAAGCGGTGTACATGACTAGAATTTGATCAATTGGCTTGTGTAACTTATAGGCTGTAAAAATACTTAATTTATCGACAGAAAAATGCTATTCCTTTTAATCATTTTTGGTTGAATAAGTAACAGAAGCTTAAACAATCTTGCTTTGTCCTTGTTTACCTGTTAGCCCCTTACTGGTTATTAAGCGTCAAAATCAGGATGTTTTCCCTGATAAGTGATGATTATAGGACATAGAAAACAAATATTTGCTTCTAAAACACGAAATTCAGACAGAGACGGAGTTTACGACCACAAAAATTGGAGATTTAGCCCTAGTATCTTGTCAATCTTTCGAGAAAAAAAACTAATTCCCATTAGACTGGGAATTCAGCCCCTGGAAAGCGATTGTCCGCCTTTTAAAGTGATAATTTGGCACGTATACGACGAGGAGGAGGGAAGGCGGCAAATTAAAGTCAGCCACTCCTCCGAAAATCCTCACGGAATCTTCACTATACACAGAAGTGCTTCTAAACAAAAAAAAAAACAAAAAAAAAAATGGGGTCACCTGCTTGCGGTCTTGGTAAACAGGAAGGTTTGCTGGCTCTGTAATTACGGTAACCAGATTTTATACTTGTAAAGAGGGAAGTTCTCTAGCATAAAAATTATTTATAAATAATAATAATAATAATTACGGGGCAATAGATCCCTAGATGTATGAACTACATATCCGACTATCCTCACAAAAACAATTGTGACCTTGCAATGTCACGAGCCTCCCCCCTCTAGAGGTGAGGTGTGATTTCACTGTCGGTGATTTTGTCACTGTGACTACTCCGTCACTGTTGGCTCCGGTGACGACCACATTGAAATCACCGTTCCGACCCTCTAACGGTGACATTCCTTTTCACTTATAATCGCCTCTTCATTCGTCACTTCTATCGCTTCACTGCGCTAGAGTCTCTTGCAGGTTACCACCACTTTACCAGTTCTACTATCGCTCCAATGAACTCAGTAGCATTCTCCCCAAGTCTATCCCTCGTCTGTTGACTTTTTTTCTTGGACTTTTAGTTAGTATTGAACCTTTAGTGTCGGTAATATATTTTTATTCACTTCGTTTTCCACGACCTGTGCTACAGTGATCTTGTATAATTTTACTCTTTTTAAAAACACCTTCCTAGGCAGGGGCGTAGCCAGCCCTTGACCAAAGGCTGGGCAGAATATGTCGGACGTTATGGAAACTAGAGACCCCAACAAAAGAACTGGTAGCGCAATAAATCGTCAAATTCTTCCCCGGAAACTGAGTTTTCACAAAAAAGGGTCGTAATCCATCAAAAACTAACATCTTCGTTCGGAAATTATCTGTTTTAGCCTTCTATTCCTGATTTTCTATCCAAAAACTGACAATTCTATTCAGACTTTTTCTATTAACAGACAATTCGATTTCCCCGGAAATCGTTACTTGGCATTCAAATACATATACAGGGTGACCGTCTTTTCATCAACGTCTTGTCTGAGAGACGTAAAAATTAAACATTTTTTAACCAAACAATAACGGGTTTTAACTCAAAACTGACGTTTTTTAACAAAAAAAAATGAATATTTTACTTCAAAACTGACTTTTCTACGCCAAAGACGAAGTGTTTACGCCTAAACTAAAAATTTCACAGCACAACTTTTAAAATCCAAGTCTTTACCCCCAAAACTGGTGAATTCCGCCTAAAAATGGCGGGTTTAACCCAAAACGGATCAAAAAAATGATCTTAAATACGATTAACAGACCATTCAGTACTAAAAACTGCCGATTATATCCTTCAATTGGCGATTTTAGTTTAAAAAAACAAAAACAAAAAAAACGACAATTCCTGGCCATGTCTGACGTGCCCCCCCCCTCTCTCATAATGAAGATGCTACCACAAAACTGGCGATTTTAACCTAAGACTAAACTTTACTGTTCCATTTCAAAATGAATATTTTACACCCGAAACGACAATTTCCCCTCAAAATTAGATAATTTACTCCAAAACTGACAATGTCACACTTTAACTCAAGTTTTCCTCAAAACGGGTGATTTTAGACCATTCTGCCTTGAAAACAGGTGATTTCACAACAAAAAATGACAAATTCATCGCAAATGTGACGATTTTATATCAAAACAGACGATTTCACGCCAAAGCTGACGTGTTGCCCCCCGGGGGCGTAGTCAGTCCGTGATCAAGGGGTGGGCAGCCAGATGGGCACGGATCCACAGTAGGGGGAGAGGGGGGCACGCCTTGAGAAATAGTGTTTGTTCGCGGATGAAATCCAGAAAAGAACACATTTTGCGGCTAAAGACTGAGGAAAAACACCCATTCAAGGCTAAAATTCGCGGTTTAAATTTTAAAAAACACGCTAATTGGTGGTTTTGCGATGCAAAATCCAAGACGAAATTAAGAAAATGCGCTAATTCACGGTTTATAGAGCTCTTTTTACAGCTAAAATTGACAAATAGATTGCTCGTTCAACGTAGAGTTGAGCAAAATCACTCATTTGAGGCTAAAATTGAGAAATAGAGCTCATTCACGCGGGTAAAATTGAGGAAAAACTGTTCTTTTGCGGCTGAACTTGACAGAACGCATCAATTCGTGGTTAGGCGATGCCCATAGTGCTGGCCGTAATTGAAATATTAAATCAAAAATGCGTTATTTTACGGTTTTTTTGAGACCTTGTCATGGCTAAAATGAAGAAAATGGGCTAGTTCAAGGTAGAATTGAGAAAAAGCACTGAGTTTCAGCTAAAGTTAAGAAAAACGTCAATTCGAGGCTAAAAACAGTGCTCTTTCACGAGTAAAATCGGGGGAAAACTCTGTGTAACTACTCTTGAGAAAAACTGGATTCACGTCTGATGGATATGGCGTAAGAGCAGACTATGGCTTTGGCGCCCTCAACTCGGCATGGCCGAGTACGGGCTTACTGATTGATTGATTGATATGTGAGCAGCTTCACGAAACTATCAGATGCACCGTTGCCCTTTCGCAGGCTGATAACAGGATCCTGGAGGTGAGAATCGCGTCAATTCACGGTCATCAGAGACTAAATTTGCACAGAAACGGCCACAATCCGTCAAAAATATCTGCTGGAAAACTGTCGTTTGTGGCCTTCTATTTCGGATTTCATGACGAAAAACTGAAACTTCTCCCCCCGAAAAGTGATACTTTTGGATTTAAACTTCAAATTTTAGACCTAAGAAGGTAAGGAGAGCTGGCATTTCCTCTCCCACCAGTCTGGATGACAGAGCGGGCCAAGCACGATTTGAGCTAGCCAAAACACACGAAATTGCCCGTCGAACCTGCGAAAATGGGATTCTAGTGCGAAAAATCAGCAAAATCGGTTTCCAAATTAAGCCGACCCTCGAAATCGGTTTGTCAGCAACAAACATCCGCGAATTTTGGGTTTTCGATGAAACCGATAAGCGAAAATGTGGTCTTTTTTAGTGAGAAAAATCCGCAAAATTGGTTTTATGGAGCTTAGTACAAGAAATTTGTGTTTCTGTTAGCCAAATCAGGGAATTTTATTTATTTATTTATTTATTTTAAAAGAAATATCAGTA
This sequence comes from Corythucha ciliata, assembly GCA_038030265.1. NCBI lineage: Eukaryota > Metazoa > Arthropoda > Insecta > Hemiptera > Tingidae > Corythucha > Corythucha ciliata. The sequence goes on from CM075941.1 coordinate 7,226,381, forward strand.
AAAATGATGTGTTTAGTAGTCGAAATCAGAGATGCTGGTTGCTCAGCGAGGCAGAGGTTTGTCGTGTGCGAAATTCGGTTTTCACAAAAAAACAAAAACAAAACAATGCGAAAGTTTTATGCTGGATTTTAGTCATTAAAATTGTAACTTTTTGATGGAATTTAGGGGTGGGCAGCTGACCCACGAAATCTGCGCTTTTTATTCTAGGGGAGGGCAACTGCCCGCCCCTGCCCCCCGCTGGCTATGCCCATGGTTGCCCCATAACTGATGACGTTAATACAAAACTGGCCATTTTACCCCAAAACTGACTGTTTTAATTCCAAAACTTACGATTTCATCCCAAAAACGTTCCTAAACTGAAGATTTTACCCTGAAACTTGCGGTTCCATCCCAAAAATATCACTTTACCTCAAAACTGAATATTTTACTTCAAAATTGATATTTTACTTTGTTGGGCACAGCTTTTCAGGGCACATAGAGTAAGTTTTGACGTTTCAAGGCTGGAATAGCTATAATTGCCATTTTTAGGGCGCATAAAGTCAGTCTTTCCAGTTATAGGAGCGAACAGTACGTCCCAAGTCAAGGCGAGAACAGCCGGGTTGGCCGTTTTCGGCGCTCCGAATGGTCTATTTTGCCATTTTCAGGGCAGGAGTCACTTGTTCAGGCATTTTTAGAGCTCGATTCGTCGGGTAATCCATTTCTAGAGATCGTAAAGTAAATTCGGCAATTTCTAGGGCTCAAATATAGTAATTTTAGCCATTTTAAAGACACGAATCGTCAGTTTTGCCATTTTCAGGGCTCAAATACCTAGTCCATCAAGCTAAGGTCATGAAGTTTGACCATTCCTGGTGCGCAAATTGTCGATTTTGCCATTTTCAGGGAGGGAATAATCTGTTTTCGGCATTTCCAGGGCACGTGAAGTCATTTTGGCCGTTTTCAGGGCTTCATTAGTCCGTCAAGCCAAAAGCGCGCATTATGGTCATATTTAGCTCGAGAACGGCCAGTCTGATCAATTTTAGCGCACGAATGGTAGATTTAGCTACTTTCGGGCGGTAATCATTATCTTTTTAGGCATTTTCAGAAGTTCACCATTCGCATTAGGCATTATGTCACTCTTGCGATTTCCGTTTTGTGAGCGACAAAACCCGTTGAAATTTATTTTTTTCATTAGTGAAATCCGTGAAGTTATTTTTTTAGTGAGCGCCGACGAAGCGCAATGTGATTATTCTGAAAAATTTGTACTATCAGAATGCATCTAGGGGTGGGCAACTGCCCCGCTGAATCTGCATTTTTGAGTCTAGGGGAGGGCAGCTGTCTAGCCCTGCCCCCCTATGGCTATGCCTATGTTGCTAGGTAAATTCGTGCATTGCAGTTTTTGATCCCTGACTCACCTTCATGTTTGCATTTGAGGCTGTGGGTTCGCTGTTCATAGGAGTTTTCCACGGATCAAGTTAGAAAAAGAATTCTACATTTTTTTATAACCGATGCAAACAAAATTGATTTGCGAAATCGTGTCATTTGCCCTATTAATAGGCTTTGTTGGTCCGGGAATGAAATTCACGCAGATACCGGCGAGTCCGGTAACATTAGGCATTTGCTCAAACGAACTGCTACAGGGGGCCTGTCCCGTAAGATTTCAGGGTTCCTAGGAATATCCTTTTCCAACCGTCCGCCCCAAATTAAATCACATGTTGATTGGGAGGACGGATGGAAACAAACAGTGATAGTGACATTAAAAAGTTATAGAACAGGCCCTCAGTAGTCACTTAAGTGACAAATTCACTGGACACACAGTCACTGGACACATCACTGGACTGCACAGTGATGACCGACCGACAAAAGCTGTCACGTCACACCTCTGGGGCCCGTAGTGACGCCAAAACGGTTTCAATAAGGAATAGCAGAACTCTTTAAAAGGACCGACCCACACCTATGAGAGCCTCCCCCCACCCCACCCCCCCGCAAAAACAAATGACACCAAATCGCATTGCCATCCCCCAGCAAGGCTAATATAGGAGTATGGCGAGAGGTGATATGGAGAAAAAACGTGCCAATTCACAGTTGAAAATGAGAAAAATCTATATTTTTTAGTGGCCTCAGAACAGCGCTATTTCAAAATGGAGAAAATCACCAAGAAAACAAGGCTAATTCGCGGATAAAGCGTAGAAAAAATCACAAATTCTCGGCTAAAATTAGGAAAAACGCTAATTCACGACTAAAATTTAGAAAAATGGCTAATTCACGGCCATGGATATGGAGAGAAAACAGCGAACAGCGAAACAGCTCAGCAGGCAAAATAATATAGTAGAACAGCAGGCAAGACCTAAATGATATACATAAAGGTACTAAAACAAAAAACAAAAATCGTTGATTCGTTGCTAAAATTGAGGGAAAGTGCTAATCGATGGCTAAAACAATACATAGAAAAACGATAATTCACGGCTAAAATCGAGAAAAATAGCTAAATAGCGGTTACGTTACGAAACACGCTAATAAACAGCTGAAATTGACAAAAATCACTAATTCTCGGGGCGAAAAATAAGGAAAATGCCAATTCGCACATTTACAGAAATAAAAATCGTTCATTCGTGGCAAAAAAAGAGAAAAATCGCTAATTCGTGGCTATAACGCTGAGAAAAAGCAGTGATGAGTCGCTCTGCAGGCCCAGCTAATATTGGAAATACGCAAATTCATGGTTTCTCGAGGCAACTTCGTGACTTAACTTTGCTACCAAACTAAAATATTTGGTTTGAAAGCGTTGTTTCGCGTTTAAATTAAGAGAAACGCCGATTAGTGGATAAAGAGTGTAAAAAAAAACGCTAACAAACTGCTAAAAAATTGACAAAGATCACTAGTTCACGGCTAAAAATTAAGGACATACATTCAGGAAAAACGCTAAACTTATGCGAAATATGTTAATTCGCGGCTAAAATCGAGGGAAAGTGCTAATCGGCGGCTACAACAGAGAAAAACGCTAATTGATTGCTAAAGTGGAGAAAAATCGCTCATTCATGGATAAAATGTAGAAAAACGGTAATAAACTGCTGAAATTGACAAACAAATCACTAACTCACGGCTAAAATTAGGGATAACGTCAATTTGCGACTAAAATTTGTCGGCAAATTTCTGTCTAAAATTGAGAATACTCGCTAACTCATGGCTATAACATTGAGAAAAAGCAGCTATGAATCGCTCAGCTGGCTCAGCTATTTTTGGAAAAAGCGCAAATGCGTGGTTTCCCGAGGCAACTTCGTGACTAACTTTCACTACTATAATAATTACAATTTTTGGGTTTAAAGCATTGATCTCATTTGCCTTCAAAATTTAGGAAAGTACACCAATTTTTAAGGCAACCTGCACGCGCAGGGTGTCTATAAAGGCAACTTCGCTAGTAAAATAGAGAAAATGCGCTAACCATAAAGTTTCTTTATGCCTTTAATACGAGGCTATAATTGAGAAAGCGTGTGCAAGTATAATACTAATATTCGCGGCTGATTTATAGTGGAAAAGAGCCGATTCGTAGCAAAAAAAAAAAAAAAAAAAACGACAAAACCACTAACTCGACGCGGCTAAAAAATTCAGAAAAGGGCATAATCAATGCACGTGAACCTGGCGGCACACATATCACCAAACACGACGAAAATGGCGCCATTCGTTTGTTTACTGTTTGTTTACGTTTGTTTAGCCAAAATTTTCGTTTGTTTAGCCCTGCAAAATACAATTTTTTAAAAAACAAAATGTGTGCCGCCAACTTCACGCAACGGCACACATGACCCCAATCGTTTGTTTCGCTACATATTCAGACACAACTTCGTTTGTTTACGTTTGTTTAGCCCAAATTTTCGTTTGTTTAGCCCAAATTTTTGTTTGTTTAGCCCAGCAAAACATGTATTTATAAGAAAATACATCATGTGTGCCGCCAACTTCACGCAAGTTCGCGGCACACATGACGTATTTTCTTATAAATACATGTTTTGCTGGGCTAAACAAACGAAAATTTAGGCTTAACAAACGAAAATTTGGGCTAAACTAACGATTTATTGTCCGAATATGTAACAAAAAAAACGATTGTGGTCGTGTGTGCCGTTGCGTGAAGTTGGCGGCACACATGATGTATTTTCTCGTAAATACATGTTTTGCTTGGCTAAACAAACGAAAATTTGGGCTAAACAAACGTAAACAAACGAAGCTCTGTCCGAATATGTAGCGAAACAAACGATGGGGGTCATGTGTGCCGTGGCGTGAAGTTGGCGGCACACATGATGTATTTTCTTATAAATACATGTTTTGCTGGGCTAAACAAACGAAAATTTGGACTAAAAAAACGAAAATTTGGGCTAAACAAACGTAAACAAACGAAGCTCTGTCCGAATATGTAGCGAAACAATCTTTCAACGAAACAAACAAATTCTCCGGACTTAGTTCTTCCGGTTAATTAATATCCCTGGTTTAAGGAGTTTACTGGCCACCGAGGGCAAATGCTCCAGGCAGACGCCGGCAGACGATTATATTTGTAATCATCTCCATAAATCCTATCGAATAAGACCAGTTTCAGGACTGTGTTCTTCCGGTTAATTACAATTTACCGAATTACGTGAGTTTGGCGAGCCACAGAGGGCAAATGCCCCAGGCAGACGGCGGCAGACGATCATATTCGTAATCAGCTCCATAAAACCTTTTGAATGAGACTAGTTTCAGGACTACGTTCTTCTGGTTAAATTCATGTCCCAAATTAAGGACTTTAAATAGCTATAAAATCCTTAGGCCCCAGATACAGCATGGCAGACTTCCGGACTCGTAAATAGGGGGTCAAATGCCATCATTTTGCACACATTCGGTGACTATGTTCTTCCGGTTGAATGGGACTGTCGCTAGCTCTCGAACTATAAGGTTGTCAAAAAGCACTCATTCGCATCTAAAATGAAATTAAAAATCAATTTGAGACAAGTCGCTGATTCCCCGTGGCTAAAACTGAGTAAAAGTGGCAGGTAATTCGCTGCTGAAATTAAGAGAATAAAAACACTAAATAAAACTTGAGATAAAGCGCTCACTCGCAGCTAAAATAGATAAAAACGCAAATTCGCGGATCAAAAAGAGAGAATTCGTAAATTCACAGCTTAAATTGAGTAAAAGCGGTGATTCACGCCTATCCTATAACGCCGAGAAATAATTCGCGGCTATAATCGCGGCGGTCAAAGTTGAGATAAGCCGCTCATTTGCAGCTAAAATAGAGAAAAAGCGATAAAAGGCACTCATTCCAAGCTTAAATTGTAATATCACCGAAGTTGGGTCCTTAAATTTGTATTTTCACATTTTGGCATTTCTGAAATGCCACAGATATTCGGTCCAGGCTTTGGACGCTATAAGTCCGGAAACTTGCAATTTTTCTTAAATTGAGACCCGAAACTTGCAATTTCGCTTGCATTAAAGCCAGAAAATGTCAATTTCACGGATATTGAGCCAGAAAACTTGTAATTTCTCTCAAATTCGCCAATTCTCGCCTATAAAATTGAGGAAAAACATTTTCTTCTCAAGTTCATAGCCAGGAATTTCCGTTTTGTCTCGATTATAGACGCGAACTTGTACTTGTCTTTTTTTACGCTAGACGCCAAAGCATATTAAGCTCGAATGATATTTTTCCACAAAACAATGGATCGACAGTCGACCCCTTTTTTTTCAGCACTATTGTGCTTTTTTCTTGCACGAATGACATCACAAACGTTTCAAAACTGGCTTTTGCTCTATCTTCTAGAATAAGGACCTACTGGTATACCTATACTTATATTTTATGCTTTCAATTTTTTTTTTCTTAAGATTTTTCTCTTTTCGAGACAGAAAATTATCGGTCGGCCTTCAAATGTTTTAGGGCACCCGCAGCGCTGTGACTATTTTCGTTTGGAATATTACGAAATATTGGCTGATTAGTGAGATATGTCTTTCAAAAGGAAGACTATAACCATGTTTATTCAAATAAACTGGTTTAAAAGCCCCATTTTCCCTCTCGGACCCCCACCCACACCCCCCGCACTTATTTTTTTTTTATAAAAAACGGGCTTCGTATCTATTATAGCCGCTCCGATCATTTCGTAGCAGGTCGCCGCTTTTGGGAGCCTCGCGAACGCGCGTTCAATCATTCGTAAATAATCGTAGACAAGTTCCTCACTGACCAACAAAGTGATCAATCGTTTGCGTTGGGGATTTAGGAACGAAAAAGAATAATTTCTGTTATTCGGTCCCTAAATTTTGTAAATCCATGCTATATTTAACTGGTTTTCAACTGCCCACAGACGAGTTTTGAATGGAAACGGAAGACAAGTGTAAAATTCCCTGGGATTTGTCTGATTTTTTTGCACACGGCTAATTTGTTCCAAACGTGAGAAGTTCTAAAAGGCGAGAAATTCGTAATAAATGACATTTTTTCTTTTTCCCTTTTAATAAAAGCGAATATTCGTGTTTCATTCAAATGGATGTTTGTTTCCTTTGACAGGAAGAATTTTTGTCCTGGCAAATGATTAAACGATAATCTTTCTTAAAAGAGGCCGTTTGGGAAATGATTGATTATTGTATCACACACTGCTGTGTAATCTGGCCTGTTTTATTCTACTGTATTTGATTTTCTTGTTAATGAATTCATTTTCACAAAAAACTGGTTTTTTTTATATTTATTTTTTTCTCCCTCTCAGGAATTGCTTCTGGCTCACCCTGTCACGGATCACACGACGATTATACTGGATGATATCGAGTACGAGGACATGAGACTCCTGCTTGATTTCATCTATACGGGCGGTGCGGCAGTTCCAGAAGAGCGACTCGAGTCATTTTTAAAAGCGGCTGAAACTTTGAAAGTGAGCGTTCTCAAGGATCGCGCGGCAACGATGATGTGCCGCGAGTCGAACTGGTCGCCACCGAACGCGATGATCGCGACTGTTGACGTCGAGGAGAAAAGTCGACCGATTCCGTGTCTCGTTCCCCTTCGACCTCAGCTGGGCATTGTTACGCCCAGTCCGTGGGCTCAATCGGCGAGACCACCAGTGGGACCACCGCGACGTCGAACACACTCGCCTTGTCAGGTAGCTTTTCCTTTCAGTATAACTGCATGCGTTTATCGTTTTAGTTATGACCGTTTGAAAGCCTTCGGGCTTTCTTGATTCATTTTTCAAGTTGTCCACTATTTCTCTCATCTGAGCTTCGTATAAAAAATAAAAAAAATACGCGCGTCAACAGTCTCTTGCTCATTCGCGTTTATAAGCAAACTAATTTCACTTGACAAATCGAAGGCGAATACATTTCTGCTGAGAGGAAAACCTCAATGATTAAGTAATACTACCCGATGAAGCCGATGGAGCTGTCAAGATAATGAAACAACTGCCGTGATGCTCTACCACATGCTCAAGTTAAATGCAACTTTTTTCGTCCCTTTTTTTCGCAGTATTTTACGCCCATCGAACTCGATGTGAGATCTAAAAGCTTAAATGGATTCGATGACTAACCATTTTTGTATTTCACGTATCTGCATTTAAATGGAATTGAATGCATTCAATCAAAAAGTTGTACTTTCCCCATCACTTTCAATGTGCGGGTGAATGCAGTTTTACCGTGGAAGTAGTCGTGGCTTACTAGAAGATTAAAGCGGCTTTCAAACCAACGGGATTTCGCGAAATTTGCGTTTTTTAAACATTTTAGCCGCGTATAGTCTCCAAGAACGGCAAATGACTGTGTCTTCTCAGTTTTAGCCGCCTAAGTACACACTACTAGGAAGCAGGGTAGACATGCCCGTATGCTTGCACCCGGAAAAGAACTGCGCATGGTCCTCGATATCTGGAGTCGAGAAAAATTGTCCAAAACCAACGGCAAAGGTATTTTTGGTTGCACCGAGGCGGTTTTGGCTGAGGCGACGGGCTATAGGCGAAAATGGTCAACATTTAAAATTGGACGAAACCACTTATTGCAAAGAAGACGAAAATTGCAATTTCACGGTACAATTCAGCCACGAAACTTCTAATTTCGCACGTATTTAGCTCCCAAATGTTGCCATTTTGTGTCTAACGTCAAACTTGGAGCGCTGTTGTCGCTGCTAGATCTGGTTCCATAGTTACTAAAAAAAAGACCACAAACTAACAATTTCGCCTCTACTTGGACCCAAAACTCAAAACCTGCAACTTCCCGAACATTCAGCCAGGAAATTTCTAATTTCGCTCAAACTTGACTTAACTGAAAAAGGGATATCATTCGTTGATAAAATAGAGTAATAACGCTAATTCGTTGCTCAAAGTGAAAACTCGCATATTCATAGCTCTAATTTAGTAAAAACCACAAGAGAAAAGTGCTTGTTCGCTGCTAAAGAAAAAAAGAAGAAGAAGAAGAAACAAAAAACAAAAACTGCTGATTCACGACGAAAATTTAGAAAAAGCGCCAACTCGTCGCTTAAGTTTAAGAACAAACCCCCCCCCCCCTGCGATTCGCGGCTGAAATTTAGAAAAAGCGCTAACTAGCGGGAAAAGTTGAGAAACAAAGCACATTCGAGTTTAATAGTGATAAAAAAAAACTATAATTTCCGACAAAAATTGAAAAAAGACGCTTATTCGTCGCTAAAATTGAGGAGAATCGCTAATTCATGGTTTATATTGTTCAAAAATTGTTGTGCAGCGGCTAAAATGGATAAAAATTAGCTAATTAGCAGCTGAAATTGAGAAATTGCACCCAGCCGCAGCTAAAATTGAGAAAAATAATAACTTCTTAAAAAATGAAGAGAAAATAGGCGCTCATTCGTCGCTCTAATTGGCGGCTAATATTAATAAGAAGGGATTGTTTAACTGCTAAAAGTGAAAAAAAAACGCTAATTCACGAGTATAGTAGCTAAAGTTGACAACGAGCACTAATTGGTGGCTCAAATTATGAAGTTGCGCTAATTTATTGTGGCAAAAGTTGTGAAAAAGTGCTAATTTAATGCTTAAATGGAATAGAAGCGCTAATTCGCGGCAAAAATTGAGAAAACTCGCTCATTTGCGTCTCAAATTGAGAAAATTCCAATTCACGGTTTCTTATGGAGGCAAATTTTGTGGCTAAAATTGAGAAATAGTTATAACTGAACGCTACATAGAAACTATAATCTTCGTTTATTCAGAGACTTGTACAGATTTCCAGCCGGGTCTCCGATGAGCAGGGGTGTAGCCAGCCCATGATCAAGGGGTGGGCAGCCAGCCAGGCACACGGATTCAGAGTTTGGGGGGGAGGGGGAGGGGCGCACGTCTTGAGAAAAAGTGCTCGTTCGCGGATGAAATCCATGAAAAGGACATTTTCCGGTTAAGTACTGAGCGAAAACACCCATTCACGGCTAGAATTGAGAAATAGCGCTGATTCACGTTGAACTTGAGAAATAAAATCTGCTCATTGTTCCCGGTTGAAATTGAGAAAACACGCCAATTTGCGGTTTCGCGATCCAAAGTCCGGGCCGAAATTAAGCAAATGCGCTAACTCACGGTTTACAGTGCTCTTTTCACGGCTAAAATTGGCAAAATAAATTGCGCGTTCAATGTAGAATTGAGAAAAATCGCTCATTTGCGGCTAAAAGTGAGGAAATATGCCATTTCACGGCTAAAATTGAGAAATGGAGCTCACTCACGCAGGTAAAATTGAGAGAAGGCACCAGTTCGTGGTTTCTCAAACTAACATCTCGGTGAATATTGCGAAAAAGTGATAATTGACTGTTTTTATACATTTAAATAGCAAGTTTGCTGGTACAATCGAGAAAGAGGGCGACTTAGCGCACACATTTTTGAAAAAGTTCTTATTTTCGGCTAAAATTAAGGCACATTGAGGAAAACACCTATTTAAGGTTCATGATGCAACGTCCGGGTCAAAATTAATGAAATTCATTAACATGAGTATTATGTGGACCTGCTGAAATTTGAAGGGGGGAGTTGCTCAAGGCAGAATTGAGATTAAAGCACGATTTTGCGGCTAAAATTGAGGGAAAATGAATTGGCGAAATTGTCACAGTTTTTTGTTGATTATAGTGTAATTGTCGTGGCTCAAATTGAGAAATAGCGTTCATTCACAGGTTACATTGAGGAAAAACTGTTCTTTTGCGGCTGAAATTGAAAGAACGCACCTATTCGCGGTTTATAGGCGATACCCAGTGCTGGCCGTAATTAAAATAGTAAATAAAAAATGCGTTATTTCACGGTTTTTTGAGACCTTTTGACGGTTAAAATGAAGAAAATAGGCTATAGTTCGAGGTAGAATTGAGAAAAATCACTCAGTTTGACAATTTGACGCTACAAATAGTGCTCATTCACGAGTTAAATGGGGGGGGGGGGATTCTGTGAAACTCCACTTGAGGAAAAACTGGATCCACTACACCTGTGGGCAGATTCACTGGCGAAAATAACAGATGAACCATTGCCTTTTTTCAGCCTTCTAGCAGGATCTGGAGGTTAGAATCGCGTCAATTCACGGTCATTAGAGACTAAATTTGCACAGAAACGGCCACTATCCGTCAAAAAAAAAATATTTGTTGGAAACCTGTCGTTTGTAGCCTTCTACTTCGGATTTTATGTCGAAAAATTGAAACTTCTCTCCCTCCCACTCCGGAAAGTGATACTTTTGGAGCTAAACTTTAAATTTTTAGACCTGAGACGGTAAACAGAGCTGGCAGTTTCTCTCCCACCATAAGTCTGTATGGCCCAGCAGGCTAAACACGATTTGAGCTAACCCAAACACACGAAATTGCGCGTCGAACTTTGCGAAAATGGGATTTTAGTGCGAAAAATCAGCGAAATCGGTTTCCAAGTAAAGCCGACCCTTGAAATCGGTTTGTCAGCAACAAACATTCGCGAATTTTTGATTTTTGGTGAAACCGATGTGCGAAAATGTGTTGTTTTTCTTAGTGAGAAAAATCCGCAAAATTGGATTTATGGAGCGAAATATAATAAGTTGTGTTTTTTTGGGGGGCAACTGCCCACCCCTGCCCCCGCTGGCTACGCCCATGCCGATGACGCCACTGATACAAGCTAATTATGGTTCAGGCTATAATATTTTTTATTTTTCTCAATTTTGATCGCGAATTTGCCTCCAGAAGCCGTGAATTTATAATTTTCACAATGTCTGCAGTATAATAATATGGCTTTCAGAACAGCAAATTAACACTTTTCCCTAATCAAACCCGCGAAATCACCTCCAGATACCACACTGATTGGCGTTTTTCCTCAATTTCAGCCGCAGATGATCGCTTTTTCTCAACTTTAGCCGCGGAGCTGCCACCTATGGAGCCGTGAATTTGTACTTTTCTTAATTTCATTAGTGTTGTAGCTTGCACAATAGCAACAACAATAGCGATATCACCTCCTGCCCTGCCACAAGTATAGGTACATATACCGCAAATGAATGATTTGTCCAATTTTAGGCATAAACAAGCAAATTATAGCCATTTGGCTATAATATTGTGGCTTTTCCTCAAATTCAGCCACGTAGTTGACTCCAAAATCCGCGAATTAGCGTTTTTTCTCCATTTTAGCAGCAAATTATAGTTTTTTTTGTCTACTTCAGCCGGGGGGTTGCCTCCCGAAGCCACGAATTTTGTCAGTAGGTAGTTGCCTGCAGGTTAGTAACAAATTTTTTCGATTGTACCCGCGAAATCACCTTCGGAAAAATTTAGTACCACAAACTGCAGTTATTTCTCCATTTTAACCAGCGTTGCCAGCTGACATTTTGTTTTTCCCGTCAAGTCAAGCTTAAAATCACGTCAGAAATCCGTCAAAATGAATTCCATGCCTTTAAAAGAAAAAAGTTTAAATTCAGAAAAAAATTCAGATTTTACGGTGATGCGGACTACGATGTACAAAAAACGCTGACGCAGCCTGCACCTTGTGCAAGTGTGCGGCTAAAAATGAGAAAAACGAAATACGCGAAAAATATTGAGAATAGCGCAATTCAAGGCTAAAAATGAGTAAAAAAAAACTATAATTTGCGGCTGAAATCGTGGTTTCATGATGGCGAATTCGGCTAAAGTGGTGAAAAATAACTAATTCATGATTGAAAGAGAGGAAAAAACCTACTAATCTGAAGCTGAAATAAATAAAAACGTATGAGATGAGCGCAAAAAGACGCAAATTTGCTGCTAAAATTGAGAAAACGCTAAATCACGACTGAAATTGCGAATAAATCAGATTCCGAGGTTAAGAGACCCCATAAAGCGGCAAAATTGAGAAACAAACAGGATTGCCCTGCTCTTTAGGCCAAGTCCCCGCCTAAGAGACAATAAAGGGTAAGTTCAGTGATTCCAGAGAGACGCTAATTCGGGGTGAGAATAGAGAAAAATGGCTAAAACATGACAAAAAATTGAGAAAATTCGCTATTTCACGGAAATAGAAGAGAGCAAAGTCGTTAATTCATGGCTTTTGTTGAAAAAAAAAAAAAGTTAATTGGCGATTAAAATTCGCCGTTCCCGGAAGCAATTTCTCCTAAAATGGGAGGGGGGTGGGAATCACGAATAAAAACTGACAATTTGACGCATAAATCTAGAAAAACGCAAATTGGCGGCATAAAAAACAAAAAGCTGCAATACGCGGCAAAAACTTGGACAAACCGCTGATTCGCGGCTAAAATTGAACAAATGCCATAATTTACCGTCAAATTGAGAAAAATACTAATTCGTGGATATAAAAGGAGGAAAATTGCTAATTTACTGCCAAATTGAAGGGAACAGCGGTAATTCGCGTCAGAAATTGAGAAAAGGCGCTAATTCGTGACTAAAATTGAATGAACGGCTGATTCCCGGCTAAAGTTGAGAAAAACGGCAATTCGCGGTTTCAGGAGGCAACTTTGGCTTGAAACAGATCAAACGTACGAATGGAAAGGGGAAAAATTGCTAATTGTCTGTGGCTAGAAGAATTGATCGAAGGAATCAATAGAAAATGGTGAAAATTCGTGCCTGTAAGCGAAGAAAACTGCTAATTTGTGGCTGAAACAGTGAAAGATGTAAAATAGCTGCCCCTCTGGAGGCGCATGCCCTTAAAATGGTATGGAATCGACTACATCGACAGGTCGTATAATCGATATGCTATAAAATTAATGTGAGAAGAAGACGGTAAAGGTCGGCATTGTGTGATAAATGTACACGTTCAGCGGTAAATGTGTAAATTGGCCGATGTAAGCTCTTAACCGTAACAGGTGTGTTGAGTGAATTAGAAATTCCATTTAAAGGAATCCGTCATCCGTTAGACGAGATTTTTTCCCGACAGCCACATTCAAAATCTGTTAGATCATGACGGGATATCCGTCAATTTGACAACGCTAATTTTAGCCGTAAAAAACTCTTGTTTTTCTCAATTTCGTTAATTATAACGCTCTTTTTTTTCAAAGCGGAAGTCGACCTTTGGCAAGGAGTTCAGCACGCCGACCTCAATAGGCTCCTTTTCAATAGAAAATCTATACCAAAACCATCGACAAGGTGCGCTGACAGAATTGTCTGAGAACATTCGAAACAATTGAACAAAATAGCCCTAAAATTCGCTCACTCACCCCTCCCCCCCACCTTATGGATGATCTTGTAGATTAATCCGAAAATCGAGACGAATTTTCGATCAGTTGAAGAGGTGTACGCAGCACAGTCAGCCCTATACGTTTTCGGTCTTTGAATTTCAAGGGTGGTTTTCTCACGATTGTTTTCTTTATACTCGGAGGTGGTTGTGGTGGGGGGGCAGACACAACTTTTTTTTTCGCACGTGAGGCAACAAATCTATCGTCAACTCTGACTCTTTGGGCGTGTTAGAAATCGTAAAAGAAGTAAATAGGCTGAGTGAAGATAAATTCCTGCATAAATAAAATGCAGTCTTCCTGAACGCCAGCTGCTGAAGCGTTTGTTATTTATTTTTCTCATTCCACTACTGAGTTACTAATTAGCTTTGTTGGTTATTAAGAGGAAAAAGTATAATAAACCTTCTTAGAAGAGTCTTAAGACTTCCGGGCCTTGATGGTAAGCATAATCTGATCGTTTAGCTCTATAATAGGAATTCAATAAATTCTGCTCTTCCGTTTTTAGATAAAAAAATTTCAGTCAACATTTTTGTTTTTCCCTTAATAAGTGTACCAACCGGTATAAGAAAAGTCTTTCAAAACTCGTGTTTGAAGAGCTACTTTTCTCATTCTTTTCTACATTTCTCTTATTTAGTGATCTCATAGTAAAAATACGACAAGCAATGCGAAAACATTTCCAGTATAATTTATTACCTTATGCCTGGTTTAACCTACCTGAGTATTACTCATCGTCGTAAAAACGAAACTCATTTTAAATCCTTCTGCTTCCCGTAATAATTCCTTCATCTTAATTACATTTAATAATGACATTATACTCTTGACCTTTAAACTCTTGCGTTGCGCCTTCTTGTATAGTACTAGTAGACGATCTTGCGAGTTCCATTTAACTGCATCACTCTTCTATCTCTATCTTTTTCCCCCTTCATTTCATAGCTGCGGGAGAGAAGGCAAGACGTCTTTTTGGACTTAATTAATGACAAAACCTCGAAGCCGGGTATCAATACATAGAGAGGGTAAATAACCAAGAAAAGAATCAGCGAGTCATTTTCGAACGCTTCGGAATTCCGTTTTCTTTTCACGATCTCCTTTTAATGAATACAAGTAGTGTTCGTCATAATTAAAATTCGAGATGATGAGATTTCGAAAACTGTTTTTTTTGGGGGGGGGGGTTATTATCCAGGGAACTGTGCCATGGGGTAGCAGCCCTCGTTCTCGTTGACAGATTCTTAGAGGCCTCCAGAATTAATTTTAAATTGATTATTATACTCTCGCGGAGTCGTCTGATTGGACGATGGAAGAGAATGAATCAATTAATTCGACTTTCCTGTAGCTTGAAATAAAATTTACAGCAACTGTTCAGGTATGGTCCTTCCTGCGGTGGCTTTTTAGGATATTGAGCATGTACAATTTGTATTACAAATTGTATGTAACAACATTCTCAAAATACGTGATCCTTAATGGTAAATCGCTATTGAATTCTTGTTTCCCCTATTAAAGGAAACAGGAATGTAATAAAAAGGGATCTGGGAAAAAGAGGATGTTACAATAATAACGATAATTTTTACTTCCACGTTCCCATATACTCCAGTCGAGGAAAGTATTCAAGGCTGCAATAATCCATAAAGAATTTTTCTTATTCAGGAATGTGTTCGGAGGTGTCTTGGGGTCACCTTTGCAAAAGTCCCCGAATTTTCGAGTAGAGTGTGACTCTGGAGAGGGCGACATGTGCGACCAGTTTAGGTTTTTTCACTAATATCAAGGAAACTACCAGAGTAAGCGCATAGACGCCGAAATTCAAAAGTAACGTACGCATAATTTTCGATAAAATCGCCTCCGTTCAGTTTTTTGATTTGCGTAGCGGTTACCGATATAATGCTCCGTGGGTTATTGGGAAAAAACTGTTGCATGACGAAAGTATGAAAACCGGTGGGACCAGAGGGGGAAAAAATTACATCCGGTGGAGGGCCTCGGTCTTCGTGTAAGACGATACTTTTTAGGTAACACCGTTGGTATCAACCGCCGCCACGATTGATAATGAATAGTCGCCCAACTTCAATCCCCCGCCTCGTGCTCGCGCAACTCAATCCCGCGTGACAACGCACTACGTTGGATGAGCTAAGAGAAGCCCTAGCGTCACTTCCGGCTACACTCGTCGCCTTGCAGGAAGTGCCTCGCATCAAGACCCCCCCACCCTGGGCACTGGTGTCCGCATCGCCCCTCCCACCTTCAGCGTCGAGCAGCGCACGGCCGTTGCGATCACCGCTCCCAACGTCGACGCTCTTTTCCTACCTCGGAACTCCACGCCAGTCGTCCGTGTGGGCAATTCCATCGTCGCTTCAGTCTACGTGCCACCTTCCAACACTCACGAGACTGAAATTCTCGCCCATCTCAAGACCCTACTTCACTCCTTCCGAAGAATCATTCTCCTCGGTGACTTCAACGCCTGGGCTATGGAATGGGGCGCACCACGGACAGACGCCCGCGACCAACGCCTCCTTGCCGTGCTCAACGGCCACAGGGCAGAGATTATCATTGACCCTAACTAGGGTCCCACATTTACGGGTCCTCGTGGGGACGGCTTCATCGACCTGTCCATCGCTGTCAGAGGACGATTTCTGACGCCATCACTTCGTCGGACCACGTGCTAATCATCACGGCAATTGCCGACTATCACCACCGACTTCCCCGTGTCGCGGGCCAGCCCTCCTGTCTTGACCTCGCTAATGCCAACTGGCCTGCCTTCGAAGCCCTCGAGTCCCGGCAGAATAACAAGCTCCTTCTACCTGGATGTTCCGCCGGACGGGGACTCGATCGATACGCGAATCACTGACCTCGCTAAAATCATCGTGCGTGCAGCCTCCCGCAGTGCACCACGCCTTCAACCCCCACCTCGGCCACCAGCACCCTGGTGGACTCCAGCCCTCGGTACTTCGCGCACCGTCACACGACGACTACGCAGGCACATAGCCACCGAGCTACCGACCGATATCACTTTTATCAGTTGAAGCAAAAGCACTGGAACGTCTGATCCTCGATCGTCTACCAGCGTCTACTTATGAACGGTGCCACCGATGGCAATTCGGAGGAATTCATCATCTATCCACAGAACACGCAATCATCAACCTCCAGCAGCAAGTTAGAAACTCCTCAGGCCGCATCGTAGCTGTGGCCTGCTATGACATCGTTGGTGCCGGCCAATATTATACACATTCCTTCGAAGTTACCTCAGCAACCGCTCAGTCCAGCTGCACTACAGTGGCGTGGTAGCCCATCGGGAAATCACTAGCGGGTGCCCTCAAGGCGGAGTCCCGGCCTGCATACTCTGAGCTCTTGGCTTCGCGCCCCTCTTACGGGAGCTGGAGGCGACCGGTCTGGCAGCCACTGCCTTTGTCGATGACCTGGCCATCGTCATGTCCGCAATGGATCGAAACTCGTTCCGCTGACAGCTTAGTCGCCACCTGGTGTGACTCCCGACGCCTAAACATAAACTACGCGAAGTCGTCTCTGACACTATTCAAAGGATATCAGTCGCTCTCGGCTCAGCGTCATCTCCGGACGTCCGACAACCAGAATATGCCGCTTACTCCCCCCCGTCCGCTACATGGGTGTGATGCTAACGAGGGCAGGACTACCCACGCAGCAAATAGCTTATCTTGCCCGCACCATATCTGCAACGTGTGGTTTCCTACGAGGGATCTCTGGGCGCGGATAGGGACCATCGTTTCAAATGAGAATGAGATACTATAAAGCTGTCTTCGTCCCCAAGATGGCCTATGCGTGCGCCATCTGGTGGCCTTTGGCTCGTTCACCGGACCGAAAACTCATAAGAACAATACAACGTCGCTTCCTTATCGCAGCCCTCAAGGGGTACAGGTCCACAGCGCATCTCACACTCCACATCCTTGAGCTGCATGTCCGAGCCGCTACACGTGGACGTCTCCTGGGAAATACCCCACCTCCACCATCTTGGTTAGCCCCTATCCAGCTCACTCTTGAAAACGCAGACTATGAACGCGCTTGCCGAAACGCCGCTCTCCTACGATGGCAAGCCGAATGGGACGCTGGCACCACCGGCCGACACACACACCAAATAATTCCCTACTTTGAGGAGCGTCAGAGCTGGAAATGGCGCTTCCTTAACTACCCGGCAGTCCAACTCATCACTGGGCATGGATCCTTCAACGCGAAATTACATTTTCACCGACGAAGAGACAACCCTGACTGCCCATGCAGAGGCGAGGCCGAGACCGCCGAGTACATCCTACTACGATGCCCTAACTTCCGGGAGTTGCGAGAAAAATGGCGCATCCCCTCCAACCACAATCACCTCATCAACAGTAAAGGTTCAGCTCGCCGGTTTCTCGGCTTTGCCAACGCGTGGTGCAGCCGTCGAGGAACAGAGCCTGACATGGTACACCCACTTGGACAGCAATCGTCAGCCGTGGATACTCAGGACTCCGGCTAGAGGATCACTGGGATCAGCAACATGAACCGCCGTGATTTACCCTGCCTCGAGTATCTTCAGTGTCACCTACCGCTTGTAACCCCCTCGCTCTGTGGTCCCAGAACTCTGCGCCGGTAATCTTGTCCAACATATAACTACGGATATCACTCCTCGTCTCAATTCACTACCTGTAAAACTCCCCACCGCTAAGCGGTCCACACCGGTAACGTACCAGCTGGTATCGCTGACGGGGAGAGAGACGAGGATAGCCAGGTTTTGCACGTGCCGGGTCACTTCCCGGTCGCACAAACCGATTCACCCTGGTATCCGGTCCTAAAGGGCCTCAAGCCAGGGCGGGAAGAAGTCACACACCTGGTATCAACCTCGAACTGTACCGTATGTCGCCTATCAAACATAAAAAATGGTATGTATTTTTCGAAAGGTCGCTTTTTTTCGGTTGACTGCGTCTTAAGAGGACGTAGAAACATGGTGTTTACTCGCACAACAGGTGTGACTCCCAACCCATACTTTTAGGTTGGAGGGTTCTTAGGGTTTAGGAGAATTACCCAGTGATAAATGGACTTGAACGTAAGTCGGATATACGTATATGTATAAATGCTGGCTGAGCCGATGCTTCTGTGGGTGGCGTCGCAATGCCGAAATGCCGGTGGCGGTGGAAGTGGGTTTCAGGGTCAGCGAACGCTCCCCCAATAATGGTCGGATTGGGGAAGCAGCCCTCCCCCAATCCGATGTTTGAGGAATCGAGTAAAAAATGACTTCGTGTTGAATTTGCCTCCCAAAAATCATCGTTCGCACCTTCCACAACATGATTCGGGTTCACCGCAGCCATGACCCACAGCCAGAGCCAGATCTGCAAACTTTGGGCTTTGAAAGAGCCAAATATAACCACCGGAGTAGCTTGTTTTTATGGAGCCAAACGTGTAGGGTTGCCAGGCGTCCCGAAAAATCGAGATTGTTCCGATTTCGAGAATCCGCAGAATCGTCCCGTCAGATTTCTTCAAATGCCCCGAAAAATCCCGATTTTACTAGTCGGCTTCATAATATCTGAAAAATCTGTATGAAAAATGGGCGGATGGCGTCAGCAGGTCAATGGGTTTAATTTTTCGATGTAACGAAATGCCGATAATGCCGAAGGACAACTTCAACTTTAACGCCCCACCTACAATGACTCTCTAATAATGAACTCAGAACCCGTTTAGACTGGAGTCAAAAAAGGCGTTGGAAATGGCCCCGAAGGCCGAAAACTAGTCCTGCCAATTAATAATTTCGTGAAGAGGACAAAATATTTCGTATTATTAGGTATACTACTTGGTTATTCTTGTCATTTATACCAGCAAATTAGCGCTTTACTCAATTTTGGCCGCGTTTAACGTTTTCCTCTACTTCAGCCGCCGATTAGCGGGGTAACCCCCCTCCCACCAATATCCAGATGTGCGCTTTTTCTCAATTTCACCAGCAAAGTAGCGTTTTTATCCCGTGAATTAGGTACCTATGTTTCTTAAATTTCCTCGAGTTGGCGTTTTTCTCAATTTATAACTGCAAATTACGCATGTTTTCTACTTTGTTTAAGCGGGGACCGGGGAATTAACACTTTACTCAGTTTAAGCTGAAAATTAGCGCTTTGCCTAACGGTTTTCCTCAATATTAGCCGCAAAATAACGAGTTTTTCTCAAAGTTTGCCACAAATGAGCATTTATTGTTCCCCTTACGCTATGGATTAGCGATGTCTCTCAGTTTTAGCCGCGAAGCGGGGTTTTCTCCCATGCCCATAAATAATTTACGGTTTTGCCCAATTTGTACCTCTAAGTTGCCTGCGGAACCCGTAAATTGGATTATTTTCAATTTTTAACGCCAGTTGGAATTTTTCTCAATTATAGCCGCCAATTAGCGCTTTTTCATAATTTTAGCGGCGTAACAGTAGCGTTTCCCGTGAATTAGCGAATTTTTGTTAATTTTCGCGTTTTCCGATACGTCACCTGCTAATTCGCAACTTTTCGACAGCAAATTAGCACTTTTCAAAATTTAGGCTGAATTAACCTTTCTCTTAATTTTAGCCAGGCTAATTATTGATTTTCTCAATATTAGCATCTTAGCACCGCATTAGCAATTTTATTTTACTTTTAGCTATATATTAGCGCTTCTTCACAGTTGTAGCTGCGAATCAGTGTTTTTTTATTTTTTACTTATAGCCATAATGCATGAATTTGCAGTTTTCCCCAATTTTAGCCAGATAGTTGCCTTCAGAAGGCGAGTATTATTTAAATTAGAATTATTGACAAACTCCGCGAATTAGTGATTTTCATCAGTTTTAGCCACAAATAAGCACATTTTCTCAATTTTAGCGGCGTAGTAGCGTTTCTAACCTGTGAATTCACGAATTTTCTCAATTATAGCGACGAATTGGCGTTTTCGTAATT
This sequence comes from Corythucha ciliata, assembly GCA_038030265.1. Classification (NCBI taxonomy): domain Eukaryota; kingdom Metazoa; phylum Arthropoda; class Insecta; order Hemiptera; family Tingidae; genus Corythucha; species Corythucha ciliata. The sequence continues at coordinate 7,246,799 of CM075941.1, forward strand.
GCTAGCTGCAAATTAGCCACTACATGTTTCCATTTTTTGGAGAGAATAGCCCTTTCCATTGTTTAGCTGAAAATAAAGCTTTTTCTTTATTTATGCCGGGCTAATTAGTCAATTTCTCAATGTTAGCTGCGTTGTTTTATATTTTAGTTCCACGTTGGCATTTTTTCTTTCAATTTTTGCTATGGATTAGCGTTTTTTGTTTAGTTTCAGCCTTGAACGAAAGCTAAGCATTTGCGTTTTTTCAATTTAAGCCAGGGTTCAGTGATTTCCACAATTTTAGCCGCGGGTTATCGCTTTTTTTCAATTTTAGCAGCACAGTAGCATTTCTAATAGCTTGCGTTAGCGATTTTCCTCCATTTTAGCCACGAATTGGCGTTTTTCTCATTTTCAGCTGCAGATAAACTATTTTCAAAAGAGCGAACTATCATTTTTTCACAATGTCAGCAGAAAATGAGTTTTTTTCTTAATTTTAGCCGCGCTAATTAGTGATTTTTTCAATTTCAGTCCCGTTGTTTTTATGTTTTAGCCCTGCAAAAGCAATTTCTTCCTACTTTCTGCTATGGGTTTTTCAGTTTGACCCTTGAATCTTTCAGAAACTGCGGATTTGCGTCTTCTCAATTTCAGCCGCGAATTAGTGATTTTCTTCACTTTCACGAATTAACGTTTTTCCTCAACTTTGTCCGCGTAGCGATTTTTCTCAATTTCATCTTTAAAATAGCGTTTTCTGCCAGTTTTTCAGTGAATTGGCACCTATTCCCTTTTTTATATGCGAATATGCCATATTTCGCAATTTAATTCGTTAAATTGCCATTTTTGCCCTATTTTAACCCGAATTAGCGTTGCTTTTGTCAATATTAGCAGTCAAGAGTTTTTCACACCAACCTCCTGGTTGAACCCTATCGGGGCCCGGGGGCGGATAACTCTATGAGGCCCTCTTACTATACACCGAAAATCAGCGATTTTTTTTCTAAATTATAGTCTAAATGTTGTATCGAGAAACTTTTTGCAGCTTTTACCACGAATATTAACAATTTTTCCAACTTTTTTGCCGCCCCAACATCGGGCACATTTAGAGCGCCTGATCAATTTTATCTGCTCAAAAGGACCTAAAGCAACTTGGGAATCGGGGTATTTTCTCTATTTTAGCCGCAATTTGCTTCCAGAAGGCACAAATTTTCTTCATTTTAGCCGTCAGAATTGCGCTTTCGTGGGCTCGATCGATTATTTAACCCGACTGCTGTTGTTGTTGTCAGATGGCCTGAAAAATGCCGAAAGTCGTCACTGTCCAATCGTAAACCAAAACTCCTTTTTCACGTGCCTAAATCTATGAACATGAACCTAAAACATCATCATTTTTCCATATTTAAGCTTTTCGGGGGCCTTATCTTTTTCAAAAATTACACTGAGCATATAGCGGTAACCGCTATGAAAATGAAAAAAAATGAATGGAGACGATTTTATCGGAAATTATGAGTAAATTATTTTTGCATTTTGGCGTCTAGGTCGCACATTGCGCCGTCTCCAGAGTCACTCGAAAACTCGGGGACTTTTGGTCAGGTAACCCCTCCGTAGACACTTCCCGAAGAGAAAAAGCCTTTATGGATTATTGCAGCCTATAATACGTTCCTTGACTGCACTATAATGGGAACGTGGAAGTGAAAATTATCGTTATTATTGTATCGAGGGTAAAATGATGGTTTTTTCCCGGTGAAATTAGTGTTATTACTGGAGAATGGCTTGTTGTAGGTTGGATTAATCATGAAAGTCACATATTTCCAGGCTATATGTTGGGCCAATTTTCCGAAATCGGAGACGCAGAGAGCAAAAACTAACGGTTGGTACAGACTGATACATTCCTGTGGGAAGCTCTCTCTACCCATATCAGATTTGAAGCGAGCAATACTTGCAGTCTTGTCACCATAGCGTGTTTTTTCTTTCGATTACATGTTCTTAACGGTAAAAATATTCTGAAAAATATAAGAAAAGCCCAGAGTCATAGAGGAATTCATGAAGCCACTGGTATAAACTCTATAAATTGGCAAATTGTCCTTACAGCCCTCAACTGCGGCGATAAAACGCGCTTAATTGCCTACCTCGAACTAGATTTTTTTTTTTTTTTTCAATAACTGGGCTCCATACACAATACGAACAACTTGTATACGTAGAGTTGAACTCGCATGAACTCTGTGACAGTGCACTAATTTTTTTCAACACTTTTTCTAAGCCTTTCATCTCTACCGGTATACTGCCCTTTAAAAATCAATATCCTTCTTTTTTTATGTCATACATTTTTCCCAGTTATGTGCTCGTATTGGCACAGTATCTGATGTTCAACCCGGGGGGGGGGGGGGGGGGAATTGCCTTTGAGGTCGCAAAGCACGGGTTCCGTGGATTCAGACGCTGAGGGAAAAATATTATTATGTGCCTTTGGAAAAAAACGTGACTCAAGCCTCTCGGGTTTCTTGTGATAAGATGCCGTCAGCCGTCAACGCTCGACTTAAGTCTTCTCTCGCGGGGCTTTACATTTACATGGTTGGGTAGTACCACACAATCAGGAGGACCAGATGGACTGGTTGTGGTGTGAGGAGCGAGCGGTGGAGGGGGAGGGGTGATACTTTACCTTTTTTCTTATTGTAAAATAACTCGGTCTGGTAAGGCGTTGAGACAACCTCTGGGGTCTCTTCGAGACGTGCCACCACATACACCGTTTTTAACGCTTAAAAACCTCACGTCGTCGTGGTTTGAATTTCTCGTTATATACCCGGTCACTTCTATTGCTTCTATTCGGAGTGTGGGTGTCTCAAGTTGATGGTTCCTGGAACATATAAGAAGGCTTTTTATGGAAGGGAGTCCGCGATGTTTTAATGAACAAACTCCCACGTGACGGTGAAAATAATAAGCTCGCGACGAGAGAACAGGGTTTCTTTTCTCGTCTTAACTCATTATCATTACTTTTTCCATCAGTCATTCAAAGTGAATTATCCATGTATCCAATTATCCGTGTACATCCGGTGTATCCATAACAGAGCGATTCACCCGTTTTCAGGTGATTTTTTGTGGCCCGCTGCTCGGGAGTTGAATTCCAGGCCATTCCGGGTCAAATTTTGATATTCAGAACAAATTGTAGTGCACTTATTGGTTACTCAGCTCGAATTTTTTTTTCTTCTTCTTATAGACCAAAACGGCAAAGAAAAAACGCTAATCGTGCTGCTCCACGGTTAAACTTGAAAAAAGCGAATTCACGGCTAAAAATTATTAATAGAGAGCAATAATTTGAGGCTGATAAATCGAGAAAAAGGCAAATTCGTTGATTCTGAAGGCGAGAAAAAGTGCAATTTCAGGGCGGGATAGACCTGAGAAAAATATCTAATGTGCGGATGCAATTGAGAATAAATTGGAGATTCTGGGATTTAGAGGCCAATTTGCAGTAAATTGAGAAACCCTTATGATATGAGACTGCTGTGAAAGAGAGTTAATTCATGGCGTCTAAAATTTAGAAGAACGCTAATTCAGGGCGAGAATTGATATAACTGGCTAAAACATCAAAGTTAAAATTGAGAAAAATTGCCAATTTGCGAATAGAAAGGAAGAAAAGATGCTAATTGGCATCTAAAATAGGGGAAAACTGTAATTATCAGGTAAAATTAGATAAAAACGATAATTAGCAAAGCTAAAATTGAGAAAAATCGCTAATTCACGGAAAGACAAGGAAAAAGGCGCAAAAAATTGAAAAAAAAAAAAAAAAAACGTTAATTCGCGACTAAGATTGGAAAATTGCCCAATTCGCCGTTTCAAAAGGCAATTTTGCCGAAAATTGAAGAAAATAAACTTCCCGTAGGGAACACGGAATTAAAATTTAGGGATAAAAGGTAGAAAAAATCGCCAATTCACAGCTAAAATTGGGAAAAACGATAATTCGCGGCCGAAATCAAGAAAACCCCGCTAATTTGAGTCTAAAATTTGGAAACCTCGCTGCTAATTCGCGGGAGAAAGTCGCTAATAATTCGTGGCAAGAGTGAGAAACCTGCTAATTTGACGCTAAAATCGAGAAAAACGCCAATTAGCGGCTAAGAAAATAATAAATTATAATTCGTGGCCGGAACATTGATAAAACCCTAATTTTCAGCTAAAATTGAAGAAACAAAACGCTGATTCTCGGCTAAAATTGAAAAAGCGCCAAATCGCATTCACTGGAGGCAATTTGCCTCAAATTAGGGGGGGGGGGAATAAAACGCTAATTCGTGACTGAAAGTGAGAAATCGGCTGATTCACGGCTAGAGTTTAGAAAAACGCCAATTCGTGGTTTCAAGAGGCAACTTTGACTTGAAAAAGATGAAAATGGAAAAATGGAAAGATCGAAGGGGGAAAAATTGTTAATAATTCACTGTAAAACGGTGATTCGCGTCCAATAATTTTTTTTAAAGAAAAAGCTCCGCTTCGTGGTTCAAATTTTTAGAAGAAAAACCACAATGAAGACGAAATTTGGCGAAAATCGAGAAAAGGCGCAAATTTGTGCCTAAAAGGTGACAAACGACGCTATAGTTTGCGGATGGAAATGAAAATTCACAAAAATCAATAATCGCGGGGTACAAATGCTGCCTTCGTTGTCTAAAATGAGGAAAAATCGTCATCATCATTAGCGGCTAAAATTAGGGAAAGCGTTTAATTCGCGGATAAAGGGGGAGAAAAATCGATAATTCTTTGTCGATTGTTTTAAAAATGTAATTCGTTGATTAAGCGTAGAAAAAGCGCTAACTCGTGCCTAAAATTATGCAAATGACAATTCGCAGCTTCTGAAAGGCAAATTCGCGGCGAAAATTGAAGAAAGAAAAGAAATAAATAAAAAAAAAAGAGAGAAAAAAACGTTAGTTCGAGACTAAAAGTGTAAGAAATTTCTAATTCAAGGCTAAAATTCGTTCGCTGCTTGAGGGAGGGGGGACCACTCATCAGCGGCTAATATGGGAAAAATTGCAATGTGACGTGTGAAAAACGCCTTCTGTTCCATCGTGTCTAAAAGAGAATATAATCGCTAATCCATCGCTATTGAATTAAGAAAAGGTGCTAATTCGTCGGTACAATTGAAAAAAGCGCTGATTTGCAGGCAAAAGTTGCTAATTTTATCGGCTTAAACTGTAGGAAAAACGCTGTTTCCTGGAAAAAATCTAATATTAGGAAAACATCTCTCTATTAGTTGCTATATGCTAAAATCACGGAAAACGCTTATTTTTGCGGCTAAAATTGAGAAAAATTGCTAATTCACGGCTTGACACTGACAACGACAATATTGATCTTGGCTAATATTGGGAGACATAGCCACAAAATTGCATCATTTTGAACAAAATATCTGCGAAATTGAAAGTTTGGGTTTACTGAAACCCTTTTTTGGGCCTTTAAGCCCGGGCCTTGGACTAGCCGGTCCCAACTGCGTCCGTGTAGCCTCACGATATAATTGCAAAATTAAGCGTCAAACATTTATATTTTATCACGGTTGGGTCCTAAATTGACTAAAATTTCAAGTGTCCGGGTTGAATATCCGCGAAATTTCCAAGTTTTGGGTCTTAATCCATGTGAAACTGCAAGTTATGAGTCTCAATTTCGTCAATATTGCAAGTTTCGGGGCTAAATACCCGGAAATTGGAAATTATTACTTATATAATTTTTGTATGGCCTCAGACCTCGGGGGCTAGCCAGCTGTACGTCGGACAACGTGACATCGTATAGGCTCCCTCCCCCCTCCCACGACGAAGCTGCAACACTTGGCTCAACAGTGACTTAAAATTCGCGACTTACGAATTTCGGCCCTTTTTACTTCATTGTTTCTATGTAGGGAATGTAAGTTATGGTGCTTGTTCCCTGACAAATTGACGTGTAGTTGCAATTGCAACATTTGTGGATGAATATTTGTGAATTTGCAACTCTGGGTTCTTTTTGCGAAATTACAAGAAAGTTTCGGGTCTTTATTTAAGCGAAAAAGCAAGCTCAGGGCCTTAGTTTCAGCAAAGTCGAGGCGGCGGATTCAACAGGCTAGCCGCGCAGCTGCAACAGAGGCAGCGGAGACCGTTGAATACCCAGGAGATTGTAAGTTCCATGGTGTAATATCCGTGGTAATGCAACTTTCGGTTCTTAATTCCATTGAAAGTGCAAGTTTATGGACTTATTTTTTAAATTAAGCAAAATTGCAAATGCTTCGGGGGGGGGGGGGTTAAACGGCGGTGAAACTCTCGCTTGCTGGCCGGCCTCGTCAGCTCAAAGCCTGATTAGTTTTTGTGAAATACGAAGTTTCCTGGCTTAGTATCCGCGTGATTGCAAGTTTACGGTTTTATAATTTCAGAGAAATTGCAAGTTTACAGGGGACCATTTTAGTCCCGGAGCAGGTCCAGCCGCTCCCGAAAGTGTCCAATAAGCTTGATGAAATCCTTGCCCCCCCCCCCCAATAGACGCGTTTACTGTTGAGGCCACGAAGCGCTGCGATCGTTCTAATCTAGTGAGGATTCAGTTATCAGTTCTGTATAATTTCCACACGGGGTGGGTATGTTTTTACCAAAGTAATTAATTAAATTATAAGGAATGAGTAATTTTTTGAATCCGTTTGTTTCATACAGCTCCCGAATATTGTTAATTTAATTCCCAGCCATCATGGACCACACATGTTTGAGGAAGTAAGAGAAAGATGGGCAAAAGAGCTCTCAACTCCAGCTGATTGCGTTATATGCCCAAGTCCAAGTGTCACAATAGAGCTGGTATACATACGCCGGACATTTCATTCCAATTTTTTCCCAAGAATCCGTTGGGTATAAAAAAAAAATGGAAAATAATCCTGTGGATGGAGGAGGACCGGAAAGTAAATACATAAATTTATGCTGTCGTATGTTCAAAGCATTTTCTTCCAAAAGACTTCAGTGACCAAGTGATTATTAATGTTACATGATCATGATCCGTGCTGTGCATGCAGCCCTGGGCCCAGAATGATGGGCACAGGGGCCACGGCTAGGGTGACCAGATTTTTCCCAGACGAAAGAAGGACCCAAATTTTATAATGGGGAAGAAGAAATATTATGAGGGGGAGGGGGTGTTGGGATTGATAGTTCCACTATTCTGCCACTGATTATAATTAGGACATGACCAAAATGGTCATTTGCCAAAATTCCCAAAACACAAAATTGGATTTTTAAAGAGCTAAAACACGAAATTTGCATTTGGAGGAGCCAAAACAAAAAATTCGGTTTCGAAAGAGCCGAAACACGAAATTTACTTCCGGAGGATTCAAAACACGAAATTGGCTTTTGAAGGATCAAAAACCCAAAATAGGCATCTGAAGGAACCAAAATCACTAAATTGGCATTTGGAGGAGCCAAAACACAAAATTGGGTTTTGAAAGAGCTAAAACATGAAATTGGCATCCGAAGGATCCAAAACACGAAATTTACTTTTGTAGGAGCCGAATTACGAAATTGGCATTTGGAGGAGTCAACACACAAAATTGGCTTCCGGAGGATCCGAAACACGAAATTGGCTTTTGAAGGATCAGTAACACGAAATAGGCATTTGAAGGAGCCACAACACAAAATTCGCCTTCGAAGGAGCCAGATCACGTAATTGGTAGGTATTTGATGAGCCAAAACATGAAATTGGCTTTTGAGGGATCCAAAACAAAAAATAGGGGTTTGAAAGAGCCAAAACACGAAATTGGCATTTGGAGGAGCGAAAACAAAAAATAGGGGTTTGAAAGAGCCGAAACACGAAATTGGCTTCGGAGGATCCAAAACGGTTGTTGGAGAGGCCCAAAGGGGTGTTCGCCTGCGGGTAGCTCTGGTGTGGGCCCCTGTCCCGCAGAAAATGTCTGGCGATCTCCTGGATCATAAAAAACGTCCTGTGCAGAAGCCAGACACGATCAAATAACCCTTATTTTTCATACGGTGGGCGGCTCCCGGACTATTACTATTTCGGGACAATCTATCTTTCTTCACGAGGTCCTTCAGGCTCCTAGGAAGGACCCTGTTTTGAAAAGAAGTACCTTTTAGGGTCCTTTCGAGAAAAGCAAAGGACCACAGGACCATGAGCTGAAAAGAAGTACCGTCCTTCCAAAAGAAGGACCTCTGGTCACCGTAGCCATGGCCCCTCTCTTGGAGTCGAGGTCATTCAGAAATTGTTGGTGCTCAAATGAGGAATACAGCCGGTTCTTTTACGCCTTGCAAGCATTTTGCAGTGGCGGCGGAACCGGGGGGGGGCAGGGTGGGCGGCCGCCTCCCGGAATTTAGTCTGGGGGGGGGCGTCGCCCCCTCCCCCAGGCTTCAATGCCAATCTTCTATCCCGAATACTGCACCCAAAGTTCTTATTCTATCCTTTTCGCTTCTTATTCGAGGACCAAGCGACCGTCACTCAGATCGAAAACCCTGGATCATTTGCGAGAAGATGAAAAATAGCAATGCCTAGAACATTCGCCCCCCCCCCCATATTTCACTTTTCTGCAGACTTTTTGTTAGGTATATTATTGATTCTTCTTCTACACTTTACCCCTGCCATCTGGCAAAGGAGGGCGATCCACCTATCGGCCACCCTCCCCGGAGAGGGTTTTAGCCCAAATTTGAGCAATATGAAGCACAGGCGTAGCAAGGGGCGTGCGGCGTGTGCGGTGCGCACCGGGCATCTCTACCCTGGGGGCATCAAACCCGCTGTTTTGTTATGCGATCACCGCTACCCAGTGGCGGAACAACACTTGTCCGGGGCCCGGGGCGGAAATCTCTAGGAGGCTCTTTAGTCTCCAATTAAACCGTAATTATACTTTTTTGCAGCTTTGAAGTATATATTTTCCTCAATTTTAGCCACGAAATTGCCTCTAAAGTGCGTTTTCTCAATTTTTTCCGTAAATTAGCTCATTTTCTCAGTTTTAGCTGCGAATCGGCGCTTTTTACAAGCTCTTACCGTGAAGTTGCCTTAAGAATCCGCAAATTAGGTAGCGTTTAAGTGCTCTTTCCCAATTTTATCCGCAAATTAGCAATTTTTCTAAATTTAAGCCGTAAATTCGCGCTTTTCTCCATTACAAAAAAAAACCATTCGTGTTTTTCTCTATTTATTACCCTCAAATTAGCGCTTTTTCACAGTTTTAGCCGCTTGAATTAGCGCTTTTTCTCAATTTTATTCCCAAAGTTCCCCAAGAATGTGCAAGTTGGGGTATTCTCAATTTCAGCTGTGAATTAGCCTTTTTACCCCCAGTTTAGCAGTAAATGGGCACATTTTTTAATTTTAGCTGGAAATTATAGCACTTTTTCTCGATTTTATCTGCAAAATTGAAATGTTTTGTACCTTAGTTGTGAATTAAAGTTTTGCTCCACTTTTAGACGCAAATTCGCGTTTTTCTCTATTTCACACCGTGAATCGCAGCGCTTTTTCTCAATTTCAGTCCCAGCCCCGAGAATCCGTAAGTTGGCGTTTTCTGTGAATTCGCGCTTTTTCCCAATGTTTAAAGCTTCCAAATTGTAACACTTTATCATTATAGCGTGTTTCTCTATTTTTAGACTCGAATTCGCGTTGTTCTCTTTTTTATCCTTGAATTAGCGTTTTTCTCATCTTTAGCGCGTGAATTAGCGCTTTTCAACTTCAGCCTTAAAGTTGCCCCTAAGAATTGGCGAATTGGCGTTTTCTCTCATTTTCAGCTGTGAATTAGCGTTTTGTTTCTCAATTTTAGCAATAAATTAGCACATTTTCTTAATTTTAGCTACGATTTTTAGCGTTTTTTCTCGATTTTATTCGTAAAATCGTAATTTTTCATACCTTAGCTGAGTTTTCCTCCACTTTTATCTAGACGCGAATTCGCGTTTTTGACTATTTCACCCGTAAATTAGCGCTTTTTCTAAATTTTAGTCCCAATTTTGCCCCGAGAATCCTTGAGTTGGCGTTTCTCCCTTTTAGCTGTGAATTTGCGCTTGTTCTAAATTTTGAAAGTTGCTAAATTGTAGCACTTTATCACAATTTTAGCTGCAAATTAGCGTGTTTTTTTTTTCAAGACGACGCGAATTTGCGTTTTTCTCTTTTTCATCCTTGAATTAGCGCTTTTCTCAGTTTTAGCTGCGTAAATTAGCGCTTTTTCCTAATTTCGCCCCAACAATTCGTGATTTTGCGTTATCTCAATGTCAGCTGTGAATTAGCTAGCGCTTTTTCTTAATATTAACAGCCATAAATTTCGGCAATTTTTCTCAATTTCAGCGTCGAATCAGCGTTTTACTCACTTTTACAAGCGAGTTTAGCCATTCGTTTTCATCTTATCTACTTGAAAATCCCGATTTTTCATCTTCAAGCTATTCAGGGGCCCCCATCCGAACCCCGGATCCGGATTTCTAGTTATGCCCCTACCTGCATTCCCACACTTTGCTGTTTTATTTGAGTACGAATGATTATCGTTTATTATTTAAAACGAATACTTGCCATATTCTTGTGGCAAAAAAACAATTAAGAAATCAATAATAGTATATATGTATACGCAGGAGCTAAAGTCGTGGCTCTAAAACGCCGTAAAATTTGCCGCGGTACATTACATTACAAGCCCGGCGGGCGAGGCGAGGTAAATCCCCTTCCTACGAGTGATGTACGACTTTTTTCACGCGACAGCAAGGAAATGATAAAACTGACTTTGACAAATTGACTACTGACTTCTCGTGTCTTTAGTTTAAGAAGACCTTAAACGAGGTTATAACCCGAGTTCATTTACTCTCCGTACTAGGACGGAAAATATTTTCTGGACTAGTACAGAAAATTTCTCGAATGTCACTGTGCGGTAATGGTCAATTTCCCAGATATTTTTCGGAGCATGTCGCTTGAAAAATACTTTAGTTCCTAGGCATGAAAAGAGACACTTTTGGGACTCAATTGCGGCCGTAAAATTCGGTTTTAGTATCATGTGGGATAAAAATAAAATATTATTAGTCAAAAACCTATCAAGAATCAGGCCGTTGTATACCACATTCAAATCATTCCCTAAATGCTGAAAATTCAAGACTATTGGGCACCTCCATACAATACCTTGCCTCCTCTATTTACTTAAAATTGAGAACTACACTACACTTCACCTTCTATTGATGAAAACTAACGGAAGTGATGGTAGTGTAGGGTATTGTGGTGAAGGGAAGGGGGGAAGCGCCTTAATTTTCGCCCCCCCCCCCCTTGAACCAAAATACTTCCGCCGCCACTGGCATTTTGATGCTTTTTTACCACCAAGTTTTGTCTGTAATTAGCAATTTAGCATAATAATCCCTCCATCACCCTCCGAGGTTCGCCAACTCTCGTTACCGGGCCGGATTCGTTATTTGTTATTTTTATGAAATCTACCTCGAGGGTTTGCTTCGGCGAGAAATCTACTGACCGCTAAACCGAATATAAAATGCATTCGAGAAAAAGTTTAATACAAACATGGATAAAGCTTTCTTTACAGGGCAGAAGCATGAAAAGTTTCATTTCTACGAGTTTCCAGGAAGTTGAAAGGTCTTATTAGGGAAATAAAAAGGGGTTATGCCCTGATTAAATATCATCTTCCCCGTCTTGGTACACCTCCCTTTTTTACTGTTAATTTCCCCTTGTTGCGCTATTAGTCTATAGTTCAAACCGCCGATCAAGCCGACCGAGAGAATTCCGCTTGGGATTTTCTCCTTCCTATGATTAAACAGCGAAAACGGCTGTATGGAAAAGGTCATGGAGCTGAGTTCGACGTCTATTATACTTACCCCCCAACCCACCCGTGGGTGAGGAGGGGAGGATAATGTGAATTTTCAGCGCGACATGTTAATTGAACTAACGCGGTAAAGCCGACTATACGAAGTCCTTCCGCGCTCGGGCAAAGGTTAAACGGTATATCAAGGGGTATTATAAGGGCGGGAGGGGGGGGGTCCACACAAAAACCGGGTAAGAGATGAAAAGATGAGCTGCGGCCAAAGAACTCGTGCTGCGAGCTTCAAAAGTTTTGCATGTTGTACACTTGAATATAGGATGGGTGGGAGAAGATAAAAGTTCAAGAACCTTTTAATACCGCGAGCACTTCAGTCTTCAGTTTAAGATGAAATCCTTTGAAGGCAAATAATACGCATGGCTCTTGCATGGCTTAAGGGGGGGGGGTATTAATCTCAAATCTCAAATTTCGGAAGCTTTATTTATTCATCTTTTGAACCGAACGCTGCTCTTCCGAACCGAGTTTGACACAATTGTTGCTCCTATTCAATTTCTCTCCAGAGTATTCGATTAACTTTTCTAATGCGAGAAGAAGTTGTTATATTGGTTACAGCCCGCACATTATTACGTAAAGAAGTTGCTTTTACTCCTGGAGTCCTGAGGAAAAAGAAAAAAAAACTCTCTTGAACATAAAACAACTTCGTTTTGGATAAATTTAGTTAATGAGATTAACTTATTTCCCAAGCTGCGAGTGAAAAGATTCCAGTTTAGGAATGAAGATCAATTAAACATTTTGTTGTAAAACGTAACAAAAAAGATAATTATCACAAGAGGAACTTTTTTTTTTGTTTTAATGAGACTACACGAGCAATTAAATATGCGAATTTACGAGAAGCTGAAACGTGTTCCTACAACTGGTTTAGTTTAAAAACTGGGTTCTCCCCTTTCCGCGCTAAAATGAAATAGTTCAATTATCCGGGCGAAAATCACACGATCTGGCCGAATTCTGGCACATTTAAATCGTCACCTACAAGGGGGTCAAACCCGTGATCGATCACACTAATTGACTGAACAAAAAAAAAAAAGAAAAAAAAGAAGTCGACAACCCTTCTACTTCCCACGCAAATGTTCTAAAATACAACAGATTTATTCACACTGTGTTCTATAGGCGGCCCGGGTGGGTCTTTTTTCCATTTAATCGACTGCATTTATGTTGAGGACGGGGGAACTTTGCAGTGGAAGGGAGCGGGGGGAAAAAAAAAGGTGGGCATTATGAATGAAGTTGTAACGCGAGGCAGCCTTGGGGAATGACCCAGTCGTAACGTGTGTCCCATTGAACGTTGTACCATCGCCACACTCGCGGTTCTTTTCATCGTTCCCGTGATATATATATATATAGCCTCTGCCCGCCCAGCAAATGCATGCAAATCCCTCTTTTAAACGACTGTCAAGTTAAAACTACAGCTTAAAGCATTCCAAGTGATAGATATCTTGCTCTTAAATAGTATGCTCAGCAATCTTCCTCTTTTATTTTTGAAAGACCGTTTTTCTCTCTCTCACTCCTTTCTCCGTTGCCGGCTGCGGCTTAAAAATCTCTGTATTTTTCTTTCTCTTTTCACTGTTCAAGAATAGCGAGTGTTCAAAATTCATATTTTCTTCCAATCGGTCGCGGTCAGGAGTGTCAGGTTGGTTGGTAGGCAAACAAAGTTCACTAGTTCAATTGGTTCAATCATCACTGCTCAGTTGTTGTCGTCAAGGTGAATTGGTGAAGGGGGGGGGGGGCGTTTGCCCTCCAACCAGTGTAACCTCCTTAGCAACCTGATCGCGACCGATAAACGATTTCCGTGGAAAAAGCGAAGGTTTAGAACTGCAGGTTATGGGTTTATTTCTAGTTGCCTAGAGCCTCTTTAACAGTTTTTTTTTTCACATTGCTAGCATTACTACGAGTGTATTTTGGTTTCAAATACTACATGTTTTTTGAGTTTTTCGTTTATTTCGAGTCTAAAATTATACTTCCTTCGCGTGATTCTCATCTAAAGTCAGAAAAATGCGATTCTGTTGCTGCTTCGATGACTGTACAAGTTCTTCCATTCCGGGTCGACCTGGGTTGAACCAGCTACTAAATTTATCTCTTTCCCTCAACGTTGCCAGCACTTGATTGAAAACGTCTTAAATTGGGGAAAAACGGAAGAGAAAGTACGAGTGAACTATTTGAAGATAAATGAGCAACTATGATGGGATTTCATGTTAAGGTGCCGCCGGACCCGGAACGACGAGTTTTCATCGGTACGTTTCGTGAGACGGTGGCTGAAGAATGAAACCAGAAATGAATAACTGCAAAAGTGGTTTTAGTTTGACGGGAATGAGAGAAAAATAAGTTCACTTTACACAGCTCAAGACAAGAGTAACCCATAATAACCTGGCCTAAGCGGGTTGCAAAACTGTTGAAGTAGGACTGGAGAGCGCATGAGTGGAAATCGTCTATTGGCCCCACAATGATTCACCTCAGTGCAACTGGCGAACTTTTTGCGAACTGACGTAGAGTAGACAGTGGACATTGCGGGACGAGCGGGGTGCTTCAACAAAACTCGAATAAAATAATTGCAATGGTTACTACATGAGTACATGATTCAATAGTTGGAGTGTAGTGAAGCCACACACAACCATAAACGGCTCCCCACCATCGGTCACCATGATAGTGAAGGGCATTCGACGTCAATCGTGGTCAAATTCAAATTAAAAAAAAAAAAAAAATCAAGAAGATTTTCAAATATCGCTACGTGCCACGATGCAACAATTATTGAACAATTTGCAGAGAAGATGCTTCTGTAGAACGCGCCGTTTTAGAGTTACCGGTAGAAAACACCTGTATTGCCCCCCCCCCCGCCCCCCGCTCAAAGGGTTCAGATCTTGTGATCCACTCCTGTCAATCATCTCCTCATGGGTCCCCCTAATTCCCATTCGTTAATTACACCGACAAAAAGTGCCGGCTTTAGGCATTTGGCGCCCCCGAGTGAATGTTTCACCGGTGCCCCTATAAATTCACTGTTCTGAATAAAGCCGCGATATGGCGTTTTTTCCGTTTTTTAACCACAAATTAGCATTTTTCATACACTTAGCGATTTTTCTCAATTGCATCAGTGAATCAGCTACTTGTCTCTTTTTTAGCGGTGAATAAGCGATTTGTCTCCATTTCAGCCGCGAATTTTCTCAATTTTTGCCGTAAATTACCGCTTATTCCTAATTGGCCACCAAATTTCCTCCGCAAACCGTCGTTAGTCATTTTCTCAATTTTTGTGAATTAACAAATTGTCCCAAATTACCCCTCAATTAGCCCTTTTTCTTTATTCTAACCACAAATTAGCGTTTTTCCTCATCGAAGCCGCTAATTACAGATTTTTCTATACATTTTCAGCCACGAATTAGAGTTTTTCCCAATTTTCGCCGCGCATTACCTAAAGGTATTTCTTAATTTGGCCGCGAATTAGCGTTTTTTCCTCTCTTCAGCGCTTCTTTTCACTTTTATCGATGAATTAGCTATTTTTTTCCATTTTAGCGGCGTATTAGCGATTTGTCACCATTTTTGCCGTGAATTAGCGATTTATTTCAATTTAACCGCGAATTCGCGATTTTTCTGAATTTTTGCATTGAATTAGTATTTTTTCTGTTTTTATCCGCTAATGAGCGTTTTTCTCAATTTTTCTTCCATGAATTAGCACTTTTTCTTATTTTTAGCTGCAAATTAGCGATTGTTTGCGCTTAAAGCAATGAATTATCCAGTTTTCTCATTTTGAGGCAGCAACTTGACGTCAGAAGCAGAAAATTGTCGTTTCCACACATCTAGCCCCTGGGGCCCGATTTCACCAACTTCTTAAAACACGATCAACAACTAATCGCGATTACAATGTAAACACTTGTATCAGAATTCATATGGGTCGTCATTGGCAACTAATCACGATCAACTTTAAACGAGATCAATTTTGTTGGTGAAAATGGGCCTAAGTAGCGTTTCTTATAAGCATACTTTAGAGCTATAAGGAAACTTTAGTCGCAAAATGGACAAGATGCCACTTTATAACTAAATTTTAAAAAAAAACGTCATTTTTCTGTTCTTTGGTAAGACTGAGATATGCCCCGCTTTTTGCAAGAGCCGAAAGGGGAAAAAAGCAGGAAACAACGAAGTAAAGTAAAGTAAAAGTGGGAAACCCGTGGGTAAAATTGTGGGAAAAAAACTAATTTTTGGGGGTGAAATGGATAATAAAAAATGGCAAATTCGCAATTGAAATTGTTGATACAAAAGAGAAAAACCACTATTTTGCAGCTCAATTCGCGAAAAACGCAAATTCACGACTGAAATTTAAAAGAATGGCTAATTAGCTGCTAAAATTTAGAAAAACGCTAACCCACAGCGTTAGTTGAGAAAACCGCTAATTAAAAACTGCTAAAATTGAGAAAAATCGCTAATTCTAATGAAAAATTGAAAAAGCTCTAATTAGCAGCTAAAATTGGGACGATTCAGGATACAAATGAAATGAATCGCTAATAATATCGCGGCAGAAAATCAAGAAAATCGCTAATTCACGGATGAAATTGGGAAAAACGAGGATAAAATGCCTATACAAAAAATGTTGATTCGCGGATAAAAATGAAAAAAATCGCCTAATTCATGCCTAAATTTAGAAATACGCTAGTTCACGGCTAAAATTTAGTAGAACACTGATTTGCGGGTAAAATGTAGGAAAACATAAATCCATGGTCTATGGAGGCAATTTCGGGCCGTAAACTAGGAAAAAGCGCTAATGCGCTCCATGGATAAAAGTGAAAAAAAAAAAAAAAAAATGATAATAGTTCATACGCTGTTAATTTGTGGTCAATGTTGAGAAACATCACTATAATTAACGCGGCTGCAAATAATAAAAACGCTTCTTTGCAGCTGAAAGTGAAAAAAAGTGCTAGACTCACGGCTGAAAAGGTAAAAAATCGCTAATTTGCAGCAAAAATTGGAAAATCTCCAATTATTTCCATCGATTTACTTGATAGCTAAGCCCAAGTATCTACTGTGTATCAGCGCTTTGTGCGCCCTGTGTCTTCTGTAGTTCTACCAATCTTTGTTATCTAATTTGTTCAGAATTTTATAGTTATGATATACATATTCGTAAAGCAAATGCGCTTCTTAGTTATATTTTTCTCGTCCGCCTTCCCCCCTCCATCATTTTGCTGGGCGCGCCCCTAAGGACACGGCGCCTTCGGGCGGTCGCCCGGACGCTTTACCGCAGTTTTCAGACGGATGGCGCCTGAATTCTGTTCTGTTCTGTTCTGTCAATTTTCGCCGCAAAAGAGCAGTTTTTCCTCAATTAAACCTGTCGATTAACGTTATTTCTCAATTTTAGGCACGAAAATTCCAAAAAAAAAAAAAACAGTGACAATTTTGCCAGCAGTTTCGCCCTCTAGGAATGCGATTCGCGGGGTTTTCCGCACTAGAAAGCCATTTCATTCACTTAAAAAAGACAATTTCGTGGTTTTAATCACTAAAAAACCAATTTCGCGGGTAGTAAATTTAGTAAGTAAGTAAAAAAGGCAATTTCTGAGGTTTTGTTCGGAGAAAAATAATCAATTTCGTGGGTTTCGACCGCTATAGACGAACAATTTCGTCCATTAGGAGAGCTATTCACTCGTTTTCCGCGCTGAAAAAGAAATTTCACATATTCAGTTCACTAAAAAAGGCAATTTGGACTAGCAATTTCGTGGGTTGTGCTTGCTAAGAAAGCAATAGGGAGAGGAGAGGGGGGTGCTCGTCATACGCTTTTTAGCCGGTTTCGTAGCAATTTCGAGGGTTACTCACTAAAAAACCAATTTCGCGTCTAATAATTTCTTAGGATTTGTCCATGCTCTATAAAAAGGAAATTTCTGATGAGGTTTTACTCGGAGTAAAAAGAAGCAATTTTGTGGATTTCGCTCGCTATAGAAAAACAATGTCGCCCGCTAGGAAAGCAATTCATTGGTTTTCCGCACTGAAAAATCAATATCCTGGGTTTTGGTTAATACAAAAGCAATTTCGCTGGATTTGCTCGCAAAAACGGCAATTTCCGGGTTTTTTCTCGCTATGGAAAAGCAGTTGCAGGGTACTAGGAATGCGATTCGTGTGTCGCACTAAAATAAAAAAATCCATTCCGCTGATTTCGTACACTAAAAAAGGAAAGGTATTTTCCTCATCGCGAAAAAAGCGATTTCGCGAGTTCCGGTCAACAACAAAAAAAAAGTAATTTTCAGCGATTTTACTTACAAAAAGCCATTTCGAGGGTTTCACTGCCTAAAAAAACAATTTCTGTGGGGTTTTCTGTCTAGTGTAAGGCAATTTCACTCGCTAGGAATGCAATTTGCGGGATCCCCACACAGAAAAAACAAATTCGCTAGCTTTGGAGAATAAGAATGGAATTTCGTAGGTTTTGTTCACTAATAAACAGCAATTTTGCGGGTTTTCGTTCGCTATAGAGAAGCAGTTTTGCTCGCTATGTGTGCGTTTTGCGTTTTTTTCCGCACTAACAAAAAAGGTTCGCAGATTTCGCCCACCGCGAAACTAATTTCGCGTGGTTTTCTCACTGAAAAGCAATTTCGTAGGAAGTGATTTCAGAAGTGGTGGGTGAGGGCCTTGCCTGCGTTTTTGCCGCCGGTTTCGCTCCCTATAAAACCAATTTCGTGAGTTTTGCTGGCCCAAAAAAGTAATTTTGAGGGTTTGGCTCGCTAAAAAAAAAAAATGAATTTCGCTGGCAATGAAAGAAATTTTTCTCGCCTGTAAAGCTATTTGCGGGGTCGTCACACTGAAAATCACGTTCATCGTTTTAATCACGAAATCATCGTTTTCTCATTCAAAAAGCAATTTTGCAGGTTTTTTTTCGCTAAAAAAGCCATTTATGGAGTTTCGGACACTAAAAACAAATTTCGTGAGTTCCGCACACCAAAAAAATTGGAATAATTTCGAACGATTTACCCACTAAAAAAGCAATTTCAAGGGGTTTTTGCTCACAAAAAGCAGTTTTGAGGGTTTCACTCTCTGGAAATCCCATTTCGTTCGTTTTGCTCGGTAAAAAATCAATGTCACTCGCTAGGTTAAGCAATTTTGCGATCTAAAAAAAAGCAATTCATGGTTTTTCCTCCCTGGAAAAGCAATTTCGCGGGTTTTTCTCACTGAAAAAACAATTTTGCGGGCTTACGCCATAAAAAAGCTAATTTAGCTGGGTCTACTCACTAAAAAGGCCATTTCGTGCGTTTGGCTCACTAAAAAAGCAGTTTTGAGGGTTTCTCTGGCTAAAACATCCATTTCGCTCGCTATAAAACTAATTTCACTCGCTAGGGCAGTAGTTTCGCGCGCTAAAAAATAATCCATTTCGTGATATTGGCTCACAAAAAAAGTTGTTTAGGTTTCAAGTCCTTGAATATTATCTCTGGGGTTTCGTTAGCTTAAAAAAACACTCAGGCTTGGACCGGCGCGACCGCGCAATCAACAGCCCTGAAATGGCCGCTTGCGTATAAAGGTTTTGAGGAGGGACACGAATTTATACCTCAAAATGACTGCCACGCAGTCGACAGCCGTGGAATCCATAAAGGAAGAGCCGCGAGACAGACGGACTCATTGGCTGCTCCGGGGCCGTGAAAATCGACCAATGTTACGATAATGCAAAATGGTCATTTTTACCCCCTCCATCAGGGGACGTTGACGCCTCCTTATAGGTGGTTCCGGCTGCATTCCGCCATTCCATATTGTCTGTGGTGAAGCCCCGGGTTGAGGGAACTCGGTAAACCTTGTCCAACTTGAATATTTATATAGTTAGACAAGCCCGATGTTGGCAAAAATTGTTAAAATAGAAAATTAGACGAATACGCGTATCCCAGGAGTGTGCGGGTGGAACGGCGAATCTAAAAATTGAAACAAATTTTCGATCAGACGAGCCGTTGAATGGGTTCCTCCCCCTTCTTCTCCTTGTTCAGCCAGGACGCGACAATTTTAAGAACTAAATAAAATTTTGTTTGGTTAGAAAACCGTCGTGGTCGGCGGCTATTTGTATACAATGATAGCGTTAGAAATGAGGCAAATTGTGATGCAAATCTGAAGAGGACGTGCCGACAAAGTTAATCATCGGAATTAAACGGCGTCGCCGACAAGGGCAAGGAACCTGAGAAAAAAAAAAAAATTATAATTCAAGAACTTCGTCCACTCCTTAAAATGCCCGTTTTTCCATTCACCAGACTGAGATAAACTCCTGTATCAGACGCGAAAGGGGTGAAACAGACTTCCTGAATGAGTCTTTATTTAATTCACTGCCAACTGTCTGGACGATTTTATTCTCTGAATCTTGATGGGTTACTCTTTCGCGAATTTCCGTCGGAATTTCGCCAGTAGTCAATTCACATCGTTTAATCTCCTACTGAGATTTGAATAGAGATTAAAAGGACCTGAATTGGTTACGGTCTCTTAATTGATTCCTGGTCGAATTCCGAAGAAAATTTACGGCTGTATTTTATATAAATTGAGAGTGGCTGACGAAGTTTCTCCAAGGACTTAATGGGAAAGTTATTCAGATTAGGACGTTTCCCATTCAACAATTTGTTCTTAACAAAAATAAAGAAATGAAATAAGAAATAGTACCGTGATAATTATGTCGAAGCTTAAACTAAGGAAGTAAGTTGCCCGTCAGAGCGAATACCAAAATAGTAAAAAAAAAGACGGCCATTGTGAGAGCTGAAGATTTCGGCTCAGAAACAGACAATTGAAATCGTGTTTGCTGCAGGATCCTGGCTCAATGAACCCCAACGCAAGACAATCTCCAAAACCTCTCGGGGCTGGAACCAGGAGGATGACATCCGAACGGGAAACGACGTTAGGCAAGAAGAAGAAAGAATGAAATGGCTAAAAAAAAAAAAAAATAAGAAAAAGTAGAGCTGACAATCCTAGAGGGTATGTCTATTATCTATTTTCCAATTATGGAAGCAAAATTATTTCTACTGTATCATCTCTTACAGGTTGGAAATTATCCCTAATTTGTAAAATATCCGTTTCTGCGGGTTAATCATTCCTACAGCTTTGCTCGTACCATTTTTCTTTTTGGACTATGATTGACGTCTAAAAATGGTTTACATCAACTTCCATGGATCCAAAACTGAATATATTTCTCGAAATCACTTCCCGCCTGGATGATAACGGGTCGGTTTCTATGTCATTGTCCTTTGCCAGCAGATACACTTATGGGCTAAAAATTCTTTCTGTACAGCCATTTTTTATTACTATCGCACCGCTCCCTGAAATGATTAAAAGCTACAGCTCATTGGTTTTTGCACTTTAGTTTGTTTGCATTACGGTTGAACTCACCACTCGATCGCTCCTAAGGAGCAATCAGGGCAGAAGCAGAGTGTACGTGGGCTTTGATGGGACGCATTACAGTTCAATCTATATTAATGGCTTGATTATAAGTTGGTATGGTTAATGGTTATACTCGTCATCGTAATGACCATCTTTTCCAAGTTTGGACGTCACAAGAATGCGCAACTTTGTATTCATATATGCTTTCATTATTTATTTATTTTTTAAGTATTAGGTATCCCTTTTAATTGAACGAGCCGATAGAAGAAAATCTTTAACGAGATGAATATTTCTTGTTAGATTATTTTACACCGTTCCAAACTTGGAAGTACTATACATGGCAGTTTGACATTCATATTGGACTTGACCAGATATGGCGTTGTTCTTTGGTAACTTTGGCGCAGTCCGCTTTTTAATATTCAGTTCGGCTTCTTAATAAATGGACTCCAAAGTGAATTTCCGTAAACTTTCTGAATATTTCTATAGGCAAAGCTATAATTGTATTAAAAGCGCGCATTCCAGTTGACTGATTGACTGATTCCTCATGAGGACGCGGGCTAACACTGACAGAACCTGTGGACCTAAAGTAGAAGGAACTTTAGATGTTTGTGGTAGTATTGACAGACCCAGGGCGGTAAGTCTATCGGGGTCGGGCGAGGTCTTAAAATGGCAACGTTGCTATTGAAAGCCCTTCCCCCGCCAGTCTATCAAATCATAATAATATGCGTGGCTTCCAAATATCCACCAATCATGTTCGAAAAAACTTGGATGCCAAGCGAAAGGTTACTAGTTACTAAATAAACAAGGAATTAAGTGAAATAATTTCACAAATAGATAGGAAAGTGTCACTTTGCGTGTTCGGTGAACAAGGCAACACCGATGACGCTAATTCCGACGATCTTCCTTTTTCATATTTCATCCCTAAAATAACCGTAAAGCGCACACAAACTTTTACCTTGAAAATTCACACTCTTTCGACGACTCATTTAGGAAAGCAAGATCGTACGCTTGTGCGGAATTTCCTGAAGATTTAAATGAGCCCTTGAAGTCCACGATTGGTGCAGAAATGCGGCGGTAATTTCCGTAACAAGGAGTGGGCGAGGTAAGATAGGAGGGGGGTCGAGGAAACACATGTACAACTCTCCCTTAACGCTTTTTTTTTAGCAACAAGGCTGCCTCCAGTCTTGAAACCGCGGATTAGCGTTTTGAAATTTCAGCAGGGAATCACAGCTTTGACTCAATTTTAGCTGCAAATTAGCGATTGTTCTGCATGTTAACCGCGAATTGGCGCTTTTTTATACATTTATCCGTGAATTAGAGGTTTTCCTCAACTTTATATCTGAATTCGCGCTTTTGTCAATTTTATTCGCGAATTTTTCCCCTTTTTAGCAATTTGATTACCGCTTTTTCTCAATTTTAGCTGTAATTTACCTAGCAGTTTTCCACGAATTTAGCAGCGAATTAGCGTTAGTTCCTATTTTTAACCGCAAAGTAGGCATTTTTTTTTCTCAATTCTCGCGGCTAATTAACGTTATTTTTTTTTTCTTTATTTTAGCCACGAGGCTGCCTCCAGTCACGAAACCTCGAATTGCCGTTTTCTCAATTTAATCTGAAAATTAGCGATTTTTGTTGATTTTTACGGCAAATTACCGGTGAATTACCAATTGCTTCCCCATGTAGCAAGTTAGCAAGACGAGGCTGCCCCCAGTCTTGAAACCGCGACTGGACGTTTTGGAAATTTTAACGGTGAATGACAGATTTGACTCAATTTTAGGTGAGAATTAGCGATTTTTCTGCATTTTAGCCGCTAGTTGATGCTTTATCTCTATTTACCCGCTAAATTTGGGAAGTTTTCTTAATTTTCCCCGCGAATTAGCGCTTTTTCACAGTTTGAGCCACGTTGCTGCATCCAGTCCCATTATTGTCGTTTTATCGAATTCAGTCGGAACTAATTAGCGCTGTTTCCTGATTTTAACCGCGAAGTACCGCTTTTTCTCCATTTTCTTTGTGAATTAGCGCTTAGGCTACCTCAGTCTAGAAACCGCGAGTTGGTGTTCTGTCAATTTTACCTGTGAATTAGCGTTATTTCTTAATTTTAACCGCGAAACAGCTTTCTGTCTCAACTTTGAACGTGAATTTGCGATTTCTATCAATTTTGTCAGTGAATTAGCTCTTTTTGTCAATTTTAGCAGCGAAATAGCACTTTTTGTAAATTTTACCCGTTAATTAACAATTATTTTCCGTTTAAGCAATTAGTTGGAGTTTTTCTCAATTTTAGTTACGAGGCTACCTCCAGTCTTGAAAACCGCGAATCAAGAAAAATTTCAGCAGAGGATGACAGATCCGGCTCGAGTTAACACTTTTTATCTATTCAACCGCAAATTTGGTGGTTTTATACATTTTAGCCGCGAATTTTCGATTATGCCAATTTTACTCGCGAATTAGTAGCAATTTCCCCCCCCCCCCATGAATTAGCCCGAGAATTAGCAATTTTTCTCAATTTGTGCCGCGAGGCTGCATTTGGTCATGAAACCGCGAATTGGCGTTTTGTCAAATTCAGTCGTTTCATAATTTTAACCGCAAAGCTAGCGCTTTTTCTCAATTTTCACTGCCTCGTCCGGTCATGAATCCGCGAGTTAGTGTTTTATCAATTTCAGCTGTGTGAATTTAGCGTTGTTTCAACCGCGTAGTAGATTTTTCCCTCAACTTTGCATGTGAATTTGCGCAATTTTCCCCCGATTAACCGTGAATTAGCGTTTTTTCTCAATTTGGGCCGCGAGACTGCATACTCAGTCGCGAATTTGCGTTTTCCTATCTTTGTTTCCGAATTTTTTACGGCAAAGTAGAGCTCCTAATCAATTTTCGCCGCGAATTTACGATGGGTGTATACATTTCGGCCAGGGAACTGTCAATTTCACCCGAGAAACTGTCTATTTTGTCATAAATAACTGTCATTGTTGTCTCAAAAACTGTCAATTTCGTCCTGGAGACTGTACATTTCTAGTTGAAACTATCAGTATCGATCTAACACGGTCAATTTTGTCCTATGAAGGTCAATTTCGTCATTAAAAACTGTCAATTTCGTCGTCAAAACTATACCGATATCATTTTAAAACTGCCAATTTCGCCCCAGAAACTGTCAATTTCATCCTTGAATCTGCCAATGTCTTCCTAGAAACTGTGTCAAGGGATTCCGGAAACTGAAGATTTCTAAGTCCCTTCACCGAAAACAGTCGAGTACTAGAAACTATCAATTTCGCCGTTCAAAACTGTCAATTTTGCCCTAAAAACTATCAAGTAAATGTTCAAATCTAACAATTTCGACTTTTAAACAGTCAATGTCGTCCCCAAAACAGTCGCTTTCGTCGCCAAACCTATCAGTGTCGTCCTAAAACTGCCAATATCGTCCTACAAACTGTCAATTTCGTTCAAGAATCATTCAAAACTTTCAATTTCGTCCTGGAAACTATCAACTTGCATTTGTTCGAGAAACAGTCAATTCCTTTCTGAAACTGTCTATTTTGTCCAGGAAATTGTAAATTTCGTTGTCAAAACTATCAACGTCGTCCTAAAACTCCTAATTTCATCATATAAACTGTCAATTTCATCCTCGAATTGGTCAATTCCAACATTCAAAACTGTGATTGTCGTATTTCAAACTGTCAATTTCGACTTACAATACGGTCAATTTTGCCTCAGGAACGGACATTTTTGACTTGGAATCTCAATTTCCTCCAACATAACGAGTATCCCAAATCTTGATTACGAGGTTTTGCATCAGAGTACTAGAAACTATCAATATCGTCGTTCAAAACTATCAATTTCGTCCTGGAATTTATTAATGGACATATTTATCTCGGAAACTGTAAATTTCGTCCTCTAAACATGCCAATGTCGCCCTATAGACACTGTTATTTTCGGAGTTAAAAACTGTCAATTTGACAGTTTGTGGAACAGGGGCTTGAGAATAAACATCTTGGGGGGGGGGGGGCTAAGTCCCTATATCCCCCCCTTAAATCCGCCAATGGTTTTTCTCAATATGAGCTTAAAATATAAAAATATTGCGCTTTTCTTAATTTTAGTCGCACTAATTAGTGGCTGTCTAAAGTGAACCGCAAATTAGCGTTTTTTCCCCCCAAAAGCCTTGAATTGGCGCTTTGATTTTCGCAATTTTTTCCGTAAAAAAAATTGCCATCATAAGCCTAGAACTGGCTTACTTTCAATAATTGGACGCAAATTGAAATTGTTCTAGCCACGAATTAGAGTTTATACTAAACTTTGTCCGAGAATTAGTGATTTTCCTCAATTTCAGTCGTGCTTTTCTCTATTTTAGCTGCTTAGTGATATTTTTTTCTCAATTTTTAGCAATTTTTCACAATTTGAGCTGATAATAACCGTTTTCCTTCATTTTATGTGCACTAATTAGTGATTTTCCATAATTATCCGCAAATTAGCCGGGGTTTTACATTTTAGCCTCACGTTTTAACAATTTTTTTTTCGTCACTTTTAGCTACGGATTAGCGCTTTTTCTCACTTTTAGCAACAAAAAAGTTGCCTTAAGAAGTTGAGAATCGGCGTATTTTCAATTTTAGCCACGAATTAGCGCTTTTTCTCAATTTTAGTAGCGAATTGGTACTTTTTCTCAATTTGAGCTGAAATTTTGCGTTTTTTCCCGTTGTAGCCGCCCTAGTTATTGATATTCTCAATACATATAAGCCGTAAATTCCGCGTGCGTGTTTTTACATTTTAGCCCCGAGTTGGCAATAATTGCCAATTTGTGGTTTGGATTATCACTTTTTCTCATTTTTTTTACCCTCGAAATAACCTTCAGAAGCTACAGATTGGCGTTTTCTCAATTTTAGCCGCGAATAAGTGATTTTTTTCATTAGTATCCGCAAATTAAGGTTTTCCTACAGGTTATTAGCGAATTAGTGTTTTTTTCGCTTGACCTAAGGAGAAAGTGGCTATTTTCACCATGGCAACCTCACAACGAAAGAAAAATTTCAATCTCAGCGGGTTGTTTGCTTACTTTACGTCAGGGAGTGAACGAAAGTACTTTACGTCACTGCTGGGAGTGATGTAAAGCCTACTTTCCGTCACTGTTAGGAGTGACACGTTTGGAGTGACGTAGCCAAACGCTTTCCTCACTCGTTGTGAAATATAGTATTCTCAATTTCATCGTCGAATTAAGCGACTTTTCTCAATTTAAGCCGACATTTTTCTCACTTTTATAAGCTTGAACAAGCGCATTTTTCTAATTTTAGCCGCGGGTTTCGCCTGAAAACAGCACACTAGTGGTTTGTAAAATTGCCTCTACACAACGGGAAACTGCGACTTTTTTTTTTTTAAAGATGTTGTCTGAAAGTTGCATTGACAAACCACGAATGAGTAAATATTTAAGCGGTTCGAAGAACAGGAAAAACGCACTGCTCGCAGACAAAATTACAATTACAATGAAAATTACAAAGTCGTTGCAGTATAATTTAAAGAAAGAAAAAAAAGAAGAAAGAAAGAAAAGAAAATAAATAAATAAATAAAAAGAAAAAGAAAAAACAGCAGTAAACACGGGCATAGTAAGCCCTAGGGTTTAAATTTCACCTACATTATCGCGATGTGAAAATCGGAAAACTATGTCACTCTTCATTCTTCAAGATCATACCTGTATGGGTGGACTTGATCTCATAAATCTTGCGTGCAACGCCATGTCTGCTATACATATTAGAAGCTGAGCTTTAATGTAATTCAGAACAGTGTCCCGCGGGGCGAAATAACGTATATATATAGCCGCTTACCACCTTGTTGATCTACTGAGCTCGCGTGTTTTCTATTCACATGATAGGTATACGCTTTATTTCCCTTTAAATATGCCCCACTATGATTGAAATATGTACCTACTGGTGCCTGCGGAACACAGAAGTTCGGATGCGGTGAAAACATATATGTAGTAATGCAGCACCGGCTTCGTGTGGGCGTTCCCGGCGGTGTGCGTTCAACAAACCGCGCACCGACCGAAATGCCCGCGTAGTACGGGTGTGAAAGTGCACAGTTAGATCTGTGGGTATGGCGTAGAAGCCCAATGGAGGCTTTAGGCGCTTGCCGGGTTCTCAAAGCCCGGCGCCCCCCCCCCACCCAAAAAAATGCAGCACCGTTGAGTTTTCAATCCATACGGTGATCTTGCTGAGAAATATGAAAAGCCTGGCGCAAGAACGAGTGGGAGGGATGAGAATTTTCAATTAAACGGCATGTTTATACCTATGATTGTGCCGTTTATCATGGTGTAATTAAATGAATGCAGCGGTGGAAATTGGATTTTTTTTTCCATATAAACGCGCTTCATAAACACTAAAACACGTTTCTTGCTTCGAAAATTACATTAGATCAAAAGGAGGCAGAACAAGTTAAATGCTTCCGTTTTTAAAGTTGCGCTCATTGTCAGATTTTTATCACAGAGTGATCCTTTTCTTCAAATGACTGTTCCATCCATCGAGCTTAAAAACCGGGAACTGGTTTTGTAATGGGATCAGAGATGCCTAAGGGGGTACTTTTAATGTATATTTTCAGGACAAAAAAAAACTTGTTAGCGTTTTAGGATCACAAAAGAAAGCGATTATTTATTTGCATTTTCGAATAATTTGAACACTTTGCGATGCCTTCTATTAGTAACAGTCTCCTTGCAGTTTAAATTGGCTGGAAAATGGGACAGGAGATCAAGTCCCCCGACTCAAAAAAAAAAAAAAAAAAAAAAAAAGAAAAAAAAGTCGCCGTAGGTGGGAAGGTGAATAAAAAGTAAACTCGGTCACTGCAATATATCAAGAGTGTCAATCACAAGCCGCAAAAGAGGAAAAGGGCGTTGAAAATTTTCCTACTACATATACATGAATCAATTTCAATTACAATGTCACCTCCTCACCAACAATTGTATCGGCTTGACATAGCGGTTGTGTCAAACAGATCTTGTATTTGTGAATAATTCTGTTCATGCGCGAATAGAATTCTTGGTAAATAAACGATGTGTCAAAACAGAAAATTAAGTTACTGGACTGTGAGCAATTTACTTTTGGGCCTTCAGGTATATACGACACAAACGTGAGTGTGAGAAAGTTAGCGAAGTGTATTGACAGGAGTGAAAATGAATACCGCAGAAATACTTCCTTGGTATCTGGTCAGTTGAATGAATGGCGGGTGGCGGCGTTTTCCCAGATTTCCAACGGTGTACGTATAACCGCAATGTGAATCATCTCCATCCTTCGATGAGAAAATTTGAAGTTTTTGAGAGATTTGGCAATTTGGATAGAGCGAGTTTGTCCGTTTCTGGAGCCAAATAATTAGTTCGTCCGTATCGTGTGAATTTTATCACGTATCAAGTTCGTCAAGTACGTAATATCAGTTTTGACAGCCAAATCTTCAGCCAGATTCGCAATTTCTGGGCTGATGTAAACGTTGTATGGTCAGACAGTGGACGGAGCAAGCCAGTCGGCATTGTGGGAGCAACAATCTGAGCAGAGATTTGCTCTGACTTAATAGCTCTCCAACAAAAACAAAAAAAACAACAACAATTCTGCGGATTTCAATTCGAGTACTGGACATATCCAATTTCACGGGGTTCAGTCACTGAAAAAAAAAACAATTCACGCGGATTTGGCTCTTCAGAAAATGAAATTCTTGAAGTTGGCTCTTTACAAAATCAATTTTTGAGAGGTTTGGCTCACACAAAAACCAAAATTTCGCGGGCTTCAACGAATTGAAAAAATAAAAATCACGGAGACTTTTGGCCTTGAATAAAACTAATTTCACCGGATTGGCTCTTCTAAAAACCATTTCGCGTAGCAGTGGCTGCGTGGAAGTCAGACAGCTTTGGGAGATAGCAAAAATCAGAGCAGTTCAGATTTTAACCCCCCTCCCATCACCTTGTTTCTATAGGCGAATTTTCCTGGCGTCGCTGAAACGCGCATAGTTTTTATTAGAAAAAGCCAAGACGAGCCGAATCGGCAAAATATCGGTCACAAATTTCCCTGCTTTTTCAGCCGGGAAACTGGTTAGGGAGGGGGGGTGGAGAAAGAGTAGCTACGCCCTCCTTGAGGCTCCTTGGTCTCTAAATAAACAAGGAATAGGTATTGTGTTCTATTGTTTTTTCTAAACTTTTAGCAACGAAATAGCGCTTTTTCTCCATTTAAGCTACGAAGTTGACTCAAGAATCCGCAAATTGTAGTGTTTTCTCAATTTGCAGTTGAGTGCTCTTTCTTAGTTATTTCACGAATTTTCGTTTTTCCCCTTTTATCAGTGAATTAGCGCCGCTAATTCTAGCATTCGTGTCATAATTTTATCAGCGAATGAACGCTTTTTCCTCATTTTAGCATCAAATTAGCGCATTTTTCTTAACTCTATCCGCGATTTAGCGTTTTTATCAAATTTATCAACTAATTTTTTACTTTAATTTTTCCGACGAACTAGCATCGTCCTCAATTTGAACCAAGCGAGTTGCCTCAAGAATCCGTGAGTTGGCGTTTTCTCAACTTCACCTGTCAATTGACGCTTTTTCTTAACTTTTATAGCCGCGCAAATTGTAGCGCTTTAACTCAATTTTAGCTGCGGAGATTTGTGGGCCATGCAGTGGTGGATTTACGGGGGGGGGGGGGTTTGGGGGCTTTAAGGCGGAAGAAATTGAGAAAGCGTTCTAATGTGCTACTCTTTGGGAAAGTATACGCGGGAGAATGTTGAAAAAAAGCACTAATATCAAATAGCGGCTTTTGCGGTAGGAGAAAAGCTGTGACTCATGATAGAAAAGGAAAATAAATCGCTAAGTCGTGGCTGAAAATGACAAAAAACAAAAACAAACGCTAATATGTGGCGAAAATTGAGAAAAAAACTGGAGTCCATCGCTCTCACGGCTGAACTATTATTTTTTGAAAACGCCAAATTCATGATTTCTCGAGGCAACAACAGAAAAATTGCTAATTCACGGCTAAAATTGAGAAAGCCACCTAATTCGCGGCTAAAACTGAGAAAAGCTGCTAATTCCAGCCTTTAAATTGAAGTAAAATGCTCATTCGCAACTAAAATGGAGAAATAAGCCAATTCGCGGAACAATTTGATAAAATTGGCTAAAATTGGGGAAACGCGGTAATTCGTGGCTAAAATTGAGAAATAACTCGCGACTAAAAACGACAAAAAGAGGCTTAGATCGTGGCGAAAATCGCGAAAAAAGCCAATTCACGGATACAAGGATAGAAAACCCGCTTATTCACGTCTAAAACTGAGACAAACCGCTAATGCCCGCCCAAAATTGATGTCAAACGCTCATTTACAGCTAAAATAAAGATAATTAAATATTTAATTCGTGGCTAATTCAGGCAGAAAGCGCTTATCAGCTGCTAAAACGTAGAATCACGCTACTTCTTGGCACAAACAAGCGCTTGTGCATAATGTGAAGCTATAAAATTGACGAAACGCTAATTCAAAGATGCACTTGGTAATTCCTCTAGTTCACGGCTAAAACTTATACAAACGCTAATTCCCGGCTAAAATTGGGAAATTGCGTTGATTCACGGCCAAAACTACAAAATGCGCTCATTTGCGGAGCTGAAATGGAGATAAACACTAATTCACGGATTTTTTTGAAAATCCTCCAGTTCGAAGCTGAAATTGAGTAAAACCGGCGATTCAGGCGTGAAATTAAGGAATAATTCACGGTTAAAATTAGGAAATATTGCTAAGAAAACAAAACGCTAATTCGCTGCTAGAATTGAAGAAACGAGATAACTTGCGGCTAAAACGGTGATAAACGCTGATGCTTCGCATGACTAAGGGTGGGTTTATCAACACTGGATATCTCATGGAATATCTCTCGAATAACTTTACATTACTGTTTATGGAAATTCCCATAGCAATCAGACTTACCCAAGGTTTGTCCGTACAATAAGTGCATTGATTGTCGCACTCTAAGAAGAAAAGAAAAACGCTAAAATTAGAGGAATAAAACGTTAACTCGTGGCTAAAACTGAGACGAGCCGCTAATTGCCGTCTAAAATGTAGAGTAAGAGCTCATTCGCTGCTAAAAATTGAGTGAGTTCGCGGCTAAAGTGGGATTTGAAGCGCTTATTCGCCGCTCAAACGGAGAAAAACGATAAATCGCGGATCAATTTGAGAAAATCCAGTAATTCACGGCTAAAATTGAAAAAATGCAGTGATTCGCGTCTGAAATGAAGAAAGAATTCGCGGCTACAATTGAGAAAAACACTTGGATCGCGGCAAAAATTGAGGGAAATCGATAAAATTCATTGGTTAAAATTGAGAAAAAGCCAATTATTGGTTCCTATACATAGAGGCATGTTTGCGGCTGAAACTCAGAAAAAAAGAGAGAAATTGATGGTAGAACCCCTTCCCAAGATAAAATCCTAGATCCGCCACTGGGGCCATGGAAGAGCGTTTGATCTCAATTTCACGCGCAAAGTAGCGTTCGTTCGAAATAGCGTTCCAATTTCTATAGACATAGAGTTGAATCAGCACTTTTTTGGGGCAATTTTATCCGTGTTTGATCGCTTTTTCTCCATCAGTCACGAATTAACAGAGTTTCTCAATTTTAACCGCTAATTGTACGGTTATATCTTAGTTTTAGCAGCGAATTAGCGGCTTTCTAAATTTCAAGCGAGTTAGTGATCTTTATATCAATGTTTCCGTAGCAAAACGAATGTATGGTGCTCGTGAAAACCATGGAGTCCGTGCAGACTTCATATTCTTGATACTTGGCCTTGAAATTCCCATTCACCATTTATACTCAAACCCAAACTCCGGCGCTTTCAGAATCTTTGAGGTGGAGGAAATCTCAGTCTAGGCTATAAATATTCACAAATTGTAAGTTTCAAATCTGAATATTCTAGTCTTCATTTTCACGAACTTGCGTTAGTTTCGGGGCTTCTTTTTAATATGACTAAGAAACCCGGTCTATAGTCGGGCACGAATGCTCCCAAATTGTAACGATTAGCCACAAAATTGCCAATTTTTGAGCTAAATACCCCGACGTGACATTTGTCGGGTTTAATTCCTGCGAAATTGAAAGTTTCGGGGTATTTTTTTTTTTTTTCATCGGCCGTGGACCCACTCTGTATGGTCTAATTGGCCGAGAGCACCCAAATCTGATGGATGAATTGCTATAAAATTACACGATTCGGAGAGTTTAGTCTTTTTAGGGACTTGTTGCCTTATAGAGAACCGCTATAAAGACCCCTTCCCCCTCCCGTCACACAACAAACCCATTGGTCCCTTTTTTCCAAGTGAAAAAAACTTCTGGTCACCTTTGATCAATGACCTGTTCTGTCCGCAAAGTAAAACAGCATAAAACTGCTAGTCTTTCCTTAATCTTTTTTATCATTCATTAGGCACCCAAGAGCAGGTTCGCCATTTTTCCCGCGGTAGTAATGAGCTGCCCCCCCCCCCCCCCCCACGGGATGAACTACATTCTTATTTACGATATAATTGATTTCGCCTGTATAGATAAGCATAATAATTTCATCAATTATTTATTTAATTAAATATCTTCAATTTTAATAGAAATTTAATTCGAATCTAGTGTTCGTGACACGTCAACATGCATTGATTAACTATTTTGTTCCTTAACTTGTTGATTTATATTTTACCTTACGGTTCTCTATATTCTTAATTAATTGTAATTCATTTTATCTGTGATCTTGATTAAAAAATAAGTCCTCGGTACTAAGTTTTATAAGCCTAAAAATGACGCGTTGTACGAAATACTCGTAGTTGCGAATACTGAAAGACTTCACTGGATTATGAGAGTAGGACAGAAGAGGAAGCAGGCTACTTTTTTTCTTAAAAAAAATAAATAAATAAAAAGCTAATTGGGTATTGGGCGCTACGCCTACAAACACTTCAGAGTTAGGACTGCAGAGAGGAGCAAATAACTGGTACAATCTCTCTTAAGGGCATTTAAAGCCGTTGAACTCGTTGGGATCTTAATAATTTAAAAAAGAATAAAAACTAGAACTCAAAAGGGAGGGGCGTTTCTATAGTCGCGGAGAAAAATGCACTCGTGACACTTCAATGAAACATTACGCCAACTGCAATTGTCATCATTATGTATGAATTAGCTCCAATCTTTAGTCAATTGTTCCGTGCTTATCAATCAACGAACCGTTCAGTCCACCAAAATTCCGTCAAAATGTATTAAATCCCGTTAAAAAAGAAAAAATAATATGTTCATCAAATAAGTAATAATCGGTAGCGTACCCATAGATAGGGGCGAGAGATGGCAAACATACCCTGGCTCTTCTGAGTAGGAGGCTTAATGATTAATAAAAAAATAGGCATTTTTAGGTTTTACGCAGTGATGGGATGTACCTAGGTACATTGTACCTAGGTACCTACCTACATTGTACAAATACTCGTTTTGTACTTCTAATAAGAAAGATACCTAGTCTAATTGTACCTGATTATAGGAACCTTTTTTTTCGTTTCGTTTTGTTTCTATTTTCCTTTGGATGTAACGGAATTTCTACCTAGGTACTACCTAGGTACTTTTCAATTTTCAATACCTGTAACGGTACCTAGGTACTTGAAAAACTGGAAGTACCTGTCCCATCACTGGTTTTACGCTCGTGAATTAAGGCTAAAATTGAGATACATTCTGCGAATTCGCGGATTAGGGTGGGCCTTTTACGCGGCTACAATGTAGAAAACCCGCCAACGCACAGACGCACTGGCTCATGGGGGAAGTTCGCGGCTAAAATTTAAAAAAAAAAAAAACGGTAATTCATGACCAAAATTTTTGACGCTCATACTCGGCTAAAATGGATATTATAAACGCTAATAGTTCACAGGAAAAAAAAACAAAAACAAAAAAAAAACGTCAGTTCGCGGTTTCATGAGGCAACATAACCGTGCGGGAAATGGCGCTCCATTCGCAGCTAAATAATAAAATAAATAAAAAACGTTTCATGACCAAAATTGAGAGAAGGCCCAGGACGTTGAAAAAATGGACAAAAACTGACCATTAAGTGTCCTAAATTGGCAAAACTGACGATTGTCACTTTGAAAACGCATAAAACTGACAACTAGTGCCCCCTAAAAATAACCAAAAATTGCGAATTCACGGCTTAATAATAGTCAAACTAGCAATTCACGCCATAAAAATGGGTCGCCTTAATTTGCCGAATGAAGAAAAGCTTGCCAAAAACTGCCTACCTAGATTGGACTATTGGAGTCCTGAACATGGCAAAAACCGATTCTTCGCGCCTTAAAATTTGCCGAATTAACGCGTTTTTCCCATTTTTCCCTTCGCTCGTTTTGTAGTACAAAAAAAAAAAAAAGGATATTTTCGCGAAAAACGAAAGATTTCTATATGAAAAGTGCCAAACTTGAAAAAAACACAGCTTTTGAAACAAAAAATGGCTAAATTTCTGCAAAAATGGCTCATTTTGAGACCAACGCCTGATTTTTAAAAAAATACAAAGGGGCTCTAGAAGCCCTTTTTTGCAATTTCGACCGTCATTTTTTGCTACTGATCCTTTTGCGCTAAAAACGACTATTTTGGTCACAAACAAAGTTGCATTTTTTCGACAATATTGTGGTCAATTCGCAAGGACATTTCACGAGGAATCCGAAAAAAATATAAAAAAAATTCTGGAATGACTTGTTCTGAAGTTATATCCAAAAACGACATTTCGGTACGGGGAGAACATGTCAGATAAATGATTTTTTCTCAAAACAAAGGTCAGATTTGTGCTTCTCATATTAAGAAATAGCCAAGTTTTCATTTTCATGCAATTTATCGAAAAAAAAGCGACAGACCGACAGATCGACAGACCGTCAGACCGACGGCATGCCAAAAACCACTTTTTTCAACTTTTCTGAGGTTGTACATTATGAATGTGATGTCAGCTCGGACTCGATTTTTTTCACGAACACCACACTTCCATTCCCGTAGGGAACATGGAAGTAATAACTGATTTAGATAAAATTGACTGATTTGAGAAAAATTGCAAGTTTTAAGAAAATGGTTGAATTTGAACTGAAAATGGCGGATTTTGAACTAAAAATTGTGGATTTTGAGCTGAAATCTGCAAATGTTGAGAAAATGTACTGATTCATAGCAAAAACAGTTTTTAAAGGAAAATACCTACCTGGTTTTCGAAAAATTGACTGATTTGTGGAAAAATGGCTGATTTTTAGGACCAATGACTGATATTTTCAAATACCTGATTTTGTGAAAAATGACTGATTTGAGACAAATCGCCAGTTTTTTTGGAAAATGGTTCATTTTTAACTAGAAATGGCAGATTTTGTGCTAAAATCTCAAAGATGTTGAGAAAAATTAATGATTTATAGACTATAAAAACTGACTTTGAGGAAAATGTGTGGTTTTCGAAAAATTTCAGATTTACGGGAAATTGGCTGTTTTGTAGAAAAATAGCTGATTTGTGGGAAAATGGTTGATTTGTGAAAAAATGGCCAATTTTGAAGAAAAATGACTGATTTTGTGAAAAAAAAGTTGATAAATTTGTGCAAAAATGGATGATTTTAAGACGAATACTCGATATTGTTCTAGAAAATAACTGATTTTGAGAAAAATTGCAAATCAGAAAATAACTGATTTTTTGAAATTGGTTGATTTTTAACTAAAAATTACGTATTTTGTTCTAAAATCTGCAGATGTTGAGAGAAATGGCTGATTTTCACTAAAATGCCTGATTAAGTGACAAACGTCAGATTAATGAGAAAATCAGCGAATTAACGATTTTTCTCTCAATTTTAGCAGCAAAATACAGTTTCTCCCTAATTTTATAGCAGCGAATTAGCGCTGTTTCCCAGTTTTAACAGTGAATTAGCGTTTTTTCATCATTTAATTGTGTACCGCCGCATGAGTCTGGGTTCAGGGAGTCGACAAAGAGTAACAAAGAGGTACCTTTACCCCGTGATGTACATTTATTATTTACAGTCTGACTCACCTTTCACCAGGCCCGACGGCCTGCGGTAGCGTGTACACGAGCCCGCCGCGAGGGCTGGTCGCGAGGCTTCGGCCCCCCCTGCACGGATGTGCGTCCCTGACTCAAAGCTGTCCCCCGACTCTAGCCGTTCCCTCGACTCCGTCCCCCCTGGGTTTTTATACTAAACCCCCGAGGACATGTTTGTAAAACCCTAAGTGTTGTGGATAACAAGCAGTTTCCTCAAGGATTTGTTGACGCTATCGGGTTCATTCACCGAGCGGTGAACAATTTCCCGGACCGAGCTCCTTTTCTCTATAGCTTAACATAACGCCCTTTTTAGGGCGTTACAATTGTCAATAATTAGCGGGTTTCCCTTCTATATAGTCTCATAATAAGTATCCTACAGAAACCGCGAATGGGCGTTTTCTCGATTTTCGCCGTGAATTTAGCGTCTTGGACACGAACTTGATTGCTAATTTACGGCTGAAATTAACGAAAACGCTAATTCGCGGCTAAAATCGAGAAAAAGCGCTCGTTATTCGTTTTTGAATTTTTTAAAAACCAGCTAAACTTAAGAAAACGCTCTTATTCGCGTGTGAAGTGAAGGCGATAATGTGCTTTACTCGAACAAAGTCCGAGGAAAATCACAAATTCTTGGTATCAAGAGGCTGTAGGTCTTTGAGCGGCTAATTTATTAGGAAAGCCGTGCTATGATGTGCTGTTTATTGGGCAAGTCCGCGGCAAAATTTAAAAAAAAAACAAAAAAACTGTAATTCGTGTCCAACAGTCATACAAAAACTGCTAATTCAAGGTCAAAATTAAGAAGAAAAAAGGTAGTTCATGTCTAAAATGGGGGGGGGGGAAGCTCTAATTCGAGGCTCTAAAACTCATTCTTGGCTTATGAAATGAAGAAAAAACGCTTATTCGTGGTACATAAAGGCTGTTTTACGGCTAAAATTGATTAAAAGCGGCAATTTGCTGATCTTAAGGCAATATATCGCTGCGAAAAAAACACGCTAATTCGCTGCTAACATCGAGAAAAAAAGCTAATTTGTGGTTGAAATTAATACAAATCGCTTATTTGCCACTATAAATGAGAAGAACCACGAATTCGTGGTACCAGGAGGCCTCTGAGAGGCCAGGAGA
Source organism: Corythucha ciliata (assembly GCA_038030265.1). Lineage (NCBI taxonomy): Eukaryota > Metazoa > Arthropoda > Insecta > Hemiptera > Tingidae > Corythucha > Corythucha ciliata. Next base: position 7,283,894 of record CM075941.1, read on the forward strand.
GGAATGTTACACTCCAAGTTCTTCAAAACAAACGGTGTTGAAAGAGAGAGAATAATATCAATGATACTTAAGGTCTGACGTGACCGGTTTAAAATATGGTGTGGTGGTGGTGGTGGGGGGGGGGCGGAAGCGAAATCACTGCTCTTCGCTAAACGACTAGGGTGGGCCTTAATGTGCTTAAAAGAAACTTAGAAAACGTCTGTCTGCTGGATGCTGCCAGTGCAGTGAGTGTCTTATTGATGAATGAAAGCGAAGAGCGATGAGGATTATCTATGAACGGGATAAACTGCTTCAAGATAATTCAGGAGGAGTGTTCTTACATCCGTCAGTAATTAAAAATATATTCCATGCTCTTTAAAAGTGAACTCGTACGTCTTCATCAAAATAGCTAAATTCAAATTCCTTTACCTCATCATTGTTTTACTTGTTTTTTTTTTCTTAACGGTCAAAATGCTCAACAAAAAGTAATGATAGCAATTTACGACGATGAGGAGCGTACCATAAAAAAAAAAAGAAATGAGACTCTCGTCTCGATAATATTAAAAAAAAAATCTGACCTTGAACGTGATTTCTTGATTGAAAGTCCCCGCAATGCCCTTTTTCTAGTTGAAACTCTTTTTTAAAAGGCCTTCCAATTCATCATGACGACGCTTTTTGATTTTTATCACCGCCGGTCGAAGATTGAAACACTCGGTTTGGTGAGAAGCATCACATGAAGCGAGGACAAGTGATAATAGACTCGAACGAGCACGGGTACGAAATGCCGTAGCTAAGTGCTTATGCGTCCCTATAAGGGGCGACTTAATCATTTTAATTAGTAGTATCGTATATGAATGTTGAAAATGAAGTATCTTTCCGATTGTTACTTTCATGATAAATGAAGATAGATAAAATGTTTTTCATGCTCTATAGGATTAACGGCGTCCTAGTCCCAAGAATTTTACATTGAAAATTCGCTGCATTCATTACCTTTCTTTCCTTAGAGATGGAGAAGGACAATTATTGTGTAGACAACCCAACAATCCAGCACTTCTAATTAACGGCTAAAGCCGAGAAAATCGCTAATTCACAGCAAAATCGAGACCATTTTCTGGGGGGGGGGCATAGATGAAAAAGGTGCCAAGAAGTGAGAAAAAGCGTTAATTTTAATTTAATTAAAAAGCGTTAAAAAATGGAGAAAATGCGCTAATTCGTTGTTTCTCGATTCAATTTCATGATCGAAATTGAGAAAAAACTCTAATCTGCGGTTAAAATAAAGAATAAGTGCCAAATTGCATCTAAAATTGATAAAAAGTGGTCATACACAGCTAACTTTGAGCTGTCTACGCTGCATAAGCAAGTTTGACCGGGTGATTCCCATCCTAGCAAACTCGGTTCTGCAGTTTCATCTCCATACCCAACGCCGTAATAATGAGTGAGTTCGGTCTGGTTTATTCTTTCCCTTCCAATTGTTGACGTAATAATAAAAAATCGTTGCGCGGTTCAGAAATTCCGTTACAAAAATCCGCCATCCATTAGACGTGCCACTTTCTAAATCTGTCAAATTGACAACGCTGCCTGCGTCTTGTCTGGGCAAAAATGGTCAAAGTCCCGTCTCAGAGTAAATTAAAATTATAGGCAAGTTTCCTGCACATTGTGAGCAACAAGTGAGGTCAGTTCTAGAACATGACTTGTCAGAGTAAATGGGGAAGTTCAATATAAATCATAATAAACCTCGCGCGTTCAGTAGCATTTACAGCACTAGCATCAGATCGCTTGCTTCAAAATCATTATGACTTCAATTATCTGCTATAATCTCAGTGGGAATCCATCGATGACGAGTTAATTTGAAAAGAAAAAGAAGCAATCCGGTCGTCTTGGGTTGGAATCTGCGGTGGGATCAAAGTATCGTCTTTAATATGCTCAACATTTCTTATTTCCCTTTTCTTGCCAAACGAGTGTACAGAAAATTCTTTTAAAATGGAAATATTCAGTCCTAATTTATCAGCTTCCCATCCGCCTTAAAGTCCTGCACTAATGGAGTTCACACGATTCACTTTTTTGTTCTGGGTGAAAAAAAAAAAATGGAAAGACGAATGGTGTACGTAAGAAATCCCCGTTTTGAAACGATGGCTAAAAGAAAGAGAGAGACCACACCCTTTGAATGATGTTAGTCTCTATTTTCTACAAATCCATGACCAACCAGTGGAGAGGCGTATTGGTGACGGATGGCGGAGCGTTGACAGCCCCAAGTTTCAAACTAGTAAGCTCATTCGTCGTAGGAGTTAGGACAATTTCTTTAATAATAAAAATCACGTAATAAATCCTCTTCAAGATGGCATCTCTGTACTTTAATTGAGTCTGCCATAAAAATTTAGTGCCTCGAGTCTTCGCTAATTAAATTCCACACCTCCAAAATCCCTTATTCTTTTCCTAATGACCCTCATTTTGTAAATAATTTAAGATGACAAAAAAAACGTGTTCCAGTAATATTATGTTTTTCACAAGAATTTCCAGTTGAAACTTGTTCTTTCAACTGTCATTAAAACCTTAGGAGGTCATAATAAAAAAACCGAAAAATATACTTGTAAAATAATAATAAAAAACATTAATAAATGTGTTTCTTTCTGAATATTATTAAGAGAGGCTTCTGAATATCATTATGATTTTCTTTTCTCATACACGAGATCACCAGCGGCAGCGTACTTTGATAAAACTATATAAAATAATGTTATCCTTTCAGATTTTTTCTTCTCATAAAAGATGGAAGAAGAATTGACAAAAAAAAGTACTCGTACCCCAAGGACATTGCACGACATAATTAATTGCGTCGAACACGTCTATAGCGAGAGATTACTTTAAATCACAGAAGAGCCCTCGACTCTCTTTGGCTGTTTTATATTCGTCTATAATTGGTCGGCGATTAACAAATTGGCTCCAACGTTCTCGTTTTAAGACGAGAACACTGAGTTGTTTTGTCTTTTAAATTTCAACCGAAATAAAAAAAAACCTGTCTATAATCGAAGAAAAAAGTTGTGGAATCACAGAGGCCAAAAACGTCAATTTCTTCTTTACTTTTCGGGTCCTAAAATAATTCAACTGTCCAGTTTCGTCGTTTTTTAGAATGACTTTTTAAAAGACCCAACCATCTGGATTGTAATGTAATGAGATGAGCTTTGACCGTATAGGTGTGAAATCACGGGCTTAAAATATTTTCTTTATTAAAAAAAGATGCCACTGTTTTTAAAATTAGCGTTTTCTTTTTTTGCGTATGTGTGCCAAGGTATCACGTGACTTCTCGCGGCTAGTTAGCTGCAATTTTTTTTTGTTGCCCTCCGGTGAAAGAAAATAAGTTAGAGATCTTTAACTCTGTGCACTCTCCCCCCCCCCCCCAGGTCACGCCACTCATGAATCATTTTGGCTGACTTAACTGTATTGTCTTGTTTCGACTTGGATGGATACAGTCTCACAAAAATGCAGCATTTCTGGTGTAAACGATTCCTTAGTCCAGCAAAAATGGCCCTGCTCTTACGAAGAATGGGAGTGTTTACCCGTCATGGACGATGTGTTTACCCGATGGCACTTATCCCGTCATGGGATAAGTGCCAGCAGCGTTAGGCCACAAATCAGTATAGAGATATGGGGCTTAATAATGGAAAAATTGGAATTTTTCTCTCTCCCGCGGTATCTCTACGCAAGTTCCAGGCCAAAACAGCAAAATCGCGGTTTATTTTACGGATAAAATGTTGAAAAAAACGCTAATACGGTGCTATTTATGGAGAAAGTCGCTATAACTGAGAAACATTTGCTTATTCATGCCTGTAAAGTCACCATTTCGCAGCTAAAATTTAGAAAGTCAATGATTCGCGCAAAAAAGAAGCGCTAATCCGAGGCCAGGGCTGTCGAGAGAGAGTGAGAGGGCACTGGGTGCGTTACCCCCGGGCCTGGGCCTTCCTTTGGAGGCCCGGATTTCGGAAATGAAGAGAAGGAAGATGAGAAAGACTAAGAGAGAGAGAGAGAGAGAGGGAACATGTTTGGATCTTTTCGCGATTGGTGGTTTCTGAGGTAGCACCATTTTTGTGGTTAGAGCTTTGCTGCAGTTAGGGCTTTAATGTGGTTAGAGCGTTTTGTGGTTGTAGCTTTCTATGTTACGCATGTGAACCTGGCACAACACATGTCAGAAAATTTAACGAAAAATGAATCAATCGTTTGTTTACCGTTTGTTTACGTTTGTTTTGCCAAAATTTTCGTTTGTTTAGCATTCGGAATATGATTTTTTTTTTAAAAACAGCATGTGTCGGGCTAAATTCACGCAACCCGACACATGGGCGGAATCGTTTGTTTCGCGACATATTCCGCCTCATTATCGTTTGTTTACGTTTGTTTAGCCGAAATTTTCGTTTGTTTACCATTTCATGTATGCATTTTTCGAAAAACAGTATGTGTCGGGCTAAGTTCACGCAACCCGACACATGGGCGGAATCGTATGGCATGGGTACGGGCTGTTTATGTCATTTACAGGGTGCAAAATAGCGTAAATAGCCAGATTTAAGGCCAGGATCGTCAGTTTAGACGATCCTTCGCGAATGGAAGATTTAGCCTTTTTCATAGCGGGATTCATGATCTTTTCATGCATTTTCAGGGCTGCACGAACCGTCAGTCTAGTCACTTTTAGACCGCGTGAAGTCCGTTGGGCTTTCCTTTTCTTTTTTTTAAAGCGGTAATTGCCCGTTTGGCAATTTTTAAGGCGTTTTAAGGTGGGAATAGGCAGTGAATTGATAGCAAGCCATTTTTATTAGAGCGAAGGACACAATTTCATAAGCCTCTCCCTTGACTAAATCTTGGATCCGCGTCTGGACCCTGCGATATTTTGTTTTTAAAAACAGCCAGAGCCGTGAAATTTCTCTTTAAAATGAGCCAGTACGCTCACTTATCCTCTAAAAACGTGTCAAATCCCGTTAAATTGGCTTGTCTTAAGGGAGCCAGTCCCATGAAATTGGTTTCTGACCTACGAAATCCGACAAATTTGGTCGCAAAAAGTGCCAAACCGGCAAATTTTGTTATTGAAGTAGCCAAAACCACGGAATTGGTTTTTGCGGTGTGTTCAATCCGTGACATTTGGACATCGAAAGTGTCTAATGAGCGGAATTGCATTCATGAAGAGTCAACCCGGTGCAAATTGGCTTTTTAGGGAGTCAATTCTGTGACATTGGCGTTTTGAGCGAGGAAAACCTTTGAAATTCGTTCAGAGAGCAAAAATCCACAAAATTTGGAATTTGACTTGATCTGCGAGAGGTGGGGGGGGGGGATCATGAGCTCAGGGCTAAGCCCCTCTAAACATTTTACATTAAATCCGCCCCTGAGAAAAACTGCTAATTTTTGGATAAAAATTGAGGAAAAAGTCAGTTTGTGGCTTCTGAAGGCTTATTGAAGGCTACGTGGAAAAAAATTGTTAATGCGGGGCTAAAATTTAAAAAACAAAACCTTCAAATTTTTAGCTAATTTTAGAAAATCACTAGTGCGGCAAAATCAAGAAGAAAAAACCCGCTAATTCATAGGATAAAAACTCTACTTTGAGGCTAGAATTAAAGAAAAGTGTCAAATCATGGCTATGGGTGAAAAAAACTGCTAATGCGTGGTTAAAACTTGGGATAAGCGCTAATAAATAGCTATATCAATTGTTAATGCGGGGCTAAAATGTAAAAAAAAGGCTTATTTGCGGCTAATTTTGAAGAATCACTAATTAGCGCGGCTATAATGAATGAAAACGCTAATGTTCAGCTTGAATTGAAAAAAAAAGTGCTGATTTGCTGAACTAAAACGCCGTAATGGACGCTCTCTCTCTTGAGGCTAAACTTGAGAAAAATTGCTCATTCAAGGGATAAAAACGCTACTTGGCTGTAGCTTTGTAGACTTCTGTATCTGTAGGCAACTTGGGGGGCTATAAAAATGGAAAACAGCGCAAATTCTTGACTTCAGGTGAAAAAAGTGAAATGGAGGAAATCGTTGCAAGCGGCCAAAAGTGAGACAAGCGCTAATTCGAGGGTAATTGACAAAAAACACTCATTCGCGGCTAAAATAGAGAAATTCGTTAATTCACGCCTTAAACTGACCGCTAATTGGCGGTTAGAATGTATAAATAATGCTAATTCGTGGCTAAAACAAGGAATAAGTCATAGTTGCGCGCAGCGTCAAAATTATATTTCTTGTTTATCCTTAGAGACTAAGGGGCCTCATAGAGTGGCGAGCCACGATAGGTGTAGGTCCAACAGTGTCAGTTTAGCCTCGAAACTGCAACGATTCAGGTCTAAGCCGGTATGAAATTGCCAGTTTCGGGGATAAAATAGACTAAAAAAATTGCAAGATGTGGCCAAAGGTGTCAATTTCTAGGCTATAAATAACCTTCGTGAAGCAATTCCGCGGGTATGGGATCCTTTCGAAGTTTAAATTTCGTGGATTCGGTAAACCAATTCCGCTCATTTTTCACGGGTCTGGCAAATGTTCCCCGTTTTGGCACATTAAAAACCTCTTTCGAGGCATTGTTTTCGGACGAAAACAACAATTTCGTGAATTTGGCCCACACAAAAGTCATTTTTGAGGTTCTGGCTTCTTCATAAATGAAATTTAGCGGAGCTGGCTCGTTCAAAAGGACTATTTTCGTGGCTTTGGCTCCCTGAAGCAACCAAATTTCGGTGTGTTGGCTCATTGAAAACCACAATTTCACATGTCTGGCCACCACCAACCAACGATTACTTTAATTTTTTTATCTTAATTTAGCGAAAAATTTGGGCTTTTATTTTCGCCACGAATTAGCTGCAAAATTAGAGCTTTTTATCATCATTTTAGCCACGTATTAGTGGTCTTAGCAGCGAATTAGCGTGGTTTTTTCTTTCTAGGCAAGAGTTAGTGATTTTTTCGTTTACATAAAGTGTCCTCCAGAAAACCACGAATTAGCGTTGTCTCGATTTGTGTCATGAATCAGCGTTTTAGACACGAACTGGCAGTTGTTCAATTGTTCTCAAATGTTGCTTAAGCTGTTTTTCTCCAGCTGTTTTTAACTTTAAAAAAATTAACGCTTTACCATAACATTAGCCGAATATTTACGTTTTTTATTGAATTTAGTAGCGAATTAACGCATTCATATAGCCTCAATCAGCGTTTTCTCCCTCAATTTTAGCTTTTCTCAACTTTATAGTCGCAAATTAGCTCTCTTTCCCGGTTTTTGCAGCGAATTAGCGGTTTTTCTTCTTCTTCTATGGTCAGTAGTTAGCGATTTTATCGTTTAGAGTTCAAATCGGGACCTCCAAAAACGGCGAATTGGCGTTTTTTCGAATAGTTGATATTTTTTTCTGAGAATTAGCGTTTTTTTCATTTTAGCCGCAAATGAGCGATTTTTTCTACTTTTGGTCATGAAATTTAGCTATCTGTCAATTTTAACTGTGAGCTTACTCCATGAATAGTGTGTTAGCGGTTTTTATCTATTTTTAGGCTCTAACGCTCTAACTTTTTTTTTTTTTTTTTGACTTCGAAAGATGCTTTGCACTGGGCATCATGTCCCCTAGCTACACCACTGAATGTAAAAGTGTCATCCTCCTCAGGTACAGTCGTATTTATACCTTTGTACCGTAATTATGCCGTTGTACCGTAAATATACCGTTGTACCGTAATTATACCGTTGTATACCGTAATGAGGGACAGCGAGTCAACTGTGGACATCTTTGGAAAACGTTATAAAAGCGGCGTGACTTCAAAAGCGTGCTAGGTAGCAGCTTTTTTCTCTCCCATTCTTGAGATGACGGACTAATAAGGCCGCACAGGATGGGGGTTTGTGCGATTTTTGTATAACAACTCATTTCAAGAGGCGGACTTCTAATTTCCAAGACCATTCAAAGTTCCCTGAAATGGAGATGCATCCGGTCGGAGTGCATTTCATTCCCTCGCTCTTCTTCTTCTTCCTTATTTATTTTTTTTTTGATCCATTAAAAGTGCATGAGAATCGAGTTCTTTCAAACGCCTTCATCCATGGACTTGAAATGCCAACATTTGAAGGCACAGTTATGCACACAATATAGCCCTATTTGAAACAAAAAACAAGCAAACAAATTCACCGATCCTTTTAAGGTCGCAGAATTGAGCAATTGGAAGCCTCCCATTGATTGTCAAGAATAAATTGGATAGACGAGTTTTCTCGAGTGGAAAGGCGGCGGGAAGAGCATCATGTTATACAATAAATGAGAGTACAAAGGGTGTTTACAGTGCAACCAGTCATTCTAAAGACATAACTTCGTCTGTCGCTCATGCTTCAGGCCAAATTACATCATCCAATTCTCAACAGCGCGTTATAAAAACTAATTTTTTAAACTCCCACAAATGGGAGCCCATGTCACAGACTGAACGTGACGTTAATAATTGAAGAGAATAGCGGTCTTCAGATTCTTTGCCTTTTTTAGGAAATATGAGTGAAAATTATTTTTTAAAACTAATTTGTAGTTAATTAAATGAATCCCGAGAACAACTTTTGTTTAGTGCGTGGCCCCTTTAGAACGGATAATGATTTATTTGTGTTCCGCTTATGCCATTTAATTGCGAGCTTATTCACAGGCTTTTCACACTGATTTATATAAGAAGTATTCCAGGAACTACGAAGCGTAATTACCTATAATGAAACCAGTGGATTCCAATAAATTATTTTTCAGTTGTACGTCTATGTCGATTGCCTGGGAACGGGCAATGTGTGCAGTTATATTATAAGACAGAGAAAACAGATATGAGTGGACTTTACTGTTCCGTCCAATTTTAAATTTTGGCAAAACCACCGTGGGCTCAAGTGTCCCGGCCAAAATGTCTCAAGATAAAGGGATCGTCAGCTCCGAAGCGTTTCGCCTTGTCGTTGGTTTTTTCTCGACTCCATCGAGTAGCAGCCTGTATCGAGCTCCTGGCGCTGTTCACAGGAAAAAGTCCGGGACAGCGTCTGAGAAATGGATGAAAAGTGTTAATGCACAATTTCTGCCGGCCCTAAGCGGCCATTTTCGGGGGCAACTGCGCGGCTAAAAGCTGATAAAAGCGCCAATTCGTAGCTAAAATAATAAAAGTGAAGTAAACCGCGAAACTGCTGAATTGAAAATAACGCCCGAAATTGATAAAAAGTGATCATTCACAGCTATAACAGTGTTATAAAAAGCCAATTATTGGTTTCTCGAGGCAAATTCGTAGCTAACGTCATGAAAAAGTGCTTAATTAAGAAACAGCTAATTTGCGGCTAAAATCAAGAAAACGCTAATTTGCGGCAAAAATAGAGAAAAATTGCAAAGCGGCCAAAGTTGAGAAAAGTGCTGATTTATAGCTTAAATTGAGCAAAAGCGCTAAATCGCGGCTAAAATTGAGAAGAAGAGATCTCTCGCAGCTAATTATGAGAAAACACCGATTTTGGGTTTCCGGAGGCTACTGTGTGCCAAAAATTGAGAAAAGGCGCTCTCGTTTGCAGCTAAAATTTAGAAAAATAAGGAAAATTACTGCAAAAAATTAGCAAAAGCGCATCTAAACCAGAAGATATCGTTAATCTGCTCATAAAATTGAGAAAAATAGCAAATTCGCGTGTGAAAGAAAGCACTATGCGGCTAAAAGTAAGAAAAAGTGGCCATTCACAGCTAAAACTGCGAAAAACCCATCAACCAGCTTAAATTGAAAAAAACACTAATATGCTGCAAAAGTCTGGAAAAATTGTTAATTTGCGGGCCAAAGTTGACACAGTGCTAATTCATGGGTTGAATTCAGCAAAAGAGCTTAATCGCTGCTAAAACTAAGAAACAGCTATCTCTTGCATCTTTAGTTGTGGAGAAAACGCCAATTTGGGATTTCTGGAGCCACTTTGCGTCTAAAATTGAGAAAAAGCGCTCGCACTCGCATGCTATAAACTTGAGAAATAAGCGCAAATTAATTTTAAACATTTAGCTACAGCGCAAAGTCCAGAAAATTGCTGATTCACCGCTAAAATTTAGCAAATGCAATAAATCACCTCCAAAATTTGGGAATAAGCGATCTTTCGCAGCTATAGAATAGAGAAAACGCCCATTTGTGGTTTCTGGAGGCAACTTCGCGCCTCTAATAGAGAAAAATTGTCTAATTAGTTTTACAATTTAGCATTACAACATACAAATTTAGCAAAAGTTCAAAATCGCGTCTAAACAAAAAGATATCGTGAATTATTATCCAAAAATTGAGAAAAATAGCTAATTCGCGGCTAAGAGTTTGCGGATAAAATTGAGAAAAAGTGCTGATTCGAGACTAAAAGTAAGAAAAAGCGTTAATTCACGGCTAAACTTGGCAGGCAAATTCATGTTGGCTAAAATAATGAAAAAAGTGCTAATTCACAGAATGAAAGTGGTAAAAATGTATAATTAAAGGACAAAAATTTATAAAAACCCCCTAATACGCGGCCACAATTGATAAAAATTGCTAATTGGCGGCTAAAGTTGGTGCTAGTTCATTGCTCAAATAGAGAAATAGCCCTATAATTCGCGACTAAAACTAAGAAAACGCGCTTATTCACATCTAACATTAAAGAAAGAGAGAGAGAAAAAAAAACGCCAAAAAGGTAGAAACCCCCTGATGCGCGGCCAAAATTGAGAAAAATTGCTAATTCGCGGCTAAAGTTGAAAAAGATGCTAATTCGTGGCTAAAATTGAGAAATAGCGATGAATCGCGGTTGAAATTTGGAAAAAGTGGTCTTTCCCAGCCATGAAACAGTGAAAACGCCAATTCTTGGTTTCTGGAGTCAAATTTCGCATTAGTAAAGACTTGTAACTTCCAATTTCACGGATAATTCAGACTAGCCGTTGTCGTGCACAGTCATACATTCCGGGTTAAGCGATCACTAATAACATGCTCCAAAACTTGTAATTTCCAGCAAACATAGGCCAGAAATTTTCAACATGAAAACAAAGACCGAAAACTGCCAATTTCGTCCTAGACATTGTCAATTTTTCACTGGAAACAGTCGAGTGCTGGAAACTGTCGATTTCGTCGCTCAAAACTGTCAATTTCGCCCAATAAACTATCAAATTAATGTTCAGATCTGTCAATTTCGTCATGGAAACTATTAACAGACAATTTCTTTTTCTTCAAACTGTCAATTTTTCCTGGGAAAAATGTTAATTTCGTCCTCGAAACAGTGAATTTCGTTGCCAAACCTATCGATGTTGTCCTGGAACTGCCAATGTCGACCCTTATAGCCTGAGCGCGGCTTACTTCCCATCCTCTGATCTCTCCCAAGCCGGACTCTTTTGCCACCCTCAGAACGGGTTCCGGTACCACGTATTGGGTCAAGGCCCCCTTTTTTGCCAACTCATCTGCCTTCTCGTTAACCCGGTACACCCACGTGTCCCGGCACCCAGCCTAAGATCACTTCATCGTCGTTCCCGGGGTCAATCCCCACGTCTTCGTTTGATGAAAGGCGTTTACAGCCTTGCGTTGCACTTCCCTAATGTGGGCGGACCACGTTAGCCGACGGTCCAACCATACTCCCAAGTATTTTACTTCCGGAGCTAAAACGATTACTTCCCCCTTGTGACATATGGGTTTCTAACCCCCGCATAGCCCTTTTCCTGGTAAAAAGTATCAGCTTCATCTTTTCCGGGTTTATCCTCAAGCCTCTAGGCTCACACCATCCGTTCACCAACGCAATCGCTTGCCTCATCAGGGCGCAAAGCGTCGATAGGTCCTTCCCCCTAATGACTATCACCCCATCGTCAGCAAAGAATTGGGTGTAAAAGCCTTCGCTTTCCTGTAACCTAATTAATACATCACTACCATTATCCAGAGAAGTGGGGAGAGGCTTGAGCCTTGGGGAGTTCCCCTGCTGGCTCTCCTCTCTACAATCTCCCCCACCTGTGAGATTGAGACCCACCTGTGTCTCAATGCATGCCCTATCCAGTTTCTCAACACTGGCTCTACCCTAAAGAGTTATAAAGCCTCCATTATGCTCTCAAACGATACTTGATTGAAAGCCCCCTCGATGTCTAAGAATAGTGCCAAAGCATACGCCTTTTGGGCCACCGTCTCCTCAAACCTAACCACGAGTTCCTCTAGGGCTAAGTCCGTGGACCTCCCTGTTCTATAGGCGTGTTGCCGCGGGTGAAAAGCCTTTATTCTCTCTGCACGCTCCCTAATGTATCCAATATATATATCCAATATTTTCTCCATCAATCTCATCATAACCGAACTTAGGCTTATGGGTCTAAAATTTTCCGCTTTTTTCATGCTTCCCGCCACCTTTAGGTATGAAAATTACTCTCACCCGTTTCCACGCCGTCGGTACCTGTCCTGAAGCCAAACGTCTCACACACAGCTCCCTTATTCGTGCCTGGGCCCGCCCGCCCGCTCTCGCATCCCGCCTAAGATCACTTCATCGTCGTTCCCGGGGTGAATCCCCACGTCTTCGTTTGATGAAAGGCGTTTAGTTTACAGCCTTGCGTTGCACTTCCCTAATGTGGGCGGACCACGTTAGCCGACGGTCCAACCATACTCCCAAGTATTTTACTTCCGGAGCTAAAACGATTACTTCCCCCTTGTGACATATGGGTTTCTAACCCCCGCATAGCCCTTTTCCTGGTAAAAAGTATCAGCTTCATCTTTTCCGGGTTTATCCTCAAGCCTCTAGGCTCACACCATCCGTTCACCAACGCAATCGCTTGCCTCATCAGGGCGCAAAGCGTCGATAGGTCCTTCCCCCTAATGACTATCACCCCATCGTCAGCAAAGAATTGAGTGTAAAAGCCTTCGCTTTCCTGTAACCTAATTAATCCATTATCCAGAGAAGTGGGGAGAGGCTTGAGCCTTGGGGAGTTCCCCTGCTGGCTCTCCTCTCTACACTCTCCCCCACCAATGCATGCCCCATCCAGTTTCTCAACACTGGCTCTACCCTAAAGAGTTATAAAGCCTCCATTATGCTCCCAAACGATACTTGATTGAAAGCCCCCTCGATGTCTAAGAATAGTGCCAAAGCATACGCCTTTTGGGCCACCGTCTCCTCAAACTTAACCACGAGTTCCTCTAGGGCTAAGTCCGTGGACCTCCCTGTTCTATAGGCGTGTTGCCGCGGGTGAAAAGCCTTTATTCTCTCTGCACGCTCCCTAATGTATACATCCAATATTTTCTCCATCAATCTCATCATAACCGAACTTAGGCTTATGGGTCTAAAATTTTCCGCTTTTTTCATGCTTCCCGCCACCTTTAGGTATGAAAATTACTCTCACCCGTTTCCACGCCGTCGGTACCTGTCCTGAAGCCAAACGTCTCACACACAGCTCCCTTATTCGTGCCTGGGCCCGCCCGCCCGCTCTCGCATCCCACCGCTTTGTAGGACCCCATGGATTTCAGTGCCCAGTCGACCTACAAACTGTCAATTTCGCTGTAGAAAATGTAAATTTCGTCCTGGAAACTGAGTTTCGTCGTTGAAACTAACAATGTCGACCTAAAAATGTCAATTTCGTCCTTTGAACTGTCAATTTCCTCCTAATAATTTCTTCGTTCAAAACGGGTTTAATTTCATCCTGGAAACTGTCCATTTTATCCAGGAAATTGTAAATTTCGTCGTCAAAACTATCAAAGACGTCCTAAAACTCCCAATTTCATCCTACAAAAACTGTCAATTTCGGTCCCTAGAATCTGCCAATTTCCCCCTAGAAACTGTCAGTTTCGTCGTTCAAAACTGTGACACCGTGAGAACTGTCAGTTTCATAGCCTTCTTCCCGCCCTGGCTTGATGCCTAGAAAGGCACATGACCATCAGTTTCATAGCCTTCTTCCCGCCCCGGTGGAACGCCCTTTAGGGCTCAGCACCGGGAATGCCGGACTTGGCGGCCGGGAAGTGACCCGGCACGTGCAGGTCCTGGTTATCTCCACCCCACTCCCCGTCAGCCGTGCCAGCTGGTCAAAACTGACACGTTACCGGTGTGGACCGCTTGGCGGTGGGGAGTTTTACAGGTGAAATGTGAGGTGGAGAGTGATACCCGTATTGTTCGGAAAGGTGGGGGCACCGGGACCTAGAGCTCAGAGATTCCGTGGACGGGAACAAGCGGCGGTCTGGTAGAGGCTCGGAGAGCGAAGTCGACGGTGAGAGCGTGACGGTGATGATGAGATGCGGTGGTCACTGGTTCTCTAGGTCCCAGTACCTTGGGTTTCCGAGGCCGAGAGTTGGCTGGTGGAAGGTGGGCCTGTGCCCCGACGGTGGTACCAGGCATTAGCGAAGGCGAGGAAACGACGGGCCGACGATTTTGTTGCGACGAGAAGACGCGGGTTTTGAGAGATTCGCCACAGGTCCCTGATGTCTTGATAGAGCGGGCAGCGGAAAAGCACATGCTCCGCCGTTTCGGCCTCGCCTCCGCATGGGCAGTCGGGGTTCTCTCGGCGGTGGTGGAAGTGGAGCTTGTGGTTGAAGGAGCCGTGTCCTGACAGTAGTTGCACTGCTGGGTAGCTGAGAAAGCGCCACTTCCATCGCAGGCGCTCCTCGATCACTGGGATGACGTCGTGGGTGAAACGGCCAGTGGTCCCGTTGTCCCATTCGCTCTGCCAGCGAATCACAGCTGCTCGATGGCACTGTTTTTTGTACTCGGCTGATTCGAGATCTGTAGGTATGGGGGCCAGCCATTCGGGAAGTTGATGGTCGGTCCCTAAGAGGCGGGCTCGTGTGGCCGTGCGGACGTCCAGCCAGAATGTGGAGCGTCAAATGTGCCGTAGTGCTATAGGCGCGGAGCGCGGCAATGAGGAAGCGGCGTTGGATCGTGCGCGCTTGTTGACGGTCCACTGGGCGTGCTGCCGGCCACCAGGTGACACACGCGTATGTGATGCGTGGAAGAAAGACGGCCTTATAGTAAACGAGCCGCCTCTGATAGTCAGGCCGCCATCCTCGGCCCGATATCCCTCGGAGGAAATCGCAGCTGGCGGTGACTGTGCGCGCCAGGTATGCCAGATGTTGTGTTGGCCGTCCCGATCTCATGAGCGTGACTCCTAAATAGTGCACGGGGTGCACGAGCGGCATGTTTCGGTTGGAGGTGGTCCGAAGGTGCCGCTGTGACGGGAAGTGCTGGGACCCGAGGAGAATCGTTAGGGACGACTTCGCATAGTTGATGGTCAGGCGACGATGGCCACACCAGGCTGCGACGATGTCGTCGACTCGGCGAAACTCGCATCGGAGCGTCTGACGATCATGAGCGGTGATGACAACGGCGAGGTCGTCTATTGTTGTAATTTTGTGGCTCTATATTCGTTAAGACCTTTGGCGCTGTCGTGGGTGGGCGCCGTATATAAAGACCTCAGACAAAACGCCCAACATTTGCTATTCAGCAGTTTATGAGCTCAAATGTGATTTTATTTTATCGCTATCGGGGTCGCCCGTACCAATGGGCAAAAAAATAAAGAAAATAACTTTCCGGCGCCCTAATAAGTTTTATCGCCCCATAGGCGACAGCTTTGGGTCGCCTTGCCGAAAAAGCAGCCACCACTGCCCATAATTTTTACTGCCTTAATTCGATCGATTAAAAGTACCGCAGATCACGGTAGAAGAAAGTATCTCTTTCTTCTTTCCCCAAAAGAAGTCCTGTAGATTTAAGTTCGGACTTCAAAGAAGCGTCTTTTTGCGAGGAATAATTAATTAATTATAATGCTCTACAGCATCCACTTGGGACTTCTGAAAAAAAAAGAAAAAAGAACAATTATACGAAAAGGACCTGTTCAGCTTTCTTTATTAGTTTTTTTGCCCCAACTCATTAAAAATTCATCACTCCTACGTGCTAAAAATGACAAATAAACGACGACAAAAAAATATATGTTTTAATGCGGGAAAATGATTCAAGTTTATTGAGGTTTATTCGGAAGGAAAGAATAATTTTCAAATTGTATTAATTTGAATCGTTCACTCTTGACAGTTTGACACTATACAGCGGCAAATAAAAATAGGGCCGGAAGCGAGTCCTAGAATCACAACACCACCTGTTCCTATAGCGATGATGTGTATCAAAATTCAAACTGCTACAGAGTCTCACGAGTTGCAGCGCAGGTCTTTTATAATTCCTAGACGCGTCACATTACCAACAAACAACATGACATGAAATAAATCGGCCGCAATTTATTTCTGAATGAATTGCCAATAGATTGTAAAAGAAGAAGGAAAAAAAAAAACAAAAAAACAAAACAAGCCGTGACCAGAATTGTTGATTGAGTCGCCGCCGACTTTACAATTTGTACCGTTTCACTGATAAGCCGCTGGTCACTCTATTATTGGATCCGCCGAGGCTTTGCTTAGATCAATTTCCTTTACAAGGCGCCACGGCAAGTTTTTTTTTTTTTTTTAGTTGATACACCATTAATACATTAGTAGGTATACATTTTTTCTATTATCAGGTCAAATAATGAATGTGCTGTCTGGCAAAAAGCGTTTCTTTTGCACAGTTAAGTATACCAGTAGACCTGCATCCTGCATCTTCAAAGAGATGAATGAACCCCTTTTCAATGCTTGTTACAATCTCGGGAGATTCGCTTATCGATGACGAGTACCAGCACGCAAAAAAGAAGATTACGACGTGTTTGTTTCAAGTTTCATTCTTTATTCCTGCTTAAATACAACCCAGAGTCCCAGAGAAACACCGACCCTCAGACCAATAAGAAAGAAACGGTTTAACAGTCCTCTAAACCCACGCGGAATCCTTAAACAGTTTACCCATACCCGCTTCGTGACTAGATTTTTCCCGTGTATTAATTATACGTTATAAATTAAAAGCGAAACAGGTGAAATTTGGTGGAAACGTTCATTAAAGCTGGGTAATTACACTGAAACTTGGAGGGGCTCTCCACGCCGCGAAGTGTCAATTTAAAACGTTTGGTTCCAGACGGATTTCTAACCGGCTTCCTTTTGAGTCTCTTAATTCTATATTCTGACTAACTTTAATCGACGAAGAATCATTCTACCGGGAAGCAGATTTCGCTCCGAATTCGAAACTCGTACGACCTCAAAAGTTGAGATGTCTGAAAGTGCCCATGTAACTGAATTGAATGAATAATAAAAAAAAAAAGCTACCGGTTCATTCTTGCATTACCATTTAATTTATTGTCACCTTTTATAGAATTCGAAAGAACGATTTAAATTTAGAGAACTTAAAAAAAAAAAGTAGCTAATGCGCAATCTTCCACGGAGAGTTCCGGTTTTCGAGAATGTCGATCGTTTATTTTGTTCTTCCCTCCCACCTTTCAGAAAATTGAAAACAAGCGCCTCTTCAAAGAGTGTAGTGGACGGCCAGTTAGTGTCTCCTTAATAACCCTCATTTGTATTAATTTTTGTTTTTCTAGAAACACCTTTTTCTCTCTCTCTCTCTCTCTCTTACTATCTCACTTCTTCCCTATTTCTCTTCAGATTGAATCGAAGAAATCTTTCGAAGTTTTCATGTTCTTTCCTATTGATGACACAGATGATAGCAATTATTGAGAAACGCATTGGTGGCTGCTTGTTTTGAGTAAGGAATAGGGTAGAGATTTCAAAGTGGACATTAATCCTCTAGCGTTTTATATCCTTGAAGAAACGAATGAGTAGACTCATAATAAACAACGTGTTTTAAGATGCACGCAAAGGCTCTTAAAAATTATGAGACGATGATTCGGTTTGTTTGATCACTGTCTTGGATGAGAAATGCTAAGAGAATGCTAATGCCAAAACTATGGTTCAGCTTAATTCTTTTCAACTTTTAGTGATCAATCAGGAAGTGCACGCTTTGAGGAATGCTACGAACGTATGCGAATTTAGCGAGAAAGGGGCGGAATCTGATTTATTTCGTATATAAATTCGCTATTTATTTAAATTCTATAATGAGCTTTTTTATTAGCAACAACCAACCTTAAGATAATAATATTTTCTTGAGATATAAGGCCGGATCGATAAAAATTTGAGAAGGACGGAATGCAGCCGTTAGCAGGACAAGGTGGAGCTGATTTCTATCGCACAAACTAATCAAACAAAAATTCCACGCTCGGATATTGAAAAGAGATTTTGAAAGTCTATATTACTCACAGATTTTTTGAAATTCCACCACCGACACCTTTTTCTCTGGCAGTGCGAAACAACCAACCCATATAGCCCCACCTACTTGTATCGCTGCGAGCCGAGCCGTAGAGTTATACCCAAGCCCAATATTCCTATTGGGTGGGCTCCAGGATTTCGCTCCCCCCCCCCCAATATCTTCACCTGATTTTCAACAATTTTGTCCATTAGACGATGACCACCGGCTACAAGTCTTGGAAAAATTTGTAAATACATAATAGCCCTATCTATACATACACTTTAATCAACAAGAAAAACAAATCTGGTTTATTCTTATCGAATAACCAGGATTGTGCCTTCTTCCCGCCCCGGCTTGATGCCTTGAAAGGCACATAACCGGGTTAAGACGGACGTGATATGGCCGGGAAGTGACCCGACATGTGCAAGTCCTGGTTAACCCTCGCCTCACTCCCCGTCAGCCGTGCCAGTTGGTCAAGGCTGGCACTTTACCGGTATGGACCGCTTGGCGGTGGGGAGTTTACAGGTGTATAGTGTGTGACGAGAAGTGATACCCGTTGTTGACGACCGTGGTGATGGTGGAGTACCGGTTCTCAGAGACGGTGAACAAAGCGTGACGAGCGTGGTGCTCGAGCGTCGATCATGAGGTGGTGTTGGTAGATTTGGGGCTGAGATAAACCAAGTGGAAGAGAGAGCAGGGTCACCGTTGACTTAGAGCCGGTACTTATTGGGTATCTGACCCCAGCTCTGGAAGTTGGCCGAGCGTGTCTGTGGGGACGTAGTTGGGTCCAGTGCCGCGGCGGTGTTTCCATGCGTTGGCGAAGGCCAAAAAGAGGGGACGCGGAGGTTTTAGAGGCGATGAGCTGGCTGGGTACAGATGGTATACGCCATGTAGTGCAGAGGTCACGGAGTAGCGGGCACTGGAACAACACATGTTCCGCGGTCTCGGCCTCTCCGCCGCTTGGGCATCGTGGGCTGTCACAGCAGTGGTGAAAGTGGAGCTTCTCATTAAAGGTTCCATGGCCCGATAGAAGTTGTACAGCTGAGTTGCTGAGAAAACTCCATCCCCACCGAAGGCGTTCAGCGACGTTAGGGACGATGGTGTGCGTGTGCGGTGCCCTGTTGTCGCGGAGTCCCACTCTAATTGCATGCTTTGGCGAAGGCGTCGCGGTCCAAGTGACGTGGGATGAAGGCTAGCCATGGTGGTGTTAGCTGATCAATTTCCAGTATGCGAGGGCGTGTCGCCGCCAGAATATCCAGCTCGACCCCCCCCCCCACAATACCCCAGCAAGGACGTGCAGAGATAGATGCGCGGTGATGGATTTTGCGCGGAGGGTCACTAGCAGAAATTTTCTCTGGATGGTCCTTGCTGCTCGACGTTCTGCGGGACGAGCCGTTT
Source organism: Corythucha ciliata (assembly GCA_038030265.1). Classification (NCBI taxonomy): domain Eukaryota; kingdom Metazoa; phylum Arthropoda; class Insecta; order Hemiptera; family Tingidae; genus Corythucha; species Corythucha ciliata. Next base: position 7,303,314 of record CM075941.1, read on the forward strand.
GCCACCAGACGGCGCACGCGTAAGGCACCTTTGGTAGGAAGACTGCCTTATAGTACTGGAGCCGCTTCTGGAAGGTCGGCCGCCATCCCTTGCCCGATGTTCCCCTGAGGAAGTCACAAATTGCCTGGATCGTCCTCGCCAGGAACGCCAGGTGCTGTGAAGGTAGGCCAGATCTCATAATGGTGACCCCGCGAGGTACCGCACAGCGGCATGATGTTTCTCTGCGATGTTTGCAGGCGCCGTTGGTTAGGGAAATGTTGCGCTCCGCGAAATATCGTTAGCGTGGACTTGCCGTAATTGACTTGAAGTCGACGGGAGTGGCAGTAGGTCGCGACGATGGAGTCCACGCGCCGTAACTCTTGAAGGAACGTTTAATGATCCCTGGCAGAGATGATAACTGCCAAATCGTCCACGAAGGCCGTGAACCGTTAGACCCTCGGATTCAAGCTCCCGAAGGAGTGGTACAAAGGCGAGGGCCCAGAGGAGGCAGGATGTGACCCGCTCGAAAGGCCGACTCGCGCTACGGTGCTAGCATAGCTGAGGCGGGCGTTGCGGTCGCTGGGGTAGCTTTTTGAGGAGCCCGTATAGATGTTACGGGAGATCTCCGAAAGGAGCGCCGGCCAGCAGACGGCATTGAACGCTCCAACGATGTCGTAACAGGCTATCCTAGCGATGCGCTCGATGGAGGCTGCCTGGAGGTGGAGAATGGCGTGTTCCGTTGAGCGTCCGGGAAAGCCGCCGCATTTGGCGTAGATGTCAGGCGCGAGCCTTTCAAGCACTTTGCCCCCCCATTGACACCAGGGAGACCGCCCTAGGAGGCCGGAGGGGGCCCGGGGACTAGGGGGCTCCAGCGGGCAGTGTCGCTTCGATCCCTGTCCTGGTCCTTGACGAGCAGTGTTATTCTCCCTTCCTTCCAGCACGATGGGAAATGGTGTTCCCGGAGGCATCGCATCATAGTGGAAGGGCGGCGGCCTTATCCCTGGTATGTCGATCCTCTTCGCTGTCCCTGCTGGGGTCGTCCGCAGGGAAAAGGGCCGCGAGGAGGAATTTTCGAACCAGCTCAAGATCAAACCAAATTCGACATTGTAATCGGAAAGTTGCTTACTCCGCGAATATTCATCCGAGAAACTTGTAATTTCGTTGAAATTTGTACTCAAACTTGCAAATTCATTAATATTTAGCTCTAATAATGACGCAATTATACGGCAATTAATCTGGCTATTGGCGCAGTCGGGACCGTTCCCGCTGTACAAAACCCAAATCTTTCAATTTCGCGAAAATAAAAATTTGAAACTTGAAATTTTGCGTAATTTAAATCCTGAAACTTCTAATTTCACTGATATTTAGTTCCAAAATGTTAAAATTTCGCAGCTATTCGTCGCAGACTGTGTCCGCGGTCACACAAAAAAAAATGCTTCGTTTGTGATTTCGCGAAAATAAAGACCAGAATCTTGCAATTACGTGAAAATAAGAACCTGAAACTAGCAGTTTCACGAATATTTAGACCCCAAACTTGAAATTTCGTGAAATAAAGACCAAGCAACTTGCTTGGTTGTTTGTGTCAGAATTTTCAGCCTGGGAACTTCCAATTTTGCCGATATGTTGTGGCTTTATGACGTTTTTACACTAAAACTAATGATTTACTCTAAAACCCGGTATTTTAACGATTCGTCCACCGTGAAATTATTTTTCAAATGGGTCATCAGCACGAAATTTTGTAGTTGATGCAGTGAAATCTACGAAATTGTCTTTTTGGATGAACTACAACAGCGAAATTAGTTTTTTAATTAACCTACCCCACGAAATCTTGTTTTTTCAAGGGATCCCTCATCCGCAACCACCCCAAAATTGGTATTGAGAGGTGTTTTAAGGAGCTGTAAGGGCGAAAATAGTTTTTTAAATAGCCAAAACCGCGAAATTGGATTCCGTAGGTGTCAAATCCGCGAAATTTGAACTTCTAAAGAGGTCAAACCCCTGCGGAATGGCTTGTTTGACGAACCAAGTCTCGTAAAATTGAATTTTTGAATTAATTAACTCCCAGGAAATTGGCTTTTTAAGGAGTGAATCCTACGAAATGTCTTTCTAGAGAGGCAATCCTAGTGAAATTGGCTTTTTGATTAAGCAATAAGTGCAGTGAATGTAGGACCTTTGAGGGCCAATAATCCGAAAAGCCAAACTCACGAAATTCGAGACTGAATACCCCCCCACCGCCCGCCCGGCCACCGCAATACAATGTACATCCGGCCCTGATCGAAAGGCAGCTAGTAGGTCGGGTCCTATACTAGCGCTTGTATGGCTCCAAAGTGTTTCACTGCAGAGCTGTATGGTCGTAAAATTGTTCAATCACGTATTTTTAATAAAATATGAATATGTATAGTTATAAAGAAATGTATTCTAAATTCTAATAGGCGTGTAATTTCATTTTGTTTCAGGAAGCGAGAGCTTTGCTGTCTCCTTGTTCAGTCAAAGACCTTCAGGAATCGGCTTCAGCTAATACAGAGGAGCAGTGCCTTGATCTCGTAAAGACAGATGGTCCCCTGGAGAGGTTTAGCGTCAAAAGTAACCACAGCAGCAGCAGCAGCAGCAGCAGCAGCAGTAGAGCAACATCAGAACAAACAGAAACTCCCCTGGAGAGGTTTAACATCAAAAATAACCACAGCAGCAGTAACAACAACGACGACAACATTAGCAATAATAAAAGTCTCAAGACGTGTAAATTGAAAGCGAGGAGACTTCAAGAGTTCTACAGGGAGCAAGAACGGTTGATGTTAGCTTCAAAAATTGAAAATGAGCCAAGTGATCTCAGGGTGCAACAGCCAACACTAATTGAAGTCAAAAATGAATCTCCAAGCCCGCTTCAGCCAGTTTCCAGTCCTGTGAATGAAGTAATTCATAGTAATGTTTATAATGATAATAACAACAATGAAAATACCGAGGATGAAAATAAAAATATGTGTAAAACTTGTGGAAAACAATTCCAAGATCAAGATCATTGGTCGGCGCATATGAAACTTCACGAGACGCCCAAGCCTGAGCACACGTGTACACATTGTAACAAAGTGTTCGTGACGAGGGCGTCCCTTAAAGTTCACATGAGGACGCACACGGGGGAAAAACCGTTCCAGTGTCTGGAGTGTGGGAAACAATTTTCTCAATTGCGAAATTACAAATATCACAGATCGGTTCACGAAGGCACCCGAGAGTTCGCCGCCACGTGTCCGGAGTGCGGGAAATATTTCAACGATCGCGGCTATCTCAGTTCACACATGAAAATCCACAGAAATAGAAAAGAGTACGGCTGTGAATACTGCGACAAGAGTTTTAATCAACGAGTCGCCTACAACATGCACGTTCGAATACACACGGGTGAAAAACCGCACAGCTGTCCTCATTGTGGAAAATCCTTCTCGCGTAAAATGCTCCTCAAACAACACCTTCGAATTCACACGGGAGAAAAGCCTTTCTCTTGTATCGTTTGTCAAAAAGCGTTCGCCGACCGATCCAATATGACGCTTCATATGCGACTACACTCGGGTATCAAGCCCTACTCGTGCACTGTCTGTTCCAAGTCTTTCACAAAGAAACACCACCTGAAAACACACATGAACTATCACACGGGCGTCAAACCCTACACTTGTGAAAAGTGCGGTCTCAAATTTAGTCAAAGCAGTAACATGCGTACACACTTTAAAAAGTGTAACTCGAATTGTCCTCCGACAACTCCAACTGACGTTGCGTCAACGTCTCCACTTGCCTCGTCCTATGGTAATCGATTCACCTTTAATTCTGTTCCTCCGCCGGACAACGTCAATTCTCATCAGTTAGGTGTAAATTCGTAAAAGTGCCATTTTAATTCGGTGGGTTGGGTTTTAATGGGTCCATGTGACGTAAAAGTTGTTTCACAAAATCAAAAAGTGTCTAGCTTCGCAGACGAATGCGTTCAGTTTGTTCGCCCAGTCAGTGGCAAGCGTAATTTATCAGTTTGTCCCATATCGTGAAGAAACTTATGAAAATACGTTTCTTGTTTAACATTAAACAGTCTTTTAGCATCAAGCTTATACAATAAAGTGTCATAAGACTGAAAAAAATAATAATTATCGTTAAATTTTTTATTTCAGGGATACCTTGCTACGTTATCGTTTAAGTTGTTTTTCCTTTTTTTTTTTTTTTCGTTTCACTGCTTCTCTAAGTTTACTGTTGCCGTACAATAATTAACAACTGCTTGACGATTAATACCACCCGATCGTGTAGGTAATTTGTTATACAAGCAAGATTAATACGCAGACGATGCAGTACTTATGATTAAAAAAAAAAAAATACGTTAAGAATTCTGTTGGAATCAACATGTAAAACGTGCTATTTTTTTGTGCCATTAATTTTACACTCGAATCTTGTTAATTCCCCCCACTTGGAAAGGGTTATTATACGATGTTTCAATTCGATTGTCATCATTGTCTTATCGATCGGACTAATCCTAAATATGTGCCTTCGAGAGTAATGCGAGAAAAGCTTTATGTAAATTTTTTTCCGATTGTGAACTACTTAAAACCTGTTCCTCCTTGATAAAGAGATAATATTAAAGTAAGGCGGGAATAATTATGTGCCGTTTTAGAATTAATTATCAAATGAATGTGATTCCGTTTATTCCTTGCGGACTGAATTCTTTTTTATTTCTTTGTTATTTGTTTGTTGTTGATTTATAAATATTAAGTTTGTTAATTATAGTTTTGAGAGTTTATGTGATTATAATTTTTGCTAAAGGGAAGCTTATAAAATTCCTAGCTCAAAATGCTTTCATTATCCGCGAAGAGTAATTATTTTCTTACCTTGAGCAGAAAAGACTTGATCAAATGTTAGTGGAGAAAATATTAGCATAATTTTGTGTAATAAATAATTATTTATTTATCCTTTTTTGTTCTTTTTTTTTTGGAGCCCCCTTTGAAGACATTCGACGAGCGAAATAAGCACTGAACCGACTCGCACAAGAAATAAACTGATGGGTAAGGGGTAACTACTGAACTTCCCACGAAATGAGAGCAAAAGAAAAAAATATTGACGACCCCCCCCCTCCTCCTCCTCTTCTTGAGATTTTCCATGTTGAGTGTCGCAGGCTCACAGTTGTGAATGTGAAAGAGATAATATTGGTAATTTTTCCCAGAGACAAATCAGGACCTTCCATCGATCGCTTTATATTTTATTCGACTTACCAACACTGTGGGAAGTGTAATCAAGAAGGTATAGAAACGCGGATGCGATGGACGTTTCGAGTATTGAATCTCAAAATACCCAGGAAAGATCGGTCCCATATCAAACTTAACGAATCTGCGAAAGAGAGAGAGAGAGTGAGCCGACCATTATTTATTTTTTTTAACTTGAAATGAATTGAGGCCGTTCAGATTCATTTAACAGCGTTGTTCTGTGGAATGCCTATTTTTTTCATTCATAAAATTTAAGCTAAATTAATGCCAATGAAATGGGAACAAATTGTGTTATACAAAACTTGAAAAATGAAATGTAGGACTAATCCTAAAGGAAAGACACAATAATTGGGAACGTATTTTGTTTCATTTACCATTAGCCATTGAAGCTTCTACGACGGCTATATGCAGGCACAAACATGTTGGAGTCATCGGCTACAGAAATATTCAACTCATTCCATACTTCAAGAAATCACATTTTTTTAATGTTTTGAATCCGCAGACGAACGTCCCTTTTGAACCTTGATTGTGGCCGTGGAAGGGGGGTGGGGAGGGGGTCGTCACTCCTTGAACTACTATACGGCTGTTGAAGAGACTCTTGAGGCATTCGAGAAAAAGAACAATTTAAGCGTTGTACTGTACTTGCAGTGGTTCGCAGGCCGGAAATTAATTTTCAATTGTCGGGACAGTCCGACAGTGTGAAATGGGCGACTCTCGCGTGTTTTGTCTCGATCCGTGCCTTTCAGTAAAATGGTGAAAAGATTAAAAGTCCGACAATTTCATAAATAAAGTATACTATGGGTGGATAAGGGGGGGATTTTCCTCACCACGCATAGACTCACAGGAAACCGAATATAAAATTGCGCACTGGGACTGATTAGAAATCATCATTTTCGAATAAATTCTTTGAAAACTATGACAAACTAGAAAAACCGACGTACTGCAAGTGTGGTACGCCGCGCCGCGCCGTCGCCCTTCACCGCGATTTCACCGTTAAAATAAAAGCGGCTTTACCTCAAAACTAGAAATCACGACATTGAAATTCCTATTTTACGAGGTAGTCCTGAAGACCCCGCGTGTTATCGAGGCTACCTGTCCCGAGGGACTTACGCCGAGTTGGGCCGTACAGTGGACCCGTGCGTTTGGAGAGGTTGATGGTCTGCTCTCCTGCGTCGTGCTCTCTCCGTCAGAGCTGCCTTGGCAAACGTTCGGAAAGCCTGGAAGGCACCCTTGGTTCGCACAAGACTAGACTCTGGGCACGGCCAGCAAACGCCAAGATTTTGAAGGTCGCCTTCCAGACGTCTTCGGAACAAAATAAACTCCGGACACTCGTATAAGACATGTGAGGCGGTGTCCACCCCACCACATTCACAGAGGTCTGAGACCGAGAGCCCCAGCTCCAACAGCTTCGATTTGAAGTCGCCATGACCAGTTAAAAATTGCGTCACATGGTGATCGAGCTCAATGTGGCTCATTCCGCGCCTTTCGGCCACGCTAGGAAAAAATCGATTCGTGCGCCGTCCCTTCGTCGAGTCGTCCCAGGCTCTTTGCCATCTCGCAAGGATCACCCCCTCTAGAAATTTGGGTAAAGACTCGCCTCCAACAAACCGAGATTCAAGCATTTCCTCGGACACGTAGAGGCTTCCGAAGATAAATGTCTCCTTCCGCCTCACGCGATACTGGGCCCATGCCAGTGTGATGGCCAAGCGCATTGGCAGAACACCGCTCACCACCTGGAGCGCATCTGTTGAGACGGTTCGGTAGGCACGGGATACTGCAATGAGGGCAACTCTCTGAAATGAGTCCACCTTCCTTCCCATCACTTTCCCCAGGTTACCACCCCACGCCCCCGCCACATAGGTTAACATCGGAAGAAAAACTCCCGTGTACACTGTTGCGACGGCTTTGTGAGGCATCCCCCAGGTACTTCGCGCTATACGAGCGATTTTCAGGAAGGCGTCTCGTGATTTAATCCCAACAAGTGCAATGTGCCTATTTATTCCTAGACCAGTTTAAGACGGCTGCCCACAATCCGTATGTTCAAGGATCTTTCGGTGCTCAGCTTACCCTTGAGCATCATGGCGTCGGATTTCGTGGCCGACAGCCGCAGTTTGCTGCGCACCACTCCTCCGTGTGCAATACCACTGCACTGGCAATGGACTCCAGCTCCGAGCGGGAATTTCCGGCCACCAGGATGGCTTCGTCGTCGACATACGCAACGATATGAGCACCCAGCTCGGAGGCCAAGCGTAGGTTGCCCTCGAAGACCAGAGGCCAGAGGTCGGGACTTAACGGAGAGCCTTGGGGACACCCCCTCGAGATTGCTCGCTCCACTACCACGGACCCGACTTTAAGTCGCACCACTCGGTCGCGGAGGAGGTCACTCAGGACACAGTACAGGTTGCGCGGGCAGCGACGCACTTTTAAAACATTGAGGATGGAGGGCCACCACAGATTGTCAAACGCCCCGGAGATGTCCAAGAACACCCCGAGGACGTAGCGACTCTCCGTGCCATCCACCTCCGAACAAATTGACAGTATGGCGTCTTCGGTCGACAACCCTGCCAAGCTTCCAAACAAACTGACCCTTAAAGGGGGGCCCTTCCAGCCCTACTCGCAATCTATCCACAAGCAATCCCTCGAAAAGCCTGCCGACGACCGAAAGCAAAGCAATCGGCCGATAGGACTTGGGGTCTGCTTTTGGCTTGTCCTCCGCCTTCAAGAGGTGGATCACCAACGCGGTTTTCCATAATTTTGGCATCGTGCCAGTCCTGAGACATTCGTTGAAGAGCTCGACAACGGATTCACCAATCACTGGCCAGCTGTTCTTCATCATGGCGACCTCGATGCCATCTTCACCGGGTGCTTTGTTCTTCATGCGCCGTAGACGCCCCTCTACCTCAACCTGGTCAAACTCCTGGCAATTCTCCATCACCGGAGGAAAGAAATCACGACAGAGTTTTCACGACATATAGCCGTCGCTTTCGTTGTAAAATCATCCGTTTCGGGTTAAACGTCTGTTAAGGTTTGGAGTGGTACCGCCGCGCCAGAGGGATAAATCGCTAGTTAAGGGGCAACACGTGAGTTTTGGGGATGAAATCGTTAATTTTGGGGTTTAAAACGACAGCTTTTAGGTAATATTGCCAGTTTTTGTAGTGAAATCCTATGAAAACCCTTCCGGGTTTGGAGTAAAATCGTCAGTTTTAGAGTTTAATATCCAATTTTCTGGTTAAAAAAAGTCGGTTTTGTGGTAAAATATCTATTTTCCGAGTAAAATTTTCATTTATGAGGTGAAACCGCCAAACGTTTTTGAGTAACATATGAGCTTTTGCCGTGAAATTAGTGGCAGTGCAAAAATGCAAAATATGTCTGGACAAGCGCGTCGTTGGTCACAGAAAGTTTAATACATCGAAGAATGAAAAAAGCTTTGGACATCGATTCAACGTGAGGTTTCCAGACCAGTGAAGAATTGATCAACAAACCGAGCATTTTCACCGACGATTGAGAGCAATCCTCGGTTTTGTAAGAGAGAAGTCAATGTGCTGGCTTTTTTGGGTTATTCAGACAAAGCCGGTTGTTCCGGCACCATTCCTCTACCAGAGCGACACAGTTTTACTTGTGTTCACAGCTCGGCATCAGGACGGAGATATCATCCGATGTGTAGAACGGGAGTCAGTTCATAACCAGAGAAGAAGAACGGAAGGTCATTAATAAAAATAATGCCCTGCGGCACACCGAACAATATGACATGACACGTGTCTGAGACCTTATCATTAAATAGGTCACTCTGGAGCCGATGGTTGACTAGATCCAAAGAAGTTGAGTCCAAACCATAGAATTTGAGTTTGTTCTTCAGTAGCTGATAACACACAGAGTCAAACGCCTTGGAAATATCAAAAAAGCAGCACTCGGGTCATTTTTCCCTTCCAAAAGCATAAGACATTCAGAGATTAGCCTTTTTGTGAAATATCATCTTATTTGGGAACAAATCGTCATTGTTATTGTAAAATCGTCAGTTTTGGCGTACAATCTTCGGTTTTGGGTTTAAACCACCAGTTGTAGGGTAAAATCGTCCGTTTTACTGTATAACGAGAGCTTTGGAAGCATAAAATCGCCAGTTGTGAAATGAAAACTCCATATTTTTTATAGCTCTTCGCCTTTTTGCGTAAAATTGTCTGTTTTGCGTAGTTTCATAGTATCTGTGGGCCATATTTGCTGTAATTAAGTCAAATATTATGTTCGGTAAAAGATCGGGGTGGGGGGGGGGGGTGATGCTCCGGATAGAACCAATTTCTCGGGTATGGCTCTTCAAAAAACCAATTTCGTGGGTTTTAATCGTTAAAAATAATGATATTGATGTTGTGGACGTTCAAACGACAAAATTCGTGGAGCTTGGCATATCAAACGTACCCATTTCACGGGTTATTTGGCTCAATCAAAAACAATTTTACGGGTTTGGCTCTTCAAAAAATCAATTTCGCGAATTTAAATCACTGAAAACCCCAATTTTACCGCGTCCAGTCGTTGAAAAAACTAATTTCGCGTGCTCGGCTCTTGCAAAGTCAATTTTGGGGGGGTTGGGTCATCAAAAATCAATTTTGAGGGATTTCAACCTCCAAGAAACCAATTTAGCTGGCCTGACTCTTTAAGACATCTTTGGTGGATTTGGTTCTTCCGTAAGTCAATTTTGAGACTTAAGCTCTTCAAAAAATCATTTTCACGGGCTTGCCTCTCCAAAAAACCATTTCCCCTGGTTTTATTAGTCAAAATACCTTGATTTCGCGGGGTTGGCTCGGTCAAATTCTTCCAGCTTACTCGGTACGGAGCGTGATCGCTCGGAACAGTGACCAGTAGCGAGATTCAACCGATGAGAGACGCAGATCTTGTCACTTTCTAGCCCGCTATTCCACTGCTTCACCCTTCCAAGACTCAAAAACTCTGTAATCGCTGTGACCCAGCTTTGGGCAAAACTGCGTATTTTAGACTTTTCACGACACAGGAATTCCGACAATCGAGATGGACTTCCAGTAATACGAGCCTTTGAATAATTAATCACTGTGATTCCACAGGGCGTTGCATAAAAAGAGCCGCAAGAATTTTCCCGCACGAATTTTCCTGCACGCGGTGGCCACATGATCGACAGATTTCTGAATTACGGCAAAGCTCCAAACCACATTAATGCTTCAACCGCAAAAAAAGCCCAGCCACAAAACAAATTGACTATTTCTGCTTCAAATTAACAATTTAGATTTCAAATTGATAATTTGTAAATTAATTTGACAATTCGCTAATAAAAATGGCAAATTCCTCTTGAAACTGAGGATGTTCTCATTAAATTAAATTGACACCTTTTAAACTGAAAATTTAATCATAAAGTCAACCATTAGATCGTCAGCTTAAGAATTCCCATAAAATTGCAAGTTTTCTCATAAAACAAGCAATTTCCTTATGAAATCGACAATTTCTTCGTGAAACTGACAAGTTTTTTCATGAAATACCTAGACAATTTCAATATAAAATTTCCCTTGGTGAGGCATTTCGCATGGATTTTGTCTTGAAATTGACGATTCACGTGAGAGTGATTCCCTCGATGTTGCATTTTGCCCACAAAATGGGGGCATTTAGCGTAAATTTTTCCGAAGCCACAGCCGTTTCGAAACAGTTTATCTCTCAGCCATTTGTGACGTTTCGCGTAAATTGTGACCTTGGCTTGGCATTTCGCGCATAAATTTCTCTGATTTTGCTCACTGAAAGAGCGATTTTGGGGGATTTTCATTGCCGGCTAACCAATATTTCACTGGGTGGCCCAATTTAGAGATCAATCTGATTTGGGCCACCCAGCGAAATTGGTTTACTGGCGCAAAAAAAAAATCCCCGAAATTGGCTTTTAGTGAGCAAAATCCGATAAATTTATTTTACTGTGCACCGGATTCGGGGAATATTATTATTTTGCGAGAAAATTCCGCGAAATTTGGCATTTTCGTGATCGAAATTCGAGAAATTGATTTTTGGTGAGTCAATCTTGTGAAAATGGTTTTAAAGTGCGGAAAAATCAGCAAATACGGTCTCTGAATTGAGCTACCACGCGAAATTGGTTTGTCAGCTACGACTAAATATGTAGGTGATATTTATTTCTTAATGAACTCGACACGTGAAAATATCCACAAAATCGGTTATTCGAGAGCGAAATCTGAGAAACGTGTTTTTCAGTGAGCCAGATACAGGAAAATAGCTAATTTTTCGGCATGTGAAATCAGGAAAAATCACAAAAACCACGAAAGTGGCTTTTAAATTAGTTTACCCCACGAAATTTGTGGCGTCAGCACAAAAGAAGTACAAAATTGGTGCTGGAAATTGGGTGAAATCGATAAAATTGGTTTATTGCTTAGCCGTGCAAACATTTTTGCTATACAAAATGTGGCGATCCTGATGGATTTTTACTTATTGGAGGTATCTGGGAGTGGTCAGCTGCACCACTAAGTCTGCGCTTCAAAGTCTAAGGGAGGGCAACTGACTACTCCTGCCAACCACAAAAAAAAAGGTCGAACCACAACGAAGCTCTAAACCTCTGGGAAGCTCCAACCTTACCAATATTTTTGGATTCTCCACAAGGAGAATCCGAAATTTGAGACGAATTTTGGATAGGAAGATTCAATGAAAGGGTTCTCACTTTGACGCCTCCGTTTTAAAATAGCGCACGAACTTTCCCGCGGACAGCGCTGAAGTCCAAAGAAGAGTCCCGATGCACATGGAACTAGCTGAGCAGCTCAGGTGTCTTGCCTCATGGATGGATCCATGGACGCTTTTCAAGACATGATGGTGGCAACCGTACGTTCAGGGTGCGGGTTTGTTTTTTAACAAGCGCTCGTACTATCGTGACCCTAGGGTAGATAAAATCGGCTGATACGAGCGACCATGACGCGAAACATTCATTTCTGGAACGTTTAAGGGCCACTGCACTAGCGGCCAGGTTGCGTGTCAACCTGGAATCTCCTGTTATTTCTTGGTTGAGCATGACTCAGGAAACTCATGAATCACGTGTTTCTCAGACCAGTCCCTTTGAGAAAATGACTTTAAAATTTGACTCGATGGGATTTTGGAGACGGTTTTGATGATTTATTTGCACAAGTGACTTCGACTCCAAAGGGGGGGGGGCATGGCCCCAGTGGCCCGCCTTGGATCCGCCACTGTTTGAAGTGATGTCCGGGGATGGGCCGCCCCTCTATTCGCTATACGCCACTGACTGTGGGCTCCCGGACTAGCGGATTTGCAGATAAAATCAAGATAAACGGTTAATTGGAGGGGGGGGTTAGTTTGAGAAACTTTGCTATTTCACAGAAAATGTAAAGCCGAGGTTTTCGGAGGCAACTTCGTGGCCAACGGGGAACTTGCACATTTTTCAAGCAATGGTGTTTCTTGAACAAGGCTATTCAAAAAGATATTGCTCTAACTAAGGAGTAAGGATTTCTTTATTAAAGCGAATTATCAAACATTTTGAGTCGGAGGGGGGGGGTTGGATACGTCATCGCCGTGTAAAAATCCCCATTTTTACATCTTTAAGCTTTTTGTGTACCCCGCGTTTGAACTAGTGGTTCGGGGCGGGCCCATTCCCGGCACCTACCTCGGTACGCAACTGCTTACTAGTGTAATACCTCAAAGCTGACTTCTAAACGAAAAAGTTTATGTTTTTTTTATTATTATAAAATCACGATGAATCGTGATTAGAGGCGGGTGGAGGGTATAACGAGCTTTCAAAGTGATGAAGAACGAAAAGCTGCACCCTCGATCCCTTCTGCCTATACGCCACGGTGTCCTCCGCCTGATGTAACTATACCGCTGGTATAGGCAACGAACCTTCGGCTAATTAGCCCCAAAACGGTGAATCGGATATCGTTTCAAGTTGATCATGGGACGGCAGGATCCCATTAACAGGCACTGCAGAACAAATAAATTTGGTCTTTTTTGCCCGTTTTACTCTCAATGAATGTGGAAATGTAGATGAAGCGGTGCCTCTCCGCGCTAAAGAATTGAAGTTTAAAAAAAAAAGAGCTTCTTTATTGGGTGGATGGTTCGAACAAGAGTTCTTTATTTCAGAATACGTGGGTAAGATAACGAGTTCAATAATTTAAGTCTTTCTTTGGGTCAATCGTCTCCGAAACTTTTTTTTTCGAATACCTTTAACGAACATTAATTGAATACTGTTCATGCGCAACGAAAAAAAAAGGAATGCAACTTCAAGCTCGATTCGTTAACATAAACATTTCAACCAGAAGGTTCATTTTAATCCGAGTCAAAGATCTCAAACCGAGTTTTTGTTCGTTTAATTGCACGCTCGAAAAAAAATTCGAGAAGGTCCAGTTCTAATAATCCCTCTCTTTATGCGTTTCTTCTTAAACGTCGATTGAGGAAGGCTAATATTGAACCGCTTGGAAATCAACATCACCAGAAAACCGTTTTTAAAAGTCGACGCTGAGTAGCAAAGGTAATATGCCCCATTAGTTCCAAAAGCTTCGAAAGGCAAATGTTTAAATGATTGCTCTTTTGATTTTTTTTTTTTTTTTTTTTCAATAGCTTAAGCTCCTTTCACGGGGCACATGTCACGAAGAAAGAAAAGAAACCGGTAGTGCTATTTAACCATAAAAATGGCAGGGGTATCGATCATAGCAATAAAAATCTAATGTACGCGGGGTATAATAATTATTTCTTTTCAAACTTACTGGAAGTTAACCAGTTGAGGTAAATAATTTATGCTTGAATGATTTAGAACAGTATGCTCGCTAAAAAAGTAGTGGAAAACGCCGTGCAGTTTCTTTGCTTAATGTATGGAAGAGGAAGATGACATTTTCTATATAAACCAAAAGAATACATTCCTATATGGGTGGCAAAATTAAATATGTACCAAGCTCGGCGTGGGCGATAAAATGATCCACGTTGAAAAGGTTCGAACGTTTCTGTTTCTTAGCGCGGAGAAAAGCGCTCCACTTAAAATAAACAGTCCTTTACGAATATAAAAGGAGCGTATTGAAGTGCATATTGCCTTTTCAAGGCTCCATACATTCGTTTGTCACCCAGGCAAACCCTTCCCAAAGCCACAGTAACCCAACTGTTTCCTTTATAATATATTATGCATACAATTAACAAGAGAGACGCAAGATATCTGACCGGGTAGATCGTGACACAAGTGTATTTTCAAGAGGTCTTTTTACTTTGGATCCCCCCCCACCCTAGCTCTTTCCCACTCTGTCTTTTCCATAAAGGAAACAGACTGAAGAGGACGGTATAGTGGTGGCACACGGGGGTGGGCGCGGTGAAGAGTACCAGGAATGAGAGGACCAAACGGTGCAATACAAATGTGTGTCTGCATCTTAAAAACATTGCAATCTCGTTTAGGGACTTTTCATTGTACTTACCTGAGTTATTTATTGCTACAATTTTTCGATTTATGGACTGAAAAAAGATTATGCATCGAGACCTTCGACTGGGCCGTACTATGTACTCTCAAAAAAGAAAATGAACGAAACAAAAAAAAAAAAAAAAAACATCAACAAAAACAGCAACAACGAAAAAACGGGTCCTTATCCAGAGAGAACATCCACCATTTCTTCGGAAGGAAATACAATTCCTCATAAGGTGACAGTTACGGTACAAAACTTAGTTATGGCCGACCTTTCGGGAAATGTATTCCCTGCCACAGCGCCATGACTTCATTAAAATTGACGTATCGATGAAATGCAGAGATCACCACTATGGTTTAGATTTCAACGGGAGGCCGACATCAGGGCAGTGGCGGCGGAAGTCAGCCGGCATTGGGGGAGCAAGAATCTGAGCAGTTCAGACTTACCCCCCCCCCTCTCTCTCTCTGGAAAATGCCATTTTGAGAATCAATTATGCCTACATGTGCAAAAATACAATTCTTGACGCAAAAATTCCAAATCCTCACCAAATTTACCGCCTCTTCATGGAATTATCTTGTTTCTGGGTTAATTTTTCTGGGTAATTTGAGTCCTAAAGGTACAGTTTTACTAGATAAATGACGTGTTATAAGCTAAATCGGCTACATTGATCAAAAATGGTGTATTCACTCTATTCAGAGCAGAAACATAGTGTGAAAGAGCAAGAGTATACCGTGAACAGTGGCGTACCGAGTTAAGGGCAAGGGGGACGGACCACCCTGGGCCACCTATCAAAGGCTTAAAGCTTAAATTTGGAAAAATGATGATTTTTAGGCTCATGTTCATAGATTTAGGTACGTGAAAAGAAGTTATGATATACGATTGGACAGTGACTTAGGTCCTTTCGACGATTTTCAGCCCATCCGAATTGGAGAATAGAACGTTACTGGTGATCAGCAAACAGTGTTGCTGAATATTCGTTCGAGCCCACGAAAGCGCAATTCTGACGGCTAAGATTGAGAAAATGTGTGCCTTCTGGAAGGAAATTCCAAGAAAATATGCTGATTCCCAAGTTTCTTTAGGTCCTTGCAGATAGAATTGAGAAGGCGTTCTAATGTGCCGATGTAGGGGCGAGTAGGCGGCCAAAAATTTGGAAAAAGTAGTAATATTCGTGGATAAAACTGCAAATATAAAGCGCTCATTCCTGGTTTCTCGATGCAATTTTCAGACCATAATTTAGAAAAAATCGCTGATTCTCGGTGTTTAGTGGCAATTTTACTTGTTCACGGCTAAAATTGAGAAACTAAACAACTAAATTGAAATGAAATGGCCAATGTGGGGCTAAAATGTAAAACAAACGCCTTACTCACGGCTAATATTGAAAAAATCACTAATTAGCGCTGCTAAAATTAAGGCAAACTCTGAAATTTCGCGGCTAAAAATCAAGCAAAACGCCAATTCGTGGCAAACATTGATAAAAATCGCTAATTCATGGCATAAGGCCCGCTTTATAAATCGTTCAATAAAGAGCTGACTAAAAACTTCATCTGTTTCATGATCAAATATTTCGTCTTGGCTCGAAGGTGATCTGTCTAAATCAGTTATTGATAAAGCGGACCTAAAAATAATAATTTTGCGTTCAAATTAAGAAAAGTGCTATAATTCCCTACTGAAAATTGAGAAAAAGCCCTAATTCGCGGATAAAATGGACAAAAATCCCAATATATGCAACTTCTTTGCGGCTAAAAGTGAGAAAAAGCACTAATACAGAGCAAATACTAAGGGGCATCCGATAGGTGTAGGTCCACCAGTGGCTGTGTAACGTACTTTCCTCCATTGAACGCATTAAAATTTAATTTTTGATGGTGTTGGCCTTTCAAAGCCCAAATTTTGTGGGTTTGGATCCCGAGGAACCAAATTTCTCGGGTTTTAATCATCCGAAAAGACCGACCAGAAGGACGAAACAGTTGATTCCAGAGCCACATTCCGCTTCTTTATGGCCTTGACTGGATTGTCTTGGTTAGATGGCTAGAATAGACAGTTTTAACCCCTTTAAGCACAAATTTCAAAGATTTGGCCCTTTGAAAAATCAATTTTGAGGGAATGATTCCCTCAAAATCCAAATTTGCGGGGTTGACTCATTAACAAGTCATATTTCACGGGCTTCAAGATAGCAATTTCACACGTTTGAGGCCTTCATAGAAGCAATTTCGAGGATTCGGCACTAAGGGAACCCAATTTTGCTGTTTTGGCATATTCGAGAACCAATTCCACGTTTGGCTCCATAAAAACAAGTAACACCGGTGGTTATATTTGGCTCTTTCAAAGCCCAAAGTTTGCAGAGCGGCTGGTGAACCCGAATCATCTTGTGGAAGGCGCGAACGATAATTTTTAGGAGCCAAATTCAAAACGAAGCCACTTTTTCTCGATTCCTGAAACATCGGATTGGGGGAGCTACTCCAACTAAGTCTACTCCAACTTTCGTCCAATTTCAATTGAACGTCCCGTTCTCCCACAGTTGCTTGGGTTTCTTGAGGAGAATAGAGTTCTTACGCCGAACCAGTATGGCTTTCGAAGGGATCACTCCACCATTCTCGCAGCTATTCGTCTTCTGCGGTCAGCTCTCTATGGTCTTGAGTCTTGGTCTTGAGTTCTGGGGTGTGTCTAATAAGGCTGTTCGTCCATACAAAGGCGTTTGACTCTATCGATTACAGCCAAACTTTGCCACTACGGCTATGACGAGCGCTCGATAAAATTTATTAAGTCGACTGGCTACAGTGTGTATCCTATGAGGGCTCCAGGACCGAGCTCTTCCGAGCCACAAACCTTGGGTTTAGACAGGGATCTATACTCTTTCCTGTGTTCTTCCTGCTTTATGTCAATGATCTCTGCTTGGTGCAATCATCCCTGCCGTTTTCTGAGATATTCCTTTATGCAGACGACACGACGGTCTTGTGCAGGGGGTGACTCGAAGGATGGGCTCTTGCGCGAATTGGGTGCTGCTTCTTCATTGATCGAATCGTGGTGCCTGGCGAACCAGCTCGTCCTAAATGAGGACAAAACTCAGAACCTTAGATTGTCGATTTGAGAGCACCTGGAAGAGTTGTAACTTTCCTTGGGATCATCATAGATTCCCGTCTGTCATGGGATAGACACATCGAGAGCCTTTCGGTTCAACTTTCGAAAGCCATCTTCGCACTCAGGAGATTGGAAAAAATTGTTTCCTCTGACACGCTCCGTCTCGTCTTTTTTTTGGGGGGGGGGGCTATTTTACTCCCGTATTACGTTTGGCATCGCTCTTTGGGGAAAATCAGCCCACAGCGAGAAAATATTCAAACTCCAGAAGTCCTCAATTGGAGTGTCGTTATGTGGGCTGCGCCCCGTCAGTCCTGTCGTGATTGGTTTCGCAGTCTTAATATTATGATCTTGCATGGCACCCACGTCCTGAGCATGCGTCTTGCGTGCCCATCTTCGACAATTCCCTTTGAACTCGGCCGCTGACTTATCGGTTAATTCTGCGCGTCTTGCGACTCCTGCTCGGGTCGGTCCTGGTTTCTTGGGTGTGAGGCTCTACAATGCGCTCCCCGCTAAGCTCGCAGGGACCCGAACCGTCAGGCCCCCAAGTTCCGTCGCCAACGCTGCCCCT
Source organism: Corythucha ciliata (assembly GCA_038030265.1). Lineage (NCBI taxonomy): Eukaryota > Metazoa > Arthropoda > Insecta > Hemiptera > Tingidae > Corythucha > Corythucha ciliata. Next base: position 7,321,550 of record CM075941.1, read on the forward strand.
TACTCTACTGTTGAGGTTAGCAATTTTTCTCAATTTTTGCCGTAAATAAGCGCCTTTTTCTAAATGGCCACGAAGCTGCCTCCAAAAACTGCGGCTTTCCCTTTTCTCAATTGTCGTAAATTAACAAATTTTCTCAAACTAACCCCCCCCCCTCCAAATAGCCATTTATCTTGATTGTGTCCGCAAATTAACGTTGTTCCTCATTTTAACCGCTAATTAATAGATTTTTTCAACATTTCAGCCACAAATAAGAGTTTTTACCCAATTTTCGCCCCGAATTATACCTGACACTTTTCAGAATTTGGCCGCGGATTCGCGATTTTTCCCCACATTTTGGTACGAATAAGTTAACTTAAGAAGTCGCGAATTGATGTTTTATCGATTTAGCGTTTTTCCTTATTTCAGCGCTTTTTCTCAACTTTATCTTTATAAATCAGCCATGAATTCGCGATTTTTCCTCTATTTTAGCCACGAATTAGCGATTTTTCTGAATCTTTGCAGTGAATTCGGGGTTTTCGTGATTTTAGCCGCTTAATGAGCGATTTTTCTCAATTTCATCCATGAATTAGCACTTTTTCTTTATTTTAGCTTCGAGTTAGCGATTTTTTTTTCACTTACTGGTACGAAGTTTCCTTCAGAAAACACAATGAATCGACGTTTTCTCCATTTAAACCGCGAATTATCGTTTTTTCTTTACTTCAGCGCTTCTTCTCAATTTTATCGCCGAATCAGCCACGAATTAATGATTTTTTCTCTATTATAGCTTTAAATTAGCGTTTGTTCTTCATTTTAGCCGTGAATTAGCGCTTGATCTCCATTTTAGCCGCGAATTAGCGATTTTTCTGAATTTTTTAAGTGAATTCATGTTTCGCTAATGAGCGATTTTTTTTTCAATTTCATCCACGAACGAGCGATTTTTCAGCTTTTTCTCAGTTTGAGCCACGAACTTGCCTTTCAGAAGCTGAAAGTTGTCGTTTTCGCAGCTAAAATTAAGAAAAACGTTAATTTTCAGTTCAAATTGGCGAAAAGTGCTAATTCTCAGTGAAAAATGGGAAAAATTGCTAATTTTCAGCTTAAATTGAGTCAAACGCCAATTTGTGACTAAAATTGAGAAAATTCGCTAATTCACAGGCGTTAAAACGCTACGACGCGCCCCCGCTACAATTTTAAAAAAGCGCTCATTCGTGGTTGAAATTGAGAAAAATTCCGTCAATTTGCGGATTCTGAAGGCAACTTTTCAGGCTGAAATTGAAAAAAAAAACGGCAATTTATGGCAATAGGCGAAGAAACCGCTAATTCGCGAGTGAACTGAGAAAAGTCGCTCATGCATTGCGTATGGTGAACCAAAAAACTCCAAATTAGTGAAAATTGCCCCTATTTTGCAGCTAATATTGTGGAAAACACTTAAGAAAAACGTTAATTTCCAGCTAAAACTGAGAAAAGTGCTAATCCCTGGTAAACAAATTTTAAAAAATCTGTAATATGCCGCTAAAATTGAGGAAAACGCCAAAACTCGTGGATAGTTAAGAAACATCGGAACATCGCTCACGGGATAAAATTATACTTTGCTGCTAAAGTTGAGAAAATGCGCAAATTCATGGCTATGGGAGGGGGGAGGGGCAAAACCGCCGGCTGAAACTGATAAGAACGATACACTCGGCCGAAAAAGCGCTAATTTGCGGGTGGAGTCCAAAAAATCACCCCTAACTGAGAGATTGAGGCTATGATGAGGCCAGCAAGATGTCCACATTCAAGAGTGTGCTGGATGGGTGGAATAATGACTAAAATGTGAAATTACACCCCCCCCCCACCACCCATTACCATTAAAATATTTCAATCTGATCCCCCCCCCCCGAACAAATTCCTACCTACGCCACTGGTTTTCATACTTCTAGCCTCTATCTAATTTTCGCTGTTTGTACACATTAATCGCACGGAAGCTTTAAGGAAACTTTATCCGCGCAGTAGTTAAATATTTTTCTTAATTTTAGCGGTCAGTTAGCTCTTTTTATTACACTTCTGTCCGCGTACCGATTTTGTGGCGAGGGGTGGGTGGATTGTTCAGGGCCCCAACCAGAAGGGGCCGCCGAAAAGCATATAAAGATGGAAAAATGAGGATGTAGATACGTGCAAACGAGTTTAATTGGCAGTTTTCCAAGCGCATAACAAAAATACGTTAATTCAGGGTTGAAAAAATGAGAAAAAAGTCGAGGCAAAAAATTTGGAAAATTCAAAAAACAAACAAAAACCCCTCAAAAATTGAGGCTAAAATTGAGAAAAATGGCAAATTCGCATCTCATTGGCAAAAACCATCCATTCGTGGACGCAAAAGAGAAAAGCCGCTAATTCCCAATAAAATGGGCGAAAAACGCTAGTTCATGACAGAAATTTAGAAGAATGGCTAATTAGTAGCTAAAATTGGGACACACTATTACACTGCAAAAATTGAGAAAGTCTCTAATTTGCTAGTGAAATTGGCAATAAGGCGTTCATTATAGCGGATAAAATTGGGACAATCCGCGGACAAAACTGATACGAATCGCTAATTAATAGGCGGCCCCCTCTGGTAGGCTGTTTTTAGCCACGTTTTTGCGAAATCTCAGCATTCATTACAACACCCATCCCTGCCGGTCCTTAGTAGGCTGCGTACTGCCGGAATCGCCCCCTCCAGAAGGATTTCTATAGGTAAGGCCCTGTTCGTGGCTTCTGAAGGAAAGTTGGCTGGAAACTGAGAAAAAGCGCCAACCCATTGCTAAAAGTTAAAAAAAAAAAAAAAACTAAATTTGCGGGCAATATTGAGAAAAATCACTCGTCAGCGCGACTGAAATTTTGTGAAACGCTAATTTACTGCTCTAAGTGAGAACAATTTCTAATTCTCGGATAAATTTTAGAAAAAAAACTGCAAAAAATCGTAGCTGTAGGAGCCTACGTTCGAACGTATCGAGATTTAACAGATGAGAGAGAGAGAAAAAAAAGAGATTCGTTTTTATAGACTGTTTAATTATTTAATTACCTCAATTTGCCGTTCAATTAAATCAGTTTTTAAATGTTTGTCACCCCCCCCCTTCCACTCAATTGCTCAATATTTACGCTTCGAGGTTTGTTTCATGGGGATTTATATCACTTCGTGGTTAGACTTTAATGGTAGGTTAAAGAAGGGGTGTGACGAGCATGACTTTTCAGCATATTCATTCCTGCAGGTCAGGACAGTATATATGTATATAATACGTATATATAAAGAATTTAACGCCTCCCTCCTGAAGATTTCTATAAGTAACATCATTAAATATAAATCTCGCCGGTGAATGACAGTGTATAGAGTGTCGAGGAAATGTTTTGATATCGTGAAATGCCAGAGATGCTTCAAGAAAACGGTCATTACCCGCAAATCAAACTAGCACTCTAATATAAAAAAAAAAGATACGTTTTCTATGCTTCAGGACATGAATACTTGACGGAAGCTGTGAGAAAAATACAGAACCGTTACTACACGGCGTAGAACAGGAGGCAATTAAAAATCAAAGTTATAATTATTGACGAGGCACGTTCTCCGCATTTCCAAATCTTCAAATTTAAACATTTGACGGAGTTGAAAAAAAATGAAAAAGCGACTTCCTTCGTCATGAATTGAAATTAGAAAAGAGTGGCACAATCAAAGCTTAATCAATTTGCAATTTACAATTCAACTCATGTTATTCCCTTTTTCAGTTTTTAAACTAGACCGATAAATCATTGTTCCCTTATGATTCATTCCTACATGTATATAGCGCGCATTTAATATTTGCCTATTACTCAGTACTCGTATACTCTATTATAACAAATATTCCAAGATTTTAATTGGTTAGCGGCCCCCCCTAACCCCTTTCGAACTAGCGGCTAGCAAAAAATATGCAGTGAAACAAATAAGTCCCTCAGGGCAGAAACAGGATGTAATTGGGAGAAATAACTCAAAAGGCCGTATCTAATTGCCTTATTAGCTGACGTTTGAGAATTTAAAATATGTAAAAAATACTTTAAATCAGGACCATGAGTGCTAGGTGTTCCTTTTTCCTTTCTATAGGCTCCTTTTAGGTTGACCTATGTACGAGACCATTGGAACATTATGAAAAATAAATTGATTTTCCTTATCTTGCGGGGTTAGAATGTAAAACGACTCGTATTATGTGGATATGTGCTACTATAGAAAAGAGATTGAACTTCATGAATTTAAAAAGAGAGTTAGCACAGTTAGTAGTAACATAACCGTAAATAATAACATAACGAACGCAGAACCACAAATTAACCCTTTTTTTCCACAGTTTGGTCTGACAGTTTGCATCAAGAAACCTTGAGTTCTTGCATCAAGAAGAGTTGAGTGACTAGATGGTCAAAGCTGCTTGAAAAATACAGGAGGGGAACAAGATTGATGCACGAGAAGACGTGTTCTTGAAAAGTCAACGAAACTGTCCACTACCAATGGTGCCGTTCTACGCTTCCAATACGCATACGTTAACACCTTTTCCGTGAGTCTGGAAATTTTCGTCGTGACTTCGGGGGCAATTGCAACTGCACGGGTAATAAAACGATCTGCCAACATCCGTCTTCTATGAACTAAGGGAGGTTCGTTTGCCTCTGCGAGGACTACATTTGTTGGAGTGCTGCGAAGGTAACCGAAACAGTTGCGAATGCTTTTAAGCTGAATTTTGTCCAGTTTTGTGAGAGTTGATTTTGGGGCGTTACCAAAAAAAGATTGATCCAAAATCCAGAACTTGTTGCTCTATAGAAAATTAGGCAAGTGGACTGTTTAGTACCCCATTTGTGCCCAGAAATATATCGGAGGATGTTTAAATATTTTTCCGCTTTACCTTCTAGGTGATTGATGTGATCAGTCTATTCAACAGGAGACCCAGGAAGCGAACGTTATAATTCACCGGAAAGAGGATTCCCCCGAGCGTTATTTCGGAAGCCCAAGGAAGAGTTCTCCTTCGGCTAAATGGGCAGATCGTTGATTTTGTGCCAGATATATGGAGGCCATGTTCTTTGCACCACTCTGTCAGTTTCAATATTGACGAATTTAAATTTGCTTCGCACTCCCTCGGCTCAAGACTACTGGAATATAAGCAAATGTCGTCGGCATGCTAGCTGTCTATCAGCTACGTAAATTGCAAAGAGAATGCCACTGAGAATACCACCTTGAGGAAGCTAGAGGTGAGGTGTGATTTCACTGTCGGTGATTTTGTCACTGTGACTACTCCGTCACTGTTGGCTCCGTGACGACCACATTGAAATCACCGTTCCGACCCTCTAACGGTGACATTCTTTTTCACTTATAATCGCCTCTTCATTCGTCACTTCTATCGCTTCACTGCGCTAGAGTCTCTTGAATTAAAATTGGAGCCGTCACCTAGCCATCTAACGCCCCAATGAACTCAGGAGCAATCTCCCCAAGTCTATCCCTCGTCTGTTGACTTTTTTTCTTGGACTTGGAATTGAACCTTCAGTGTAGGTCGGTAATATATTTTTATTCACTTCGTTTTCAAAGACCAGTGCTACAGTGATCGTAGTGAGCGTAGCCAGCCCTTGACCAAGGGACGTTATGGAAACTAGAGACCCCAACAAAAGAACTGGTAGCGCAATAAATCGTCAAATTCTTCCCCGGAAACTGAGTTTTCACAAAAAAGGGTCGTAATCCATCAAAAACTAACATCTTCGTTTGGAAATTATCTGTTTTAGCCTTCTATTCCTGATTTTCTATCCAAAAACTGACAATTCTATTCAGACTTTTTAAATCGATACATGGCATTCAAGTATACAAGGTGACCGACTTTTCATCAACGTCTTGTCTGAAATACGTAAAGTTCAACATTTTTTAACCAAACAATAACGGGTTTTAACTCAAAACTGACGTTTTTTAACAAAAAAAAACTGAATATTTCACTCTAGTGTAACTGAATATTTTACTTAAAAACTGACGTTTCTACGCCAAAGACAAAGTGTTCACGCCTAAACTAAAAATTTCACAGTACAACTTTTAAAATTCAAGTCATCACCCCCAAAAACTGGTGAATTCCGCCTAAAAATGGCGGGTATAACCTAAAAGATCAACAACGAATGATTTTACTTGCAATTAACAGACCACTCAGTACTAAAAAAAACTGCCGATTTTATCCTTCAATTGGCGATTTTAGTAAAAAAAAAAAAAAAAAAAAAAAAAAAAAAAAAAAAACAACGTACAATTCCTGGCCAAAGCTGACATGCCCTCCCCCTCCAAATGAAGATGGTACCACAAAACTGGCGATTTTAACCTAAAACTAAACTTTACTGTTCCATTTACACCCGAAACGAGAATTTCCCTTCAAAATTAGATAATTTACTCTAAAACACAAGTTTTCCTCAAAACGGGTGATTTTAGGCCATTCTGCCTTGAAAACAGGTGATTTCACACACAAAAAAGTGACAAATTCATCGCAAAAGTGACGATTTTATACCAATACAGACGATTTCACGCTAAAGCTGACGTGTTGCCTCATAACTAATGACGTTAATACAAAACTGGTCATATTACCCCAAAACTGACTGTTTTTATTCCAAAACTTACGATTTCATCCCAAAGACGTTTCTAAACTGACGATTTTACCCTGAAACTTGCGGTTCCACCCAAAAAATATCACTTTACCTCAAAACTGAATATTTTACTTCAAAATTGACATTTATTTACTTCTTTGGGCACAGCTTTTCAGGGCACATAGCGTCAGTTTTGACGATTTCAAGGCTTGAATAGCTATAATTGTCATTTTTAGGGCGCACAGTCTTTCCAGTTATAGGAGCGAATAGTACGTCCTAAGTCAAGGCGAGAACAGCCATTTTCGGCGCTGTGAATGGTCTATTTTGCCATTTTCAGGGCAGGAGACACTTGTCCAGACATTTTTAGAGCTCGATTCGTCAGAAAATCCATTTCTAGGGCACGTAATGTAAATTCGGCAATTTCTAGGGCACAAATATAGTAATTTTAGCCATTTTAAAGACACGAATCGTCAGTTTTGCCATTTTCAGCGCTCAAATACCTAGTCCATCAAGCCAAGGCCATGAAGTTTGACCATTCCTGGTGCGCAAATTGTCGATTTTGCCATTTTCAGGGAGGGAATAATCTTTTTTACGCATTTCCAGGGCACGTGAAGTCATTTTGGCCGTTTTCAGGGCTTCATTAGTCCGTCAAGCCAAAAGCGCGCATTATGGTCATATTTGGCTCAAGAATGGCCAGTCTGATCAATTTTAGCGCACGAATGGTCGATTTAGCTACTTTCGGACGGTAATCATGATCTTTTTAGGCATTTTCAGAAGTTCACCAGTCGCCACCAATTTTTAGGGCACGTGAAGTCCAGTTTCAGCCATTTTCAGAACGCGAATCGACAGTTTTGTATTTTTAGGCGTGAGTTTAGTTACTTTAGCCGTTTTTATAGTGCAAATAGCTAGTTTTAAATATTTTTAGGCAGTGAAAAGGCTGTCAAACCAGTTTTAGTAGAGCGAACCACACCATTTCTCTAGCACCTCTCTTGAGCAAATACTGAATCCGCGTCTGTCTGCGAAAATGATATTCTAGGACGCAAAAACGGCGAATTTGGTCTTTGAATATTATGTCACCCTTGCGACATCCGTTTTGTGAGCGACAAAACCCGTTGAAATTTTATTTTAATGCACTATTGGTCTCGCCCTGATGGTCGCACATATGGGTTGTGATACTTTTTTTTCACGTTTCAGAACCCCTAGAACACGAATCCGAGGTCGGTTCGATTTGCTATATATATATATTTATATATTTATTTATATATATGGCCCCTCGCTTGTTAGCACGATCACGGTCGCAATTTTTTACTTAGGGCAACCAAATTTGGTCTAAAAATCAATAGCGTGAATATCTCGGACGAGTTCGTGATCCAGATGAATCGGTCCACGGGAACGGTGTGAAAGAGGGGTTTGAATTAGTTGAAAAATCGCTAACGCACGGCTGTTGCTGCAATTGCCCCCAAAATTGACTCGAGTAATGAGAAATGAACGCGCTTTCGTATGAGACCCTTGTGAACCAAATCCGTTGATATGGCAGGGGAGTTCTCGGCGGAGGGGAGCTATTAAATTAACGCTATGCCTTACTGGACCACCCAATTACCAAAAAATTTCATTGACACTGAATTTTGAGCCGTCTCTTTTATTTGATTTGCCTACAGCCTAATAAATCTTGAGTAAAAAATCCTGAGGTGGGCCAAAAAGGGAGGAACAAAAAAAATTAAAAAAAAAATTGTTTCGGATTCGAACCCAGGCACTCCGCATTGCGCAATGGTGAAATTGTGACATGCCATTTAACCTAATTTAACTGATCTGAAAATTAACGTAATCTGAAAAAAGTTTTGTTCCGACAGCAGCCTGTCGGGAAAAGTGCATTTCATTCATGCGACAATCGAGTCAAACCTCATAAGTTAGAACGATATCAATCAATTATGAATGAAATTTAGGCCGGGATAAAGATTTTAATTGCAAATAACTCCTCTAAGAAGAGTCCACCTTCCCATATCGTATAGGCAACCAAACCGACTGTGTTTCATTTTCATCATTTTGTTCCCCTCAGTTGGTGCCAAAAAAGGGGCCTGCGGTAAAAAGAAACACGATTTTATGATTTTGACTTTCTATACCACGGCCTAAATGTCATTCATAGTTGATTGATATCGTTCTAACTTATGAGGTTTGACTCGATTGTCGCATGAATGAAATGCACTTTTCCCGACAGGCTGCTGTCGGAACAAAACTTTTTTATTACTGAAATCCGTGAAGTTATTTTTTTAGTGAGCGCCGACGAAACACAATGTGATTATCCTGAAAGATTTGTACTTTCAGAATGCATCTAGGGGTGGGCAACTGCCCCACTAAATCTGCATTTTTGAATCTGGGAGAGGGCAGCTGCCTAGCCCTGCCCCCCTCTGGCTATGCCTATGTTCCTAGGTAAATTCGTGCATTGCAGTTTTTGATCCATGACTCACCTTCATGTTTGCATTTGAGGCTGTGGGTTCGTGTTTTTTATTGCCTTAATAGTCCTCCACATGCTTGCAACTCCTGTTTTGTGATCAATGTTTTCACAGAAATGCTGCCACGCTGTATTCTTGCTATTTCTGATTACCAGCTTTGCTTTAGCCGAGGCCTGTTTGAAATAAGTGAAATTGGTACTATTGGGTTCAGAGGAGTATCGAGCCAAGGCTTCTTTCCTCTTCTCTATAGCCCTTGTGCACTCCTCGTTCCACCAAGGGTTGCCTACCCTTTGAGCTTTACTGAATTTATATTTGGGCATGGACATTTCACATGCTTTGTTCATGTTGCATTTGAAAGTGTTGTAATCCAGGGCATTTTTATAGGCTAATTGATCAGTAGTTAGGGTTTCCATAACTGCGCTATATTTCTCCCAGTTAGCTTTCTTCAGATTCCATACTCGGTTAGGACAAGGATTAGGTAGACAATTTAGAGCGAGGCTTGCCTCAATGAGGATGGGCAGATGGTCAGAGCCTAGAGTATCACTAGTCACTCTCCAATCGAAGATGGGTGCTAGATCAGGCGAAGTAATGGTGAGATCAATAGCAGATATACTTCTTTGATTTGCGGGTTTTACAACTGTTGGCGAACCCAATCGCAACTGTGTAATGCGTCCATTAGTGCGACACCACCTTTAGGAGTTGTATCAGAACAACCGAACGAGCGATGATGACAATTGAAGTCGCCGGCGATCAAGCAAGGCCGGGGGCAAGATCTGAAGAACGCCTCCCAGTTACTGGAAGAAATATTGTTTTGGGGTCTATTGTAAACTGATGCTATAAATACGTTTTTATTTCCAAGTCTGATTTCGCAACAATTGAATTTTAGTATTAATTAGTAGTAAATACACAATTTGCGGAAAAATTAGTGAAATTGGATTGTGAAGGGGCCAAATCCGGACCGGAGCGAAAATCGGGAGAAATTGTGGTATGAAAGAGCCAAAATCACGAAATTTGTCTCTTGAAAAAGCATAGCCAACGGAATAAAAGAGCAAAATCGCCTGACATGCGGACGAATGCGGAGGTTTTCCGTTCGGAAATCCGTGTAACTGGAGTTTGCAATAGCAAAAATAACAAAATTCGGCTTTTTGAGATACCTAAATAAATAAAAAAAATTGTTTCGAAAAAAGCGTCAAGGCTGCGAAAACGATTTTAAAACGAACTAAAGCCACAAACTTGTTGATTTTGTTTTTGAAAGAGGAAAAGGAAGAGTTTTTAAAAGAGGAAAAACCACGCAATTAATGTTTGAAATTGCATATTCTGTTTTGAAGAAGCCGAAGCCATGACATTTGATTATGAAAGAGCGAATTTCCGTGGCAATATTGTCATCTGAAAAGGCCAAAGTCACTAAATTTGGTTTTCAAATAAGCCAAACTAGTGTTTCGTATTAACAAAAATTATAGAAAGAATTTGTGCCCTATTGGTTTATCATAAACAGTAAATCGCCGAAATTGGGTTTTAAAAGAGCCAAATCCAAAAAATTTTTGTTTTCAAAGAGCGAAAATCCTCAAAATTAGGGTTTAAAGGAGCCAAGTTCACGAAATTGGGGTTTAAATGAAAGAGCGAAAGTTCGTGAAATTGGTTTTAGTGATTTCCATTCAACACACTGCACAAGTGTAGTGCAGCATCCTCTCCGTAAACATAATATGCCTCAATTCAGAAACTTACACCACACGAGTGCATTGCATTGAATGGAAACTGCGATTTTAGCACACAAATAGGTTTTTTTTTAACAAAATGGCGGTATAAAGCACGAAAATTTCTATCTTAGCATAACATGGCGATTCTAGTAGGTCCCCGAAGTCAAGAATAGGGCGCAACTGTTTAAATACCTAAAATAATTTTCTAATTCTTTTCACGAGCGCACAAATATGAAGATCAAACTTAAGCTTATGGTCTATTATAACTCCTAAATATTTACATGACTCAACGAATTTATAAGCACGCCACATTCACATTTAGCAGAATATTCACAATTATTTTATATTAATTATAAATTAATTAATATAAAAAAAATAAATATATATATAACAATTATATATAATAAAAATTCACACATATATTCATTTCAGAACCGGCTTCCACTCTCAGAATTTTGTGACCCCACGAAAAAGAAATTCGACGAGTCTTTAACAAATTCAGTGAAAGTGAATTAGCAGTCATCCACGAGAAAACACTCGCGAAATCCGTAGTAACCTGATCCCGCAACGAGGAAAGATTAGAACCAGAGAACAACAAAACCGTATCATCAGTAAACCCAAACGGAGTAGACTTAAGATTCAAGGAAAAAAAAATTATTGAAATATAAAATAAACAAAAGTGGTCCCAACACCGTACCTTGCGGTACGCCACAGTTCACAGGGATATCAGAGAGCTAACAGCATCATTAATCTTAACAGTTTGTGTTCTATCCTTCACGTGAGCAGTTAAGTTAAGCAGTTTTAACCTTGTAGTTAAAATTTCGCAAGGCAACTTCGATGTCTTCAGTAACCGTGAACTGGCGTATTTTCCACAGCCAAAAATTGAAATTTTAGCCGCTAGTGTCTTTTCTGCACTCTGCGAAGAAGTAATTTTTCCCAAGTATAGCCGCAAAATTTGCACGTTTTCTCAATTTGTGCAGCGAAAAAGCGTTTTCATTCCGCGAATCAGCGATTTTTCTCCATTATATTATCAAATCAGCGGTGTTTCTAAATTTTAGTTGCGATAATTAGTGATTTCTCTCCATATTACCTGGAAATTAGCGGGGTTTCATAACTTTCATAACGGGGTTTTGACTTTTAGCTAATGGAAGCACTTTCTCTCAATTTTAGCAGCGAAAAAGTATAGCGTTCCAATCCCGTGTTAGCAATTTTTCTCAACTTTTGCCAAGAATTTGCGTTTTACTTCATTTTTTTTTCTGCGAAATTAGCGATTTTTAACCTTTTTAGCAGTGAGTTAGCAATTTTTCTAACTTTGAGCTGCGAAATATCGTTTTTTCTTAATTTTAGCCGCGTTATTTAGTGATTTTCTCAATATTATCCCCAAATTAGCGATTTGAGAACTATTTTGGCCCCGCATTACCAATTTTTCATTCACTTTTTGCTTTTCTCCGTTTTAGGCCCGAAGTTTCCTTCAGAAGCCACGGATTTGCTTTTTCTCAAATTTTAACCGCGAATTAGCGTTTTTCTGAATTTTATAGTTACGCATTAGCGGGTTTTGTTCATTTTTGCCCGCCAATTAATGTTAGTTCTGGATTTAATTCGTGAATTATCATATAATTTTAGCCGCAAATTAATTAGCGATTGTTTTCAATTTTATTTGCGATTTCGCGATTGCGAGTCTGAATTTTAGCTGCTCGTTAGCGTTTTACGTCAATTTATCCTACAAATTAGCGATTTGCGTCAATTTTAGCAGTTGCGTGGATTAGCGTTTGTCCCAATTTTCTAGCTGCTTTTTAATTAGACTCGGCCATTTTTCTACATTTCAGCAGCGTTTTTTTCTCAAATTTAGCTGCGAATTAGAGCGTTTTCTCCTTTTTATCCGTGAATGGATGATTTTTTTGCGATTTTGCAGTTGCGAATTTGACATTTTTCTTAATTTGCGTTTTTGATTTGCGTTTTCACCTACGTGAACATTTATAACCTAAAAATCCTCATTTTTTAATCTTTTCGGGGACCCCCTTCCCCCGCCCCTACCACTTTACGCTACTATGCAAGAGTCTTGTGTGCACCATAAAAACGTCTAAGCTGACTGTACTGGCGGCCAAAGTGGCCCAAACGGACGATTCACCTTGGCTGAACTGGGCAATTCATATTCTAATAGAAATGACTTCACGCGCCCTATAATGGCGAATTTTAACAGAGAATTAGAGTTGATTTTCCGAAAGTTTAGCCACGAATTCGCGCTTTTTCTTATTTTTAGCAGCGAATTACCACTTTTTTTATTTCAGCCACGAACGAGCGCATCTCGCGATTTTGGCCATCCATATTGTTTGATTTCTTTTTTTAAAAATATACCTAGCCAAATAATGAAATTAAAGCAGTGGAAAATCCTGCGACAAAACGTGTTGGTTTTTTCTTTTTTCTCTAGAAACGTCGAAGCGTGAAGCGATTAAAAAGAAATGCCATCTCAAGAGCAAGAGTGAAGACTTGCTGCGGAAGGGGTCGCCCGACTCACACCTGCCAGCTCACACAAGTTTCTTTCTCGTGAATATTATTTTCCGCAAAATGTCACCGAGTGAACTTGGACCATTCCAGGTATTCCACCTCCGCAGTCAGCCTCATCATCGACGAGGGACGAGTTTGCCACCGCCCGGTCCTGGTTTAGAACTACGTAAATACCCAGAGCAGCCTCACTTTAAAGCTTTTGATCTTGTTCACCTTATGAAGTACGACTACTGTCTAATAAATACATATAATAAGACTTTAATAGTATTAAAGTCTTGAAAATAAATACCGTTTTGAGTTGATTTGAGTTGTGGTGTCCTGTGTCTTTTAAAGAAAGCCGTACAACCATATCGAGTACATTGGTAAGTCAGAAAATGTCAGAATCATTGTAACGCACAGCGTGTAGCACGTGCTAACTGAGATACAGATGGGGAGAAACTTTAATTTTTTCTCTCAGTTCTCTCAAGATTTAGCTTATCGCGAATTTTCAAACTCCCACTCAAAATGATTTCCTTGAAAAGAGGCGGGCAAGTCCCTGGTTTGACTACTCAGTCATTCAAAATGAATGACATTCGAGACTTTAATTCGCGAACACTATAAAGCGGAGAAGACAAAGCGGAACTGAATTTACTTCACAAAATATTAAGGAGTGAAATCAAACGTATAATATGCTAATAAACTCTGAGTTCTATACACAATTTTATTTAAAAGAATAGTGAATTATCCCTAATAATTATTTCTTCGGGTGTCACGCCAAAGTCTTCAAAATAATTTACTTTAAAGTGATTCCTATAACAAACGGTTTTACCATCATAACATCGCGGCTAATTTTTTCTTCTGATCGTCCAGACATTCCGAGCGCACCCATGCACGCCCGATTGGAAAGGTTACATTACAATGCGAGGGGAAACAAATTAAAAAAAACACGGGGAATAAAACCTGATACACACGTTTATACCTTCTTGGGCTGTGGGAGAGCACCAAATGAAACTGCTCTAGTGTCACAAGGCTGACAATGAAAGGCCATACCGATAGAAATGAGGAGGACTCTGATTTACTGAAAAAGGCGTCACATTCTTTTAAAACGATCTTTATCTGCATTGTACAAGGATTTTCTCTTCCGCATCAAAATAAGAATTCGAAAGGGCTTTCATTTTAATTAAACTTGACAAAAATGTGGCGACTGCAACCGATTTAATGGTGTAGACGTTAACCATGGGACCACCTCTAAGATGTAGTTAAACCCTTTTTTACGAGTGCTATAATTAAATTCTAAAACTTATTTGTTCTTTCTGTTAAAGGTAAGTAAGTAGAGAACTTTATAACGAACAAATTGTTTTTACTCCTCGTATGTAGATGAGGTGGAATAATCGGATGTTTTTGGTCACCAAAAGGCTCTGCCCTGCCCTTCCATTTTAAGAAGCAACGGTACTCTTGAATGTGTTCTTCTTCACTCTAATTTTCCATCTCTCTCCTCCCTTCTCCCCCCCCCCTCCAACAAATCCTCCTCTTATTTTTTTTTATAAAAGAAGACTCCCAAGCATAACCACTTTCTTTTAGGACCTATTACGCTGTTACGTTTGAGTGTGACCTGGTTTTATCCGGTATTTAGAAGCTCGAAGGATAAAAAGCAGCTTCGAGTTGGCATTTAGTATATTGTTGTCGTTAAAAGGGTCTCATTTCACAAAAAAATCATTTTTGTTTTTGTTTTTTTTACTGAAATAACTATTTTACTTGACGCGTTTACACCGAAGTGTCCCCAGAGGTGTCAGACAGAAAATGCGCTTGCGTTTACACTCTGACGGAAAATAGTGTCCGTGATAAGAGGATAAGACAGCTTTCCCGAATGCTGAAATAGAAATAAACGTTGGATATAAATTGAGAGACTCAGGGAGCTTGATCCCCCCCCCCTCCTTCCCTCCATCCACTCCTTCAGGGTTGACCTCGATGGGTTCGATTCCCGCGCGGGGTCTCATCGTTATCTCCGAGAGTGGCCATTAATCCTGACCCCCGCCCCCCCACAAAACTTGTAATTTTAGGCCATAAACAGGGCGGTTCAGGCTGCATGGCTTGTGCTATCATTCGTCAACGCCCTCCACTCCACTCCACTACCTCCAGGAGCACGTGTACAATTCAGCTGTAAAACTGTTAATTGAGCACGAAAATTGGATTGGAGGACGTGAAACTGGAAGGCACTCTAGGGACTATAGACAGTCAAGCCTTTCATAGCGCGAGCGTACTCCGAATTATTGCAGGAACTATCAGGAGAGAGGGGCTGTTCGATTATTTGATATTGAGGGCGCTCTGATCTAGGGGAGGGGAGGCGCACGGCCAGTTAATCGAGTTCAGGGTGCGAAAAGCCATTTTTCAAAGTTACGACACCGTCTGCAGGGCGTGAATACGGGACATATTTGGAGCGCGAATGGTCGCTTTTGCCATTTCAGGGCAGGGAATCGTCAGTATAAATAGGCATTTC
Organism: Corythucha ciliata; assembly: GCA_038030265.1. Lineage (NCBI taxonomy): Eukaryota > Metazoa > Arthropoda > Insecta > Hemiptera > Tingidae > Corythucha > Corythucha ciliata. The sequence continues at coordinate 7,337,221 of CM075941.1, forward strand.
TAAGACGCTGCGCTAAGTATGTCAGTTTAGCTATTTTGAGAGCGCATGCGCTCACTGTTCTGTGCTTCTGTGCAACGTTCTGTGCTTATCTAAATATGGACTGAAATCGGAAGAAGTTAGCCTATTCAACATAGCAGACTTTCAACTAAAATCCTTTTATTGTAGAGTCAAGGCAAACGGCGGGGGAGTCACAGCCCAATTGGCAAGGTATCAGGCGCGGATCCAGAGTTTGCTCAAGGAGGGGGCCATGACCCCCATCATGTACCACCACAGTTTTGGACGCGATGAACCCGAAAATCGGCGCGTTCAACCTTGCTCCCGCCCTAATCTTTTTGACCCCCTTGGCACGTTTTCTACTGGTAAATGCCCAAGGGTCTCATAAATCTCGTCCGGTTCAAATAGAAACACTTTGAAAACATAAACGTTCAGCCTAAAAACCGTCCCTGGGCACTTTCTGGAAAAAACGACAAAAAAATTCAAAAAACATTGGCAAAATAGCGTATTTTGACGAGCGGTTGAAGTGGTTTTCACTGTGATACCATCAGGTTCCAAACCACAGTACACGGCAAAGGTTCAACCTTAGCAGTCGCGGATCCCAGGCTCAGGAGAGTTGAGCCCTCTCCATCACTTCATTTAATAAGGTGAAGACGGTGCTATTCGGAGGAGGGAGGGATCGACTGGTTCACCGATTGACTCAACTAATCTTTTAAGGGTGCGAATAGCCTCTTATTTGACGATTTTTTTTTTCGGCGCAGCAAGTCACATCAGGCGTGACATGAATAGCGTCATTTAAACATGGCGCAAATGCAGTACAGACGACTTTCGGACGCAAACAGCCAGTTTTGCTATTTGTGTGGTGCAAATAGTCCGTCATACCATTTTTATGTTGGGAATGGTCATGTTTGCCATTTCCAAAGTGCAAATTGTCTGGTCATTTATACGTAATACGGTAATAACAAGTGGATATTAGCCAGTGCGATATTTTAAAGGCAAAAATCGTCAGTTTTACCCTTTTTGTTTACAGCAGGCATTGCATGTTTAGCCATTTTCCACGCTGGAATCACGTGTTCAGGCATTTTAGGGCGCGAAATCTGGGCTCGTTAAGTCAGTTTCGTCATTTTTAGAGCGTCAATTCAGTCAATTTAGTCATTTTCAAGGCACTAATCGTCATTTTTGCCATTTTTCAGGCCATAAAAATAGTCACGTCAAGCCAAAAGCAAAGAATGGTCAGTTTCACCATTCGTTGCTCGCCAATGGTCGATTTTGCACTTTTCAGGGTCGGATTAATCTTTTAGGCATTTTCTGGGTGCGAGTAGTCAGTTTAGCTGTTTTTGGAACGCGAATATGGTCCGTCAAGCCAGAGACGCATATGATCAGTATTGGCCAATTTTGCCGCGCGAATTGCCAGTTTTGACATTTTTGGCGCGCAAATGGTTAATTTTGTCATTTTTGGCGCACAAATAGTTGATTTAGCCATTTTTAGCGACAGCTTAACCATTTTTAGGCCGCTTCAAGTCCGTTTGGCTATTTTTTAGAGCGGGAATTTCCGGTTTGGCAATTTTCATGGCGCGAATATAGTCAGTTCAGCCATTTGCTAGGCACTAATCGTCAGTTTAACCACTTTGGGGTGTGATTGCAGTCAGTTTAGCTGTTTTTATGGTAGGAATAGCCGTAGTTTGGCTATTTCAAAGCAGCCAATGGCTGTCAAGCCATTTCTAGTAGAGCGAAACACGATCGGCGGCTGAATCTTTCTATTTTGGGGTTTCTCTACACAGGGAAACCGAAAATTGAGACAACATTTTTGTTTTGTCAGCGTCCGCTCGTACTGGTGACCCTGGAGTCAATATAATCGGCTGATACCGACGACCACGACGTGAAATATTCATTTCTGGGCCGTTTAGGGCACAGTATTTTTCTGTTGATAACGCTTCGAGGGGACTAGTAAAATCTCGTCTGTCTCAGAACAGAACCTTTCACCCTAAAATTTGAGAATGTGACAATCCCTCGTTAGATTTTGAGAGGTACTTCTGATTATGTTTATGCGAAAGTGACCTCGCGACTTCAAGGGAGGGGCGATGGCCCCTGTGGCCCCTCCCTTGGATCCGCCATTGCAAGATATTATTTCAGAAATATTTCACGAAACATTTCTGATAAGTTGCTGACTTTATTTCAGTTACGTTTTCATAAGACTGTTTCGGAAAGATTTCTTTGTAATATTTCGATAACATGGCAGAGTAACATTTCTGTCATGTTTCCATGGGACCGTTCTGAAATGTTTCACGAAATATTTCTGACACGATTCAGGTTTTATTTCAAACATGTGCCAGTTATGTTTCATGAAACAGTAATATAGTTGAACCACATTCTAATGAAACCAGCAAATCAATAAAACCAACTTGTTTTACATATGATATGGTTCATGTACATCTGGAATTCTGGAAATTTTGTTTCTAAAGCTTAGTACACACTGAGACTCTTTGAGTCGATTCATTGTTGCGACTCAGAGTCCGGGCTGCGTAGATTCATGTTCCGATTCATACTTGATTCAACTTTGCAACAAAGAATCGTGTCCACACATGTTTCATATCTCTTAATGCCCGCAGTTTCTATGGAAACTTGAAATTTCGCTCTGGCCGCTGGCGGTTGGGAAGAGTGAACATTTTTATTTATACATGCACATTCCTATCAAGGTCTTGCATTCCTATCCCAGAAATAATAAATTTTGATACGGTAACTTGGTGAAATTAGAATATTTTTAGAAATTGTATATCTTCCCTTCCTCTCATTAAACTAACAATGTTTGTGTCTCGTCCACCAGAAAGGCAGAAACGGGCTATGCTGAAAGAAATATCACTTAGGCCCAGTGGCGGATCTAGGATTTTAACTTGGGAGGGGTTCTACCATGAATCTCTCTCTTTTTTCTTGAGTTTCAGCCGCAAACATGCTTCTATACGAACCAATAATTGGCTTTTTCTCAAATTTAACCATGAATTAGCGGTTTTTCCCAATTTTTTCCGCGATCTAAGTGCTTTTTCTCAATTTTAGCCGCGAATTTATTTCTCCATTTCAGACGCGAATCACCGCATTTCCTCAATTTTAGCCGTAAATTAGTGGATTTTCTCAAGCTGATCCGCGATTTATCTTTTTTCTCCGTTTCAGCGGCGAATAAGCGCTTCTTGCCCACTTTAGCCGTGAATTACTGAATCTTTAACTGCGAATGAGCTCTTCCTCTACATTTTAGACGGCAATTAGTGGTTTGTCTCAGTTTTAGCCACGAGTTAACGTTTTATTTCTATAATTTTAGCGTTTTTCTTCACTTCTTAGTCATGCGAATTAGCGCTTGTCACTAATGCGATTGTCATTTCAGCCGCAAGTTATCTCGTTTCCTTAGTTCTAGCAGAGAATTAGCGTTTCGTTTTCTTCGTTTCACGCCTGAATCACCGCTTTTACTCAATTTCAGCTTCGAACTGGAGGATTTTCACAAAATCCGTAAATTTGCGTTTATCTTCATTTCAGCTCCCCGAATGAGCGCCTTTTGTTACATTGACCGTGAATCAACGCAATTTCCCAATTTTAGCCGGGAATTAGCGTCTGTATCACTTTTAGCCGTGAACAAGCGGAATTGCCAAATGTATCTTTGAAATTTAGCTTCACATTAGCGCTTGCTTGTGCCGAGAAGTAGCGTATTTCTCCATTTTAGCTGCTGATAAGCGCTTTCTGCCAAAATTAGCCACGAATTAAATATTTAGTTTTCTTCCTTTTAGTTGCAAATGAGCATTTTACATCAATTTTAGACGGGAATTAGTGGTTTTTCTCAGTTTTAGCCGTGAATAAGCGGCTTTTCTATCACTTGTTTCCGTGAATATTAGCTTTTTTTCTCAATTTTTACCGCGATCTAAGCGCTTTTTCTCATTTTTTAGTCGCAAATTATTTCTCAATTTTAGCCACGAATTACCACGTTTCCTTAATTTTAGCCAAGTTGTTTCGCGAATTGGCTTATTTCTCCATTTTAGTTGTGAATGAGCGTTTGAATTAGTAGATTTTCTCAGTTTTAGCCGCGAATTTCGTGGCTTTCTCGATTTTAGCCGTGAACTAGCGATTTTTCTCAATTGCACTTTTTTCTGTTGTTGCCTCGAGAAAACCACGAATTTTGCGTTTTCAAAAATTAATTGTTGAGCCAGGTGAGCGATGGACTTCAGCTTTTTCTCAATTTTCGCCACATATTAGTGATTTTTTTCATTTTCAGCCACGGATTAGTGATTTATTTTCGTTTTCTACTATGAGTCAACGCTTTTCTGCTATCGCTCAAAGACGCTATTTGATTTTAGCGTTTTTTTTTCAACGTTCTCCCGCGTACTTGCCTAAAGAGTAGCACATTAGAACGCTTTCTCAATTTTTTCTGCCTTATAGACCTACCGGTATTTGTAGTTGGCGTTTTTTCTCTGGTTTGTCCGCGAAGTTGCCTTCAGATAATTATCTCGAATTGGAGTATTTTTCCTAATTTAAGTGGCAAATGATCGCTTGTTCTCAATATTTGCCGTTAATCATCGATTTGAAACCTAAAAATCATTTTTTTTTTTTCACCTATTTATGCTTTTTGGTGCCCTCCCCCCTCAATGAATGGTGGCCTCACCATCACGAGATCGCCCATTCGTCGTGAAATCATCATTCTGTGCAGATCCCCCTTCAACAGTCGCCCTTTGGTATGTGCAAGGTATTGGAAGAAATCTCTGGAATGACTATCAACAAATTTTTGGCGGACGCCATCTTCTTAAGGGAGGTTTAAACCCCCAAAACCCACCCCGCAGATCCGCCACTGCTTAGGCCCGTGGCGGTTCCACCATTTTATCAAGGGTGGGGGGGGGGGGTCGAAGCAAAAATTTTCTCCTCCCTGGTAGGTGGGGGGAGGGGAGAGATTGCACACCGCCAGTCAAACAGAAAGATATAGTAGCCACTTCTCCTGATTTTTCGGGTTTCTTTTCCTGGAAGAATGAAATCAAAATCTTCGGTTGGGGGGGGGGGGGTCCTTTACCCAGCCAGTGGTTTCATATGAATTTTCCCGCTTCTTTATTTGTAGTGATGTGATAACTGTCGATTCACATTTATAATTGCATTCATTTTCTTACCTCTATTTTTCATTTTTTGTATTTCTTTTTTATTTTATACTATTATACTGACCTTAAGGGGGGGTTATGCACCCCATCTCCCCACCGTGGATCGGCCTCTACCCGTGGGCTATCTCGACCAGGGCGAACTGGGGAAATGGCGATCAGTCGGCCACTCATAAGAGCGGTTGTTGGGGAGGGGGTTTGCGGATTGTGAATTTCGCCCAGAGGTTCATTCAATTTTAGCCTGGAGAGCCCGCCTGGGAGAATACTGTGCCGAGCAGTTCAGTTCTCATGCTCATGGGGAAGGAGCGTTTCTCATGAGGGACGGATGATGCAGTGAGGAAATAGACAATGAAGATGAAGGACTGCCAGACACATGCAACACCAGGTTACCGGCCCGTTATAGTGACTGTCAGCGGATGTACTGACTGCCCACAGTGTGGACCACGCGAAAGTGGGCGTTGTCAGGTGAGTCTGTGGGTGGCGGACGGGTACTCTGAAAAGAGAATAGAGTTTCACTCTGCATTGGCATCCAAGTACGATAATGAATACTGGACTGGATGTGAAACTTGAAGTTGATGCCGGAACTTGAGAGAATTGAACTGGAGGGACCCAGGAATCAGGATTCGAGTTTTTTATCGTGCTTGCCAATCCTTGGGCAAACGTGGTGAATCGACGTGCTGAAATTTTGTTGGATAGCTGGGACGCGCTGCTTGTTGAGGAGGAGGGATTCCAACTTTTTAGCGATGATCAGTATAAAGTGGGCAGTGGAAAATAATATATGCATGGCTGTTTAGGTTTGGTTTGAATTGCAAGGGCACGTATCAAAATCACGGGGCTTGCAAAAGCTTGTTGTATGTCCTCTATGAATTCGAGAGTTTGCTCACTACTCCACAACACAATAAACTCGGGAGCAAAAATTAGAACTCAATAGTTCTGCTCCAACGAGAGCGAGGTGTTTCGAATATGTTCGGAACAGAAATTTAAGATTATTACATTTTATTGGCTGTTCTCATGGGAACTCTGCTCCGAACATGTTCTATCCAAACACCTTGCCAGAACAAACTCCTATTCACTCAATTGATGACAACTACGAACAAATGCACGTGCTGGGGTCAATCAGCTAAACTGCCAACAAATCATGAGACGAGAAAGCCCAAGAAAGCTATATAAAAAATTTGAAAAATAGGTTCTTCAATTCACTTCCACACTGACCCAATGTTGCGCAACATGAATCAGAGAATCCCATTTCCGTTGGGATGCAGAAATATTCAAAAATACTAACCCGCAACACATGATATTCTAGACACTATTCTAGAGAGAAATGGTCTCAAACTCAATGAGGGAAAAACTGTCGAGGTTGTCTTTACGTTGCGTCATCTTCCATACCTCAATTCCATGTCTGTAAAATTCTTAGGAGTCACCCTCGACTCTAGGATGACTTTTGCGCCGCACGTCAGTGACCTTGAGAAAAGGCTCACAAGGGTGGTCTACCTCCTATTCAGGCTTAGGACAGTCGTGTCTTTTGACGTGAGACGAATGCTGTACTTTGCCTTATTTCATTCGGTTCTCTCTTATGGATTGACCTCCTGGGGTAATGCTCCGAGCGCCAAAAAAATAGTTAAGCTCCAGAAACGAGCAATTAGAGCTCTGCTTGATCTGAGGTATAGGGACTCGTGCAGACAAGCTTTCAAAGAGGCCAAAATCAACACGAAAGTTCGGGGAGTATATTTACCGGTATGTACTAAGTTCATCTCTCGACACATCGAGCAATTCAAGTCCGAACGCCCAAGGCATCTTCTATGAGACTCGAGGGACTAACGATCTCATCCGAGACTTCCGCCGCCTCCACAAAAGTGACCTCGACCCTCGTCAATAACCTCGTGTGAGGTTATTGGGGACACAAATCGGAGTGGCTGACATCTAGTGTTATCAGTGAAAAGCTCCAGGAAGCATATAAGACATGATAAATCATTCAGAATGTCGTGATTGTTTGGCTTAAAAGGGCATTCTGTGCGCGATAATATGGTAAGATGATTTTTTATTTTTTTAATTAATGTAAGTATTACTCACCGAATAAGCGTATGACCGTTCATAATTGTTAAAACCTATTATTTCTTAATCTTGTTAACTACTCCAACAGCCATTTCTTAGCCCTTCCAGAATAAGGGCGATTTACCGAGTATTACTCGTTTCCATACTCTATTATTATCCACTGCACGAAATGATTTATTTCAGATGGGCTGGGATATTGTTAATCTGCTTGTGATTATCCGCTGCATTGGCGATTTCCAGCGACCATTGATTGAGAGATCTGTTGTTCTCAAAGCGAAACATGTTGAGTGTGACGTTGTTGGAGAAGATGACAATTCCCTTGAATTTTTCGCCCAATGCCTTCCAACGTTTATCTGGGAAAGCCAACCTCATTTTCGAATACACAAAATTCATTGTGATAGTGACAAGTGACAGGCGCAATTAAAAAATGCACGTGCACCTAGGCACGTCAGGAAGTTTTTCTTTCAACTTTATTGTACATAGGTACATTACAGTTGTGCGAGCCAGTTTTAGGAACATGGAGCACGTAAGACAAGAAAGTGCATGATGCCAACTTCATGGATTATTTCGCCCTTTTGAAAGAAAAATTTCCAATGTGTTAGCTCATTTGTAAAGAGCAATTTATCGGATATCGCTCCTTCAAAAAAATAAACGGATTTTACCACTGCAAAGCCAAAATTTTGCGGACTATTTGGCTCTTACAGAACCAAATTTCACGGTTTTTACTCACTCAAAAGGCCAATTACGAGCCAATTGCCAATTTTGCGGGACTGGCTCAAGAAATAATCCAATCTAATTGGTTTGGGCTGTGACAGTCAAAAATGAAATTCTTGGATTTGGGCTGTTTCACAGTTAAAATCTCAAGGATTTGACCCTTACTATAATTTCAACCAAGGTTTAGGCTAATTGGAGGACTAATATAATTTCGCTCCCTAGAAAAAAAAACAATCTTTTGGATTGGCTTTGCCAAAACCCAAATTTCACGAATCATGCTCGTCAGGAATCACTATCTTGCGCGGTTGGCTCCCTAAAAGGAGGCCGTCTTATGGATTTCACACGTTTAAATTCAAATTTGTAGGGATTTTGGCTAATTTTAAAGATCTATTACGCCGATCCGGCTATCTTAAACTACTTGAACGTTTTTAAAAGACTGACCGCGGGACTTGACCGCTCTCTCATGGATACATAAAAAAATCTCAAATTTTGTTTCAAGTGTTACTTCCAAACAGAGTTATTGTTTTTCTGTCCAAGGTTTGCCCCAAGGGTCTGCCAATGGCCAGGACCAGGGGGGTGATTCTGTATCTTGTAAAATTTACGTGTCGTAACTGGAAAGGAGGGGGAGAGGATGTACCACGTTGCCTTGGTTTTTCCACTCAATTGTTTAGAATTTGTTATTTTTTCTTCGAGACCACACATTCTCGCATGAAAATTCCGCAGTTTCATTCACTACGTATCGTAAAAACCATGACAACGAGGTACCTTCCCTCGCCCTTCTTCCATTTTACGACACGTACATTTTGCAAGTTACAGAATCACCCCCCTGGAACCCCCCGGGAAGAGAGGAAGTGGAAGACATTTTCAAATGCACCTGAACTCATCGAATTCCTTGTTGAAGGAGCTGGAGAATTATTTTTTCTTTCTCCTGTACAGGTGTATGTACCCAGAAGAAAATGAACTTTTATGAGGACGTCGTATTATCTGAAGCGATGCGGTAGGGATTGCACTAAAAACCAGTCAACACTTATCAGGCCTCAACCACAGAATGATTCAAAAGTCGCCGACTTCGAATTTCAGCGAGCAAAGCATATAATTTGTATACCTACGCCCGTGGAAGCAGGAACTGTCCCCTTTTCTAGCGAAGGCTTCTTAGAATAAATACTCTTCTGAAGATAGGGAAACGCGTTTCTGGTTATTGCAAAGACACATTGATTTACTTCTAATTAAGCAAGTTGGAAATGTTCGGAGGAAACCCGCACGAATTTCGAAACTTCTTTCCCGATCCTCAATTTTATTTTCCCTGGTTTTGCCATAATTTTTTCAGGGGGTATACAATGGAAAGAAACATTGGGAGTCCGCTCGTTATTTGGACATTGAGAGACACAACACACGAAGTGGGTTTTTGGGGGCTCCCTCTAAGCGCGAATAATTGTGGTCCACTTTCTCGCCCGCCAGCAGTCGTTTAATCTATAAATTAATTACATAAATTGAGAACTGAGCTAAATTACCATGCCAAACTATTGCCTTATCAACTGTTTATATGCCTTTCAGACGACATTTTGAAACGATCGTACCGCTCTCTATAGTTCCTTTGAGTTACCAATTGACCTCACACCTCACAACCTCTTGCCGCGTCATCTTGTCCGGAGCGATTGGCAAGTAAATTTTACTCTGACCAAGCCCTACATTGTTGGTCATGCCTTGTATAGCCTTGATGAATTTTATTCTATCCATTGACATGAAATATGATGTATACTGACGTTGCTGATTCACGACCAAATACCGTGTTGAAAGCAAAAATATATTAGTAAATTAATTAAACTGATATTATCCGGACGACGATGGAAGGGCATAGCCCAACACGATTCGAGTTTCGAGAAAAAAATGGCTCTCCGGCGGGATTTGAACCCGCAACCTCTGGATTACCAGTCCAGCACGCTGCCATTTGCGCCACGGAGACGCCTATGGGAGTCGTACTCCGAGGGATAAGCTAAGCCGAACCCCATAGGCGTCTCCGTGGCGCAAATGGCAGCGTGCTGGACTGGTAATCCAGAGGTTGCGGGTTCAAATCCCGCCGGAGAGCCATTTTTTCTCGAAACTCGAATCGTGTTGGGCTATGCCCTTCCATCGTCGTCCGGATAATATCAGTTTAATTAATTTACTAATTAAAATGCCGGCGACAGATTTATTCATTATATCAATCCAAAAATATATTATTATTATTATAATTTTTTTTTTTCCGGCATCGACAGCTGTGGTCATTAGCCTTTTATGAGGTATTAATTTATTATAGTTTATTCCAAACCGATAAAGTCAATTTCTCTGTTCCAGCGTCTCCTGTACCTGTACTTCTTTCATCAATTGATCATGACTAGATTTTTTCGTCAGCGTTTCTTATCCTTTCGAGTTTCTTTCATCGTCAATCACATTTGGATGTCTCAGACATGTTCCGTTATCACAGTGAGTATTTCATATCACAGATTTTTAAACAACAAGAAAAAAACAAAAAAAAAACGCAATTTCCATATTAAATTGTAAAGGTTGATTCACTAGGGAGGAAAGACTAGGTAGGTGTGCTAAATCATGTGAAAGAGGTTGGCTTTCTTCAAAAAGTCTATTATATTGGATAGGAAATCATTTGACGCGAGGAGCGTTGTTAGATTCGCGTCACGGGGGAAAGCACTTGATCTCCTTTCGTCAATATAGCGTGGACATTCAATAAGTACGTGCTCAATGGTGGCCACGGTGCCGCAGAACTCACACGTCTGTCCATTCTGACGGGTGAAGTAGTGACTCGTTGTGCATCGAGCGTGGCCCGTTCGAAGGCGTAGTATAACTACGGCGTCTTTTCGGGACAGTTGCACTGGTGTTGAGTATTTCTTTGGGTCAGGAATCAAGGTTCGAAGTTGTGAGCTGCTCCATTTCCACAGGTCCACCCAGTCATCCCAAATCACTCGCCTTACTCGCACTTTTTCATCGTCCGCTCTAGTAGGGATCAAGATGTTGCAGGGACATGAATGTGCGGCTGCCTTTGACAGCAGGTCGACACATGTATTCCCAGGTATACCGACATGGCTGGGCACCCATAGGAACACAACTGTTTTACCTGTGAGGTTAAGCTGACACAGTTTCTGGTGAATGCAGGTTACAGCGGGGTCTTCATTGAATTTATCTCCAATAGCAGCTAGCGTACTGTACGAGTCTACTAGCACAAGGTAAGAAGAGGAACTGCGGGTCATGCAGCAATCCAAAGCTAAGGATATCCCATACAGCTCAGCAGAGTAAATTGAAAAATGTGGTGGAAGAGGGCAAATAAATGTTCCCCCCGATGGGACGTAATATGCACATCCCACCCCAGAAGCCACTTTCGAGCCATCTGTGTAGATGTGTGTAAACCCTGAATATTTCAGTAAAAGTTTATTGAATTGAGCAAGGCACGCTTGCGTTGGCACTTGTGTCTTTGAATACTTGAGAAGAGAGGCATCAATGTTGAACCTTGGATATAACTAAGGGTGTATTCCATAAGGTTTGATAGGCATTATAGGATTAAGAGCAGTATCAAATCCTAATAGTGCTTCTTCCAGTCTTACTGAAAGGGGCCGAGAACGACTAGGGAGGTTGCGGCATTCGGCAATGCTAGCTGCACTGAATAATGTCGAGTGAAACATATGGTCTCGTTTTGACTGTACTCTAATTGCACAGTTTAAGATAATTTCTTGGAAACGATATTTCAGAGGTAGGCAGTTTGACAGGACATAGAGATTATCACAAGGAGTGGTTCGGTAAGCTCCAAGTGCAATGCGGAGGCCTGTTTGATAAGTCCGTTCTAGTGGCAGTAGCCAGCTTTTCCGAGCTGAGCCATAAGCTTGTATACCATATTCCATTTTTGACCTAACTAGGGAATTGAGGATTTTAAGGAGAGTAGCAGAGTCTGAGCCCCATTTATGGCTGGCCAACATTCTTAAGAGATTCAGGGATTTGGAGCATTTAACATTTACCTGATGGATATGCTCCTTCCAGCGTAGCTGCTTGTCCAGAACGAGTCCCAGAAATTTATGGTAATCTTTGTATTGAATACTGGCACCTTGCAGCGTCAGGGATGGGGGATCGTGCTGTGATCTCAGTCGGCAGAAGTGGACTGCGCACGTTTTGTCACTCGAGAAACGCAGGCCGATTCGCTCAGCATTTTCCACAAGCCTGTCCACGGCATCCTGTAAATTCGTGTCTTGTGTTCTCGCAGGGTGCGTTGCATAAAGCATCAAGTCATCGGCGTAAATTGACGCCCTCGTACTTGGAGGGAGGCCGTTTGTAATCCCATTGGTGCCTATTAGAAAGAGGGTGACACTCAGAACCGATCCCTGTGGGATGCCGTTAGCTTGTTCTCGGGGCAATGACTGTGCCGTTCCGATTCTTACTGAGAATAGTCTGTCGGTTAGGAAATTACCCAGGATAAGGGCCATGTTTCCCTTTATATCCCACTCTGAAACAATTGCTCCATTATGGCTACCCGACTTATCTTATCAAAGGCACTCTTCACATCGAAGAAGATCGCGGTCACATGCTCTCTATTCAAAAAAGCGTGTTGTATTATGTTTTCCACCATTAGGATTTGATCCACGGTGGAAAAGCCTCGACGGAAAGCAGTCTGACAAGGGTTAATAAGTTGTCGGTGTTCTAAAATTGTCATTAACCTGTAATTTATCATTTTTTCAAAAAGTTTACCGAGGCAACATGTCAGGGATATTGGGCGGTAGCTATTAGCTTCGAGAGGATTTTTTCCCGGCTTAAGGACAGGGACAATGTGCGCGAGTTTCCATGCCTTTGGGTAATAACTTTTTTCCCATAGAGAGTTGTACAGATCTAGTAGCTGAGTTTTGCCACTTTTAGGCATGCGTTTTATTAGCTCATTGGGCACATCATCTGGCCCAGCAGCTTTATTGATGGGAAATAGGTTAATGAAGTGGTCCAATTCATCAAACGTGAAAGGGACATTGTACTCCTCTGTTTCGGGTTGCGCTGGTGCTGTAATGGACGATACTTGTACCTGGACCAGTGGAAGTGGTAGGACAGCGGGGGCGCAGGATGTAACGCGCTCAAGGTTTTCCGCCAGACAGTTGCATACATCGGAAGGGTTTCGCACTACATCTCCGGTTGATGTGATTACCGAAACTGGGTGGGCAGGGGCCACATTTCCTTTCAGCGACCTAACTCTCCGCCAGATTTCTTTGCTGGAAGTCGAAGAATTAATTTCTGAAACATAGGCCGACCACGATTCTCTCTTTGCTTCCTGTTTTAGCCTCCGCTCATGTGCTCTGAGGCGTTTGAAGCTGATCAGATTTTCCTGGGTGGGACATCTTTTATATTTATTGAACGCAGACTTCTTGCTCCGGTTGGTTCGCCGAATCTCCTCGTTCCACCAAGGAACCGTTGGCTGGGATCTAGTTTTCTCTTTACGTGGAATAGACCGGGTTGCAGCATCAATTATTGCTTCTGTGTAGTTTTTAACATCCTCATTCGGGTTGTCACTTATCGGTGGGAGAGCTAGCACTTGGCCATACAGTTCCCAGTCAGCGCGATTGAATTGCCAGCTGGGGGGGTAGCTGGGACGGTCAGACTGTGCCTCAGTCTTTGTGACGAGTATGGAGAAATGATCCGAATGGTGAAGCTCCTCGAGAACACACCAATCAAACGAGGCCGCGAGACTTGGACTCATAACGCTCAGGTCGATGGCATCGAACGAGCCTGATCCAGCCGTAAAGTGGGTGGGCGAGCCCGAATTCAACAGGATTAATCCGTTATCATACAGCAGTGATCCCCAGGATGCGTGGTGGCAGTTAGAGTCGGTTAGAATTATAACTGGAGGTGGGAGAGAGCTCAATAAATTTTGGAGGTCTTCTTGATTCCATGTGCTGTCCGGAAGATACAAAGAACACACCGTGGCGGCTATAGGAAACGAGATCCTCACCGCGATGGCTTGCAGGGGTGATTGCAATGATATTTCATTAGGGTTACACTCATTTTTTACCATGAGAGCCACTCCCCCATGTCGTCTTCCGCCTAACTGGGGGTCACAGCTTTTATGGAACAGCTCATACTGCGGGGGGGGGGGCTGAGAAAAAAGAGTTAGAAAAGTGTGTCTCCTGGAGTGCTATATGGAACGGCAAATACCTCGAGATAAGAAACCGGAGTTCATCCGAGCGCTGGTGGTATCCTCGTAGGTTCCATTAGAGTATATGTGCGGACATGATTGTTCATTATAATTTTTAATTTTCCTACACTCTGTCTTTATTTTCTCTTGCCCCTCTTCCTCTGCTCTTCCCAACTTCCCCTTCTTTTACCTTTTGGCCATCCTTTTGGTGCCTTCGTAATCGAATCTTGGCTATCTCCGCTAGCAGCACGCGTTTCTTTATCCAACGGTGGGGTAGCACAGTCGTCGCCGTCGCTACCAACCGCACTGGGTGGGAATGCGCCTTGGACGTCCGTGCCCTCCATTCCGTCAGAGTGCGAATAGTTTACAGGAGGATGTTCATTTTCATTTCCCTCCCGGTTCTCTTCCAGCGTTCTGTGCTTTTCTGCCTCTACGCTACTTTCTTGATTCACAGCCTGAACTTCCGGTTCCTTTGGGGTAGATTCGGTTGTAAGGGTGTCTCCATCTCCACCAGCCTCCTTCCCCTTAACCCTCTCCTGATGTGCAGCAGGACTTGCCAGAATTTTGCTTCTAGTCACGTACCGTCTAACGTACGGTCTTCCGGTCACTTGGACTTCGCTTTCATTGCCAGAGCTTCGAGAGTGCTGCTCAAGAAACGTTTTCTTCAGGGCTTCCACTCGAATGCCGGCTTTTCCTTTCGACGCCTGCTTCGCATAGGAAACCTCAGCGCGCCTGTACGCCGAGCTCATGACTAAGCTTCTGGCTTCTCTAAAAGTAAAATTGTTTTCCGCCATAACTTTCTGTGTTTCTTTTTCCAATGCAAAAGATGGACAATCTTTACTACGGCAATCGTGTGGTCCTCCACAGTTAACACATGTAGGATCTAGACATTCCCCTTCATGCTTCGGCTTACCGCATACACATGTTATTATTATTATTATTATTATTACAATACTCCAAAATTTTATGGACAATTCACAGTTTGGCTATTTTCAGCGTCCAAATATTCAGTCTAGCTATTTTCAAAGCGTCAACTATCTGTTATCCCATTTTGGGGTGCGATTAGTCAGTTAAACCGTTTTTCCTCGACGCGAAAAACTTCAAAGGTCCCTTTGGCCATTTTTTGGAACGTGAACGCTGAACGGTCGATTTTGCTATTTCCAGAGGCGGAATAATCTGTTTGGGCATTTTCAGGGCGTGAACCATCAGTACAGCCATTTTTATGTCATTTTACTTCCATGTTCCCTACGGGAATGGAAGTGTGGTGTTCGTGAAAAAAATCGAGTCCGAGCTCCGAGCTGACATCACATTCATAATGTACAACCTCAAAAAAGTTGAAAAAAGTGGTTTTTGGCATGCCGTCGGTCTGTCGCTTTTTTTTCGAAAAATTGCATGAAAATGAAAACCTGGCTATTTCTTAATATGAGAAGCACAAATCTGACCTTTGTTTTTAGAAAAAATCATTTATCGGACATGTTCTCCCCGTACCGAAATATCGTTTTTGGATATAACTTCAGAACAAGTCATTCCAGAATTTTTTTGATATTTTTTTCGGATTCCTCGTGAAATTTCCTTGCGTTTTGACCACAATATTGTCGAAAAAATGCAACTTTTTTTGTGACCAAAATCGTCGTTTTTAGCGCAAAAGGACCAGTAGCAAAAAATGACAGTCGAAATTGCAAAAAAGGGCTTCTAGAGCCCCTTTGTATCTTAATTTCAAATATTTGTACCCAAAAAAAACTGAGATTAAGAGAAAATTGTGGGAGGAGATCGATTTGGCGTGACTACGTCAAAAATTGTTTGCCACAGATTTTTTTTTATAACTTCAGAACAAGTGACTCCAGAATTTTTTTGATATTAGTTAGCGATTTTCCTCAATTTTTGCCATGAATTAAAGTTTTCCTCTAGCTTTTTTTAACCTTTTCAGCAGTGAATTAGCACTTTGGGCTACAACTATAGCGTTTTTCGTTAATTTCAGCAGCGCTAATTAATTAGCGATTTTTCTCAAAATTGGCCGCAAATTAGCAGTGTACGAACTATTTTTGTCCCGCATACACAATTTTGTTTTCAACTTTTAGCTATGGACTAGCGCGTTTTTTCAGGTTTCGACACGAAGTTGCCTTCAGAAGCAACAGATTGTTGTCTTTTGCTGAATTTTACCCCGAGTCAGCATTTTTACTAAATGTTAGTCGTGAATTGGCGTTTTCTCTAATATAGCTGTGAATTAGCAGATTTTTTTCATTTGAATCCGCGAATGAACGTTTTTTGTATACTTTATCCGCAAATTATCGGATTTGTTTTTTACAATTTTAGCTGAAAAATTAATTATCCATTCTTTTTAATTGAATCCGCGAAATAGGATTGTTCCAAGTTTAGCCGCTAATAAATAGCGCTTTTTGTCAATTTCATTAGCGAATTAGCTATTTTTCTCAATTTTTGCCGTGGATTAGCGCATATCCCAATTTTAGCAGCTAATTAGCCATTCTTCTCAATTTCAGTCGTGAATTAGCATTTTTCGAAAATAGCTGTGAATTAGTGGCTTTTCACTTTTTATCCGCGAAATGGGCAATTTTTTGCAATTTCAGTTGGGAATTTGTCATTTTTATCAATTTTAGCCCAGAATTAGCGTTTTTTTTTTCTATTGTACAGCCTTAGCGGGTTCTATTGCCTCTTAGCGCTTGCAGAAAATCAAAAACTGGGCCACGTCTCAATCTTACCAACATCAAATTAGCGTTTTTTCTTCATTTCAGACAAGGTGGCACCTATACACCGTGAATTAGTGATTTTTTCTCAATTTCGGTCTGGATGTTTCATCGAGATACCGCGAATGAAGGCGTTTGAACAGTTTTGGCCACAAATACTATCGATTTTTCCCAACTTTTTGCTGCGTTGGAACTTTCCTGCACCTGCAAGAATAGCATATTAGTACGCCTTCTCATCTTTATCCGCATACGGACCTAAAAAATACTGGGAAGCAGCGAATTCTCTCTATTTTAGCCTTGAAGTTACCCGTAGAAGGCTACGTTTTCTTTCAAATTGAGCCTTCAGAATAGCGCTTTTGCGGGCTAAATCGATTATTCAGTAATACTCTTTGCTGATCACCTGCAAGCACTTCATCCTGGGTCGGATAGATTGAAAATCGTCGAAAGGAGCCAATATCGCTGTCCAACTGCATAACAAAAACTTGTTTTCACGTACCTACAAACTACAAACATGATTATAGATCCTTAATATCTACATTTTTAGGCTCACATACATGCCTATTATATATTTCTAGGGCCCCATCAGCCCGCCGGGGGTGGGCATATCAGCCCGGGGTGATCCGGCCCCCTCACCACTATCTCTCGGTCTCGGTACGCTACTAAATCACGGACAGAAGTACGAAAAAGCGCTACTTCGCGGCTCAAGTTTCCTTAAAACGTCCGCGGATAAAGTACAGAAAAAGCGCTAACTCATGAATGAAATTGAGAAAAATGGCTCATGAGCGGTTAAAATCAAGAAAAATAGGAAATCACCTCAAAAACTCAGAAAAAAACGTTAACTCACCGCTAAATGGCGAAAAATCGTTAATCCGTGGCTAATTCATCGATAAAATTGAGAAGCGCTGAAGTGGGGGAAAAACGCTAATTTGCGATTTGAATGGACAAAACGTCAAATTCGCGGCTTCTAAAGGTAGCTTTGTGCCAGAAAGTGAAAAAATCACTTAACCCACAGCCAAAAGCCAAAAGCTTCATGTAATTCGCGACGAAAATTGGGGAAAAACACTAATTCGTGGGTGAAATGTACAAAAATCTATAATTTTACCGGCTAAAATGAGGAAAAACGCTAATGAGTGGTTATAATCATAATAAATTGCTAATTGTGGGTTAAATTGATAAAATTTGCAGCCAAACTAGCAAAAAGCGATAATTTATGGTAAAAATTGAGAAAAATCGTCAACTCACGGCAAAAATTGAGAAAAATCGTGAATTTGCGGCTAAAATGGAGACTTCGCCTATCACCAGTGCAAGTTCGTTACATTCCCTCTGAATCACTCTGTACGCAGGGTGTACAAAAAGCGACCGGACAGAGAAAAACCATGAAGGTGTAACTTTTCCGAAATTCCGCTTTGTTTCCGAGATATCCGCCGTTTTCTGTTTGTTTTTTTCAGAAATAGCTTGTTGCACACGCTATAATTGTTGCAATAGTAAAAATGATGAGCCCATTGGAAAGAGCACACAATTTTCTATTTAAAGAGCCTATTTTTTTACAGATCAGACGATATCCACAACGTTTTTGAGCTTATTAGCAAGGAAATATAATTCCGGAAGTATTGGTGATTATAGTCTGAAAATCTAATTTCCAAGGGCTCATCATTTTTGCTATTACAACAATTATTGCGTGCGCAACAAGCTTTTTCTGATAAAAAGAAAAAAAATGGCGGATATCTCGGAAACAAAGCGGAATTTCGGAAAAGTGCAAATGGTCATTTCGATCAGAAATGAGATGCCCCTTCACTGGGGTTTCTCTGTCCAGTCGTTTTTTTTTTTTTTTTTACACCCTGTATATGTCAATTGGGCCGATAATTTTCCAGTACCCCGGGCCGGTCAAATCTGTGTATCCACCCCTGGGCTTAGATGCAATTAATTGCTTCAAACAAATTAATAAAACACCTCCTCATAAACTGGTCTTTAAACGTTTGTGATTAATGCTTAAACTCAAAATTTTAATTTTACGCTTATCATGACGTCACATAACCGTTAACGATAAACGTCAGATAACCAACGATAACTCACTGTTATCAGAGAACCGTTGGCCTAAAGTAGTTGCTTTAGAATGTTTCAAAAATAACATCACCTTAAGGCTCGTGAGCCAAGTCGTTCCTCGAATTTTCCTGAACCTCAACCCCCCCCCCCCCAACTTCTCAAGCAAGCTCCCTCACAAACTGGAAAAATTATAAAATAACATGTTAACATGTGATTCTACAGTTTGCGAGGAAGGTTGGAGCGGAGGAAATTTTGAGGAAAGGCTTAGCATACGGACAAAAAAAACATCATGAATGAAAACGCACTCATAGCAAATGCTTCGAAGAAAATTCTGCAAAGAAAAGAACCTGTCAAATGCTATAGATGCCAAAAAGTTGGACACTTCGCAAGGGATTGATACTTGCGCACTCGAAATTTAAAGAAGGATGAACCTGAAAAGGAAGAGCAAGACGGGCATGCTTTTATAACTGACAATACCTATTCTTCCGATCGGAATGCCTGGATTGTGGATACTGGAGCAACCGAGCATAATAACAAACTCAATGGATTATTTCATTTCCTTCAGACAGTTTAGCCAGCCAAAGTACGTTCAAGTCGGCAATCGCGAATCAATTAAAGCCTTGGGATTTTAGTCAGTTTGGCCACTTGTTGCGCTGGAATCGCTAGTTGTCTATTTTCGGCGCGCAAATATGGTCAGTTTACTAATTTTGGGGTGCGAAATGGTCAGTTTAGCCGTTTTTAAAGTCGCTAAAATTGTCTGTCAGGCTTAATGACGCCAATTTTTGCCACTTTTGGCGCGCGAATCATCAGGTTAGCCATTTTAAGGGCGCGTGAAGTCATTTCTAGAGTATGAATTGCCAGTTTGGCTATTTTTATCGCGAAAATAGCTAGTTCAGCCATTTTCAAGGGTACGAGTCGTCAGTTTTGCCGTTTTGGCCAAGAGTATATAGTCGGTTTATGAGTTTAGCATGTTTTTTATGGTGCGCAAGTTTTAGCTATTCTTGCTTTTTATGCACACCATTTCTCAAGCCCCTCCCTTTTGTGCAAATCCGGATTTTTTTCAACAGGATGTAATACATTTTTGGCGGATTTTTAACGGAATCTCAGGCTTGACTTGACCGGAAGAGCAAAATGTCAGTTAGCAACGCTGACTGGGACTGCCGAAATTGCAGCCTCAAAGGCACCATACAACTGTCAGAGTCACGCATTCGTGAGACCGGAGTGGCAATAGTTAATAAATTAGTAAAATAGGCGATCCTTTCAATCCACTATGCCTTTCTATAAGCTGATCTAAATTATGCTGACTCGGCCTCGTCTCCTCCTCCTCCCCCCCACCACCACCACCAACCATGATTTCCTCATTTTAAATGCAAAGGGCGGACATCAACTGAAAAGAAGGAAGCACCAACGTAATTAAATCAAGAGGCTTATTCAGTGAAAATATGAAATACCTACCCATTATGGAAATCGTCGCAGAATCCCACGAAGATCAAAGACGGTTTCTATATTTCCCTCCGTTTTAATTGCTTCACGGCTTGAATCATGAATATAAGTTATTGTTTGCCCACAGAAAATAAATCAAAATCAGTTCTTGAGAAACACAAATCCAATTCAACCTGAGCTATAACCGCCAGTCTGAGGAGAAAGCACTGTTAGAGCTGGTTTGTTTGCATATAAAATGAAAGGTGGTGTGTGCTGTAAATCTTTGATAAAACGGCGCTAGGAGGTTTTTCTTTCGCGGGCTAGTAAATTACATCTTGATATTCATGAAACAGGTGACTTATTTTTTTTTCTTCTTCTTCTTCTTCTCGCTCCTTCACTTAATTCACTGCCCTCTTACAATGAACGGTATCAATAAATATGACGTCGGCGGGTGTTCTTCGTTCTACAGGGGGTAATGACTGTTAAAATTTCTGTTTCACAAGGTGTTGGCACCAGAATCCGGCCAGTGAGAATTTATACGATAAGAATAAGCCAGAAATTTGTTTTGACAGAAAGGTTTTATTATACATATAAGGATGCTGGTTGCAACAATTCTAGTATCTGGGGAAAATTATTCCCCTCCCATACTGCAGACATGTTTGTTGCTCGTATAAAACGGTCTTATTAATCAACGATGCCATCTCCGGAATTAATAACACGAACGTCCAAATACCGCGATATAATACGGGGGTTTGAGCTAGAAAGTGCTGGCAGCTTTTGTGTCCCTTTTTTTTTCAATAACTTGCTCTCGTAGAAACCCATGTGAAGGCCTAATGATTTCAGTTGGAAGCCCGACTCGTTTATCTTTTTTTTTATTAAGAAAGAAACCGAGATTGATGAAACGTGAAGAAGAGCTTGTTTTAGTGAGTCAAGGCCTTTTTTGAATACATTTTTTAAGTGTTATGCGATGAAGGAAAAAAGACTTAAAACCCAATCAATGAAGATGGAAAAAAAACCAAAAGCTCGGCACACATTAGACGACGAAAACAGATAATAAATATATAAAATTAGAACTAGCTCTGCTCTGCGAACAAGGAAACAAGAACAACACTTGGAGAAAATATCAGCTAAAAAAAATAAGTAAATTATTGAAGGCAGACTATCCCTGAGCATTTATTTAATGAAGGGGCCATCAATCTCGAAGCAGTTCTCAAGGAATAAACAGCTTTCGCGACACTTGTTATAAAATTGCATCGGGATCTACTAACTGGTGCTAAACACCGAAGAAAAAATATTAATCAGCAGATCTACCGCAGCCTGAAACAATTTAAATAATCTCTCCTTTTTTTTATAAGCTAATATACTGAAATTCAAACACGACTTTTTGTGGGTGCTCAGGATTCCCAACGGTTTCGTTTGACATCGAAATCGTTTTTCTTTTTTTCCATTTTTTTTTTCAGTGGCTTTATGAGTCCTTGGAATGTCTTTCGATTGATGCGTTGAATTTTTGCTGCGGTGCCTTTTTTTGGCTCCTTTCATTCACTTTAATGGGAACAAGACAGTTAAGATTTGGGTAGAAGAAAAAAAAGTACAGGAATGTGGCCCTCCACCACACCAGATCCTGTTGGAAAGTCATAACGAGACGTCAAAGAGCAAGTAAGCGTATATACACGCCCATATAGGTATTAAATAAAGGTAAAAACACGCTCGGAGTCTTTTCATTGAATTTCACAGAATAAAAATAGGCTTGTGCCGATGATTTCCCTCTGAATTGTTTCTCCGAACGATGTCTGATTAAATACAGAATGTGTCGCGGATTTTGCTCATTTTATAAACATTTAGATTTTGGAATTTCAAAACCCTAATTTAGCTTATTTACCTACACATACATAATAACATTTCTTTCGAAAACAAAATTTCATGGCCTTGGCTCTTTCTAAAATGAGTTTCGTAGTTTTTACTAGTTCGAAAAACCAAATGTGGCTCGTTCAAAAACGAAATAATTCCGTTATTTTGGTTCTCACAAACTCCACAGTTTCCCGCCCTACTGCGCTCTGTATCCAGTGGTGGAACAACACCTATCGGGGCCCGGGGCGGAAATCTCTAGGAGGCCCTTTAGCCTCTAATTAAACTAGGAATATACTATTTCAGCAGCGTTGAGGTATATATTTTTCTCAATTTTAGCCATGAAATTGCCTCCGAAAACTGCGTATGTGCGTTTTCCCAACTTTATTTGTAAATTAGCAATTTTTCTAAATTTTCATGCTGTGAATTTTCGCTTTTCTCCAAGTTGATCACCAATTTGTGTTCTTCTCTACCCGCGAATTGGCGCTTTTTCAAAGTTGCCCCAGGAATCACCGAGCCTCATCAATATCAGCTGTGAGTTAGCGGTTTTCTCCCACTTTTAGCACCGAATTAGCACATTTCCTCATTTTTAGCAGCGAATCGGTGCTTATTATAAATTCTAACGGGTTTCGATGTCCTGTTGATAAAATTGATCAAAGAACTGGTAGAAAACTTTTTATTTCGATGTTCTCCCAAAGACTGTTTTATTTTTTATTTTTAATATGTCGCTAATTTATGTTTTATATATTATTTTATAATTATTGAACAGAAATCATTCTTTTTAAGTCTACAATGTTGAAAAATGCCTCCCTATGTCAATTCAATGTAGAGCATCGTCGTATTGTTTTCACCAAGGCAAAATTTCAATTATTCGACAAATAACAAATCAATTGGTGATTCCCGGTGTTGCTCAACCATCTCTTGGAAGGGGTAGGGGTGCACCGTCCTCTAGCCCCAGGGCTGTATCCTCCTGTTCGATATCAGGGTCGTCCCTTCTCGCTGACCTCTGTGTTCTCCTGGAACCCCGCAGCCGAAGTGAAACTGCCCTTATGGTTTGCTTTTTGCAGTTTTGTCTTTACATACCCCGACACGACCGAGCGATGTTTGTTCCATTTCTCTGCCAGTGATTCCACTAGGCGTTGGACGAAAGCTCGGAACTCCCAGTGAAGGACGCCTTCGCATGAGGTGATGAGGGGACAGAACGAGCCGTGTAGGTCTTCTGCTGCTGCATCGTATTTACTGTGTTTGGCTCGTGCTGCTTCTTCGGCGACTGTTGACCATTCGCGGGTGGAGTAGGAAGAGGCGTCAGCGTTTATCACGCGGATATCGTAAAACGACGCCCTCTCCCTGTCCCATACTCCGTGAGCCTTAATATCGGCCATTAGGCCTGGCTGTCCCAGTGTGCCTTCGCGCATGACTGGCTCGACCATCACTCCTCTGAATGCTTGCCTGGTCAGCCCTGCCACGACATCCCGGATCTGATCGTGGCCCTGCTTTTACCAGCCCTCCATGTTTGCAGTTGAGTGCATGGTTCGCATTCATTTCTTGCCCGCACCCATCGCAGCTTCCCTGAAGACTGAGCATTGGTTTTGAGTACCTTAAACAAAGTGCATCCTGGAACTGGGTTGAAGTGAGATCCAGACCATCTGCCACAGTTGGTATTATTGACAGCCATTGAGACGCGTTCTCGTCTATAATCCGCTGCAGCGTCCGTCTTGCCTCTGGAGCCAACCCCTCCACCACCTGCTGGCTTTTCTCGGAGTCACGCTGCTTACGGGCTGCCTTCTCAGTCATTTGCTCCTGGGTGACTCTCATGGCGTGTCTGTTTCCATCAAACTCAGCCCCTTGTGACCCATGTCAAAAATAAGGAGGTGATGGGAGCACAAATACGGGACCTTTCGGTTAGCCGGGAAGTCCAGCTAAAAGCCGAAAGGATCTCTGTGTCTCCCAAATACCCTGACTTAAAAGGGTCATGCCCTGCGACCGAATGAAGGCGGTCCCCGATCATAAGTCCCGTTGACGACGCAACAAAAAAGAAGAAGGTGCTGACGGCCAAGAAATATAATAAATTTTATTCCTCCTTTTTCTCCCCCCTTTTTTTCCTTCCTTTTTAGAGAAATAAAAAGTGAGAACCGAGAGCGTCTCCTACCACCCTTTCCATATCTGGTGAGTTTTATAAGTTATCTTTATTCTTTTAATCTTTCATAAAAATCCCTGTTGACCCCCCAAATTGTAGATGTAATAATTCCCTCAAAATTTTGATTATCATATTAAATAATTCGTTTAAAACACGTACGTTTCGGCCCTTTTTCTCCTTTGCCCGGTCCCTTTGGGTTCGTCTCCGGGATTTCGGAAGAGTTTTAGTCTGTTCGTCACAGATTATGGCGTTGGGGACCAGTCGACCCTTTGTATTACCAAACTTTTCTGTTCCAGGCTTGTCTTTCCAGTCACGGAAATCAGGTTTCCCACGGCCCTCGACGAGGCCCTCGCTTCGGTCTCCAGAACCGTTGGCACCCCCTCCGCCTCCTACGGAACCAGAGCCGTCGGCACACCAGTCGCCGCCGGCTGCGGCCACGCCAAGCCCCTTGGCACAAGCTTTTAGCTTTTAAAGGGGCTGGCCAATTATCTGTCTCTTATCGAAGTATTTGTAATTACTAGTGTATCTGGCAAAAATAAATAAATAAAAAAGGAACGTGAAACAATCCGTGCGAGCGGGCGAAGTATTGTGGGACGCTCAGTGAAATCCTCTCAAGGAGTGACGGGCAATCAATGACGCCATTTATGAGATTTTGATACAGAATCGAGATTTTGTTGAGGCTGTTAATTAGTTTTTTGAATTATTTGGTGCTGATGATGGAGAGGATGATTGCAGTGAAGTGGCTGTGGTAACGATCTTGGGGACACCCTTGACAAATTTTATTGTCAAGTTAGGCTCACCACTGTTGGTTCTACGTCTCAACTCCTCTCTCAGGTCCTTAAGAAATTTTTGCTGCATTGGCGTCCGGTCGGAAGAGAGACGGAGAACCGGGGGGGTTTAACAGACGATTCGCGGCTAGAAGTCCCGTCGCAGAAGACAAGGAGTCAAACTCAACCTTCAGCGGACGAGGGTCATCCGAGCGACGAGCCCCAATGCGAGAAATGCGCTGCACCAACTGCCCAAAGTTCGGTGATAGCTTGTTTAGGGACTCCTTCAAATTCGCTATGTCTTCCTCTATTGCGCTAAGCGGGTTAATAGATGTAGGCTCAGGAAACTGGAAGACCATTACATTCTTAGCCCTACGACGACGATCCTCCATTTCGGCGAAAGCTATCTCGAAATCAGGACCAGATTGAGAGAAGGGAGCCGATCCACTCGCCACACCCGCTGACTCAAGGGCAAGAACGCGTTGGGGAAGGTTTTCATTTTTTATTTCAGCCAAGTCCTTTTGAATGTCATCAATTTTCACTGCCAAGGTATTATAGCTCTCCATACATGTAGCGATTTGGGTATTGACGTCCTGTATGAGTGCATTAGTGCTCGCAAAGCCCTGGCTTAATTGCTTTTGCATCTCCTCGAGCATCGATTTCTGCATAGCCTCAAGCATAGCCCTGACATCAATCTTGGAGCAATTCTGGCTTACATCTGGAGAGGATGACCTTGGTGATTTGCATGTGCCGCACTTCCAGTGCATGAGCGCAAGTTTGGACATCTTGCGAAAGTTTGTCTCAGTTAAGCCTGCACAACCGAAGTGAAAACCAAAATCACATATGGAGCAGTTAATCCGATCTTCGGCTAATACCGGCTCCTTACAATCAGAACGACCACAAGCCATGACAGGACAGATGATGTGAGGGTTGCGGCACACTGAACGGAAGGAGCAAAAGAAGGTTTGAGCGCTTCAGGCCGACAGCGCATCAGGGCGACAAGGAAGCACAATATTTGAGATGCGGAGAGGTGGAGAGCCAAGTCAGAAAAAACACTGCAGACGTCGATGTAGAGCGGGTCCCTCGGAAACGATTACAAACGATGGGTGTTGCGGGAAATAGTATCGCTCCCAAAGGTGTAGAAGGAGCGGAATGGGAAAATAAAATATAAAGTGAAGAATCAAAGGTCAATGAATGAATTTACCTCCTTTGCGAAAAAATCAGAGCTTCCCGCATGGGCACGAAGTTAACATAAAGTAACTAATTACTTACAGCAGGCTCAGAGTCATCGTTAAAGCGAGTAGATCGCACAATTTAAATCAGAAATTCACAGCGCCGGAGGCACAATGCACCAAGCAGAGAAAAAACACGAAGAGAGAAAGTTCGTCCCATATAAACAAAGACAGAAGAGATAAACTTCGCAATAACAAGCGAAAATTAAGAACTCCTCGCGAACCAAACTGTATTCGGTAAGAAAATTCACTAACACGGTACCATGCAAAAAATCAGAGCGAATAGTTCCGAAAAACCCGGTAAAAACAAAAACAAAAGTAAGAGCGAAAACAAAACACGTTCACTCGGTCAACTCTTCGTACGTGTAGGACGATCAAGGTGAGGATGTAGTGCATACCGTGTGATGGGGGAAGTGGACCAATGATGTCCAAGTGGACGCATTGAAAACGTGCGTCGACGGGAGGGAAAACACCGAGAGGACTACGGGTATGACGTCCAATTTTGGATTTCTGACATTGAAGGCAGTTTCTTGCCCAAGATCTGGAGTCTCGCTCAATTCCGGGCCAAACAAATCGTTCACGAATTAGTTGTGATGTACGGCTTCGGAGATGGGTGTGCGCTGTTGTGAATTAGAGCGAACGCTTGACGACGAAGGGATAAGTGAATAAAACCGCGGTGTCTATCGTCGCAAAATAACGATATGGCCAGGTATGCATTCTCGACGAAGATTGAGTGAAGAATTGAGGCAGAGCTTTTTTAGCTCGTCGTCTGCTTCTTGAATTTTAGCGACGACTGTGAAATCGAAAATATGGATGGAGTCGACTCGGGAAAGGTAATTTGCTACGACGTTTTCACTTCCTTTGATGTGTCGAATATCGGTCGTGAACTGCGCTACAAAATCTAAGTGACGAAATTGACGAGGGGACGCCTTTTCGGGTTTTTGCTTGAAAGCAAAAATGAGGGGCTTGTGGTCTGTGAAAATTGTGAGTTGTTGACCCTCGACGAAGTCCCGAAAGTGCTTGACTGAAGCGTAAATTGCTAGAAGCTCTTTGTCATAGGCACTGTACCGTCGTTCGGTTTCACTGAGTTTCCGAGAGAAAAACGCTAGCGGTTGGCAGGTACCGTCGGTTTGTTGATGAAGAGCAGAGCCAATGGCAGTATCTGAAGCGTCGACGAAAAGGGTCAAGGGTGAGTCAGGCTTGGGGTGGACGAGAAGGGTAGCGTCAGCGAGATCTTGCAGGCAATGGTCGTAGGCCTCGATCAACTGATCAGTCCATCGGATGGGAGATGTTTCGCTTTTGCTAGTTTTTAAGGCGTCGTGAAGCGTGATTTGGGCCCAGGCCGCGCGGCGAATGAAGCGGCGGTAGAAATTTATGGTTCCGAGGAAACGACGCAAGGATTGAAAGGTTGTAGGTCGAGAAGCTTCGGTGAGGGCACAAACACGTTGAGGAAGTGGTGATGTGCCGGACGGTGTGACTCGGAAACCTAAGAAGTCTACTTCGGTTACGCCGAAAACACATTTGTTCACGTTAAGATGGAGACCGTAGCTCCTGAAACGCTGGAAAACGAGAGTGAGATGCTCCAGATGTTCTGCGGGAGATTTGGAAGCGATAAGCGCATCGTCGAGGTAAACGAAGATGAAGGGAAGGTCGCGAAGTATTTCATCCATAAATCGCTGAAATGATTGACCGGCGTTGCGTAAACCAAAACACATCATCGGAAATTCAAAAAGGCCGAAAGGTGTGATGATGGCGGTTTTTTCGATGTCGGAAGGTGCGACTGGTATTTGGTTGTATGCTCGAAGGAGATCTAGCTTCGAGTAAATTGTCGTTCCGTGAAGATTGGACGTGAAATCGTGAAGATGAGGGAGAGGGTAGAGGTCAGGTTTGGTGACAGCGTTTAGGCGTCGGAAATCACTACAAGGTCGCCAGGTGCCGTCTTTTTTAGGAACGAGGTGGAGCGGACTAGACCAACAAGATTTAGAAGGACGACAGATGCCGAGGTCTAGCATTGTTTGGAATTCTGCTTTGGCAGCTTTCAACTTGTCGGGGTGAAGACGTCGAAGCGGGAACGAACAGGTGGTCCGGTGGTTTCGATTGCGTGCTGGGTATTGTGTGGTAGAGATGGGCGTGGAAAGGAGGGAGGTTGAACGATCTCAGGGAATTGCGTGAGCAACGCGGCAAACTTATTCGTCGTGTCACAGAGGTTCAGGCGTGCTGGGTTATTCGACGGTGCAGTTGAAGGATGAACACCAGCGACAGAAAGTTGAGGAGTGCCATCCAACAGACGATGACGACGGAGGTCGATGAGAAGATCGAAGTGTGCCAAGAAGTGGGCTCCAATAATGGGGTATGTTACCTCTGTGAGGACGAAGGGCCATCGAAACGAACGGTGAAGACCGAAATCGAGTGAGAGAAGGCGGGAACCATACGTAGGGATCGCAGAACCATCAGCAGTAGACAAAATGAACTTCTGTGGGCCATTAGTTCTGTCGCGGCGCGTGCAGGGAATGACGCTTACGTCGGCGCCTGAATCGATGAGGAAACGAACTTTGGTAGTTTTGTCGGTGACAAATAGGCGGCGTGTCGAGTTACGGCGATCGCTTGCCGCCACCTGCGATCGGAACATTAGTTTTTTGAAGAAAAGGAACAGGGGGAACGACAGTTTTGAGCTTTGTTACCGAACCTTTCGTGATAATAACAGAAACCTGTTTTTGGGGGTGAAGAGTACAGTTCTGGTTTGGGACAAGGTGATCTGTAGCGAAGGCGTATCAGCGAGGGGGTTGAACTTTGTTCGAGGTCGGTAAGGCGTTGAGTGAGCCGTTGGATCGCGTCGAGAAGGGTGGAAGAAGAAGGTGCGGAAGTTGTGGGTTCGGAAGGGGAATGTGTTGACTCTGGAGGAAGGAAGTGATGTCGTCCACGGTCAGCAGCTTCGAAAACTTTGTCGGCTAATTTTGTGAGAATCGGTAAAGGTTCGGAACTGATGGCGAGAATGGATTGGACGGAAGACGGAAGTTGGTGAAGCCACAAAGTTTTGAGCGCGTCGTCAGATATTTGAGTGCTGGCGAGCTCCTTCATGCGCCTCCAAAGTTGTGACGGTTTATCGTCTCCAAGTTCGACCTCGTGGAGGAGTTTGGTGAATTTGTGTTCGTCGGTGTCGGTGAAAGCGGAAAGAAGCGCTGTTTTCAGGGCATCGTATTTGTGGGTCGCGGGTGGTTGATGATGTCACTGACGTATTCGAGGACGTCCACGTCGACGACGTAATTGAATTTCGTAGTGTCCTGAGTGATACGGTTGGCTGGTAAGTCGAACTGAGCTTCGACTTGGCGGAACCAAAGATCGGGCCGGTGGCGCCAAAACGGAGGTAGCCGAACGGAGACACTTGAAATGCGTTGTGGCTCTAGAACCTCGTCGTCATTAGCCGGTTGAGCCATAAGGGGGGGTTTCAGAAAATCGAGAGGCCGTAGTTGACGGTGGCGCACTGCGGGATTCCCTTGAAGTAAGAGGGTAATGTTGTGAAACGGTGACTTATGGAAAGGGGTCGAAGGGGTCTCTCTTCTCTCGGTCTTCTTCTTTTTTTTTGTCAAGAACCAAGGAGACGCGAAAAGTTCCACACGCTAGGCATCGAGTAAAAATCCGGCAACGCTCAATTCTGAAGGCCACCATTCTTCATTTCATTTCGCTTACAGTGAGACTCGCAGTGGCGGATCCACGTGGGGGGGTGGTCAGAACCCCCCCCCCTAAGGTCATAATAATAATAATAATAATAATAAAAAATAAGAAATAAATACAAAAAATGAAAAATAGAGGTAAGAAAATGAATAAAATTAGTAAATTAAGTGTGAAAGAGCGAATCGACAGTAATCACATCACTACAAACACTACAAAAGCAGCGGGAAAATTCATAAGAAACTCAGGGTGGGTAAAAGACCTCCCTCTCCCGCCGAAGATTTTGATTTCATTCTTCCGGGAAAAGAAACACGAAAAATCAGGAAAAGTGGCTCCTATCTTTTTCACTGGAGGTGTAAAATCTCCCCCCCTCCCATCTCGTTCCAGGGAGTTGATAACTTTTGCTTGGACACCCCCTCCCCCTGATAAAATGCTGGATCCGCCACTGGAGACTCGGAAAAAGGAGTGCAATTTTTCAAACACAAAATATAAGCGTCCTGGTAAACACAATATTAATTTATAGGTACTCCATGAAATTTTAAAAATCCAAGAGATATTATGCAATGTTGACATGAGGTTGCCAGATCACCGGTTTTTGCCAGGAGTCTCCGAGACCTGTGACCCGTTCTCCGATCTGGCCGAAAATATTTCCGGGCCAAAAAATCTGTCGCATTTATTGGGAAAGTAACAACAAATCTCTACCTATTATTTTCATTTTTATCTCTTGGTAGACAGATGCTGCTATTGCAAGGGCAAGGGCCAGCTTTAACCGGAAAAGGTTCAAACTACAATAAAGTCCCGACCATAATCATGTTCCGACCATGAGAAAGTTCCGACCAAATAACTGCCCCTCCTCGGCCCTTCCGCATGGCAAGAAAATAAAATTTTCCCTCAGACTCACTTGATCCAGCAAATTTAAATTTAAATTCTGTAATCAAAACGTCTGGTTTTCTATTCAAAACGTTGACACCCCCCCCCCCCGCTGGGTGACCCTGTGCATATTCCTTGACTGCCCTCTGGGATATTCTCAGATAGCCCTCATGGGATATTCCCAAGGAAGTTGAGCCGGCTCCACACATGTGGCTCTCGGCGAATAACGAACAAAATATTTTTCAATTTTCGGTTGGTCGGTTTTTTGGCAATGCTAGAAATTGATTAGTACTTTGCTCGTTATTTGGCAAACACCGCATGTGCGATGCCTGTGGTGGAAATATCAATGAGGCCTCTCATGGCGTTTTCTATTTACATAAAATTCCGCTCTGGAGCCGAGCATTTCCACCCGTCTTCTCCGTTACCGTATGATATAATTCAGAGAAGACGGGTGGAAGTGCTCGCCTTCAGAACAGAATTTTATGGAAATGGAAAACGCTATCAGTCTCTAAATTAACAAGAAATTTTTATGTATCGTTAAATTATGTTTTTTTCTCAATTTAAGCGATAATCATTTTTTCTCAATTTTGGTAACGATTCAGCGCATTTCCTAAATTTTGCAGTTATTATCGATGTCGTCACAATTGGGCAGAAATTAGCACTTTGTACACATTTAGCCATGAGTTAGCGCTTTTTCTCCATTTTAGCAGTGAATTACTGTTTTTATCCATTTGGGCGACGAATTAGCGCTGATTTTTCTTTTTGAGCAGTGTATTAATAGATTTATTCGCATTTAGCCTCGAATTTGCACTTTCCCTCAATTTTAGCAGTGAATTAGCGCTATTTCTCCACAGCAGCGAATGGGCTATGTATTCACATAATAGCAATGAATTAGCGCTTTGCCTCAATTTTAGCCCCGAATGAGCGCCTTTTCTCAATTTCAGCCACATGGCGTTGCCTCCAGAAATCGTTGATTGTGTTTTCTCAATTCTAGCTTTAAATGAGTGCTTCTGGTTTAATATTCATTCTAAATAATACACCTATGTTTTCGGTCAGCAATTTTTTTTTTACAACCCACCCTCAAACTTTTTCTGTGTACGTTTTAACATGTCTAGATTCGATTTCTGCAATGTCCGTACGCCGTCCGGGCCATATCTTGCCCTAGGATTGCTCGAAAAAATTCGTTCTTTCACACATAGACTCCATTTGGGATCTAGTTGGTCCTAACATCTGATCAGTTTGATCAAATAACTCCCTGGCGTTTTATGCGCCAAAAGCGGGTCCAAAATGGGGGGTTTCAAAGGTTTTGAGATCATAGGGGTGTGGGGTGTCGATTTTCATGTAATTTCAAGCCGGATTTGACTATTCATGAATAATAAACCCATGTGTAAAATTTGCAGCGTTTTTCTCAAGGTTAGCCATAAATCAGCGTCTTTTCTTAATTTTGTCCACGAATTTGGGATTTTTTCACATTAAGCCATGGATTAGTGTTTTCCCTCAATTTTAGCAGTGAATTAGCGCTTTTTCTCAATTTCAGCCATGAAATCGTGAATTGTGTTTTTAAATTTTAGCTTTACATGAGCGCGTTTTCTCAATTTTAACCGTAAGTTAGCGCCTTTTCTTACTTTTGCCAACGAATTGACGATTTTTTCACATTTAGCCATGAATTAGCGCTTATCATAGTTCGCTTTTCGTCGCTTTAGTATGTGCCTTCCTCTAGAATTGCCCTCTATGTGTTGATTGCGCGCACATTAGACAAATATTTTATCCTGTGGCAGGGCTCTCGTATCGGCATGGATTTCCGCGGATCGACTATTTCCGGAAAAATGCAATCCTTACAGATATCCACCAATTCGATTTTTGTGGGTTCCCACAAAGAAACATTTCCCGAAATTCTGAGGCGGCTGTTCGGTGTAAAATTGTTAATAGTAAACAGGCCACAGGCTGTGGAACGTATCCTTCCTTATTCCTTTTGCAGGTGCAAACTAGGTCTACTTTTGGTAGGTCAAACTAAGGTCAAAGAGGAATTTTATGTTTGCGCAATGAAGGAGATTACCATGGGTCGACCCCCAGCCGTCATCACTCACTTTCTGAAAACACTACTTTTGAAACGTGTTTAGTATGCACTATGTCTTATTCATCAGTAATAGTTGAAAAAAGTGGCTGGTCCATGTTTTCTGTCGCACTTGTGCGGGTCTGGGTGTCTACAGACCTGGAAAACCAGGAGAACCGGGAATTGTCAGGGAATTTTCTAAAACTCAAAAAGTCAGAAAAATGTCAGGGAATTCCGTGAATTTGTGAGAAAAGTCAGGGGAAAATGGCGAATCCGCCCCTTACTCTGAAAATATTGAGTATTGCACAATACTGTCCTGGCTGGATTTAGGGTTAAACGTTAAAAGGGAAGGATGTGACTGAAAAAGATCGACTGGTAGCGAATTTTGAATTTTCATGGTTGTACAGGGTGAACCAGTTGAGGTTGTACAAAAATTGATGACGTACACACAAAATGCAGTACGAATTTCTCATTATTTAGGTAGTGGCCTATCTCTTTTTGCTGTCGAGTTTTGTCTTGAGGGCATTCCATTGGAATGAGAGCAAAAAAAATCAACATTTTCTAAAATTCAAAGCTACGTGGTACGGTGCGCGACGAAAGCGCCGCGTTGCCGCGAAACCGACTTTTCCAAAAATCAGCTCGAATTCCTAATAGAAATCGAGATGATTGAAAATACTGGCCGAGAAAACTGTTTTCGAATAATTACAGTGTCGCTATTGCTCTGTGGATCGTCGAGCCCCAGAGAAACTTCTCCTTTTTCTTAACTTTCCAACACGCAACATTCACAATTCAAATATCTCATTCATTCCATGAGCAAATGTGAGATGAAACGTTCGAAAAAACAACAACATGATGTGTTTTGAGCAAATAATCGATTTGATAATTGTCAAATAATTGATTTGATCAGGTATGACGGGTATGTAAAAACATTAAATTTGCGTAAAAAACATTTAAAAAAAATCAAACATTAACATTTAATCTATAGTCTACCGACGGTCTGCCTGGCTATGTAGCACAGCCTTTCATCCTTTTAATTCACTCGGACGGCTGTGCCAAGCCAGACAAGCACACCGTCGGTAGACTAGATTACACCTGAATTTTATGTTTGTTCATACCAATGCCATTAATCGATTATTAGCTCAAAATACATGTTTTATTTTTCGTTTAATCTCGTATTTCGCTCGTAGATGGAGTGATGTATATAAATTATGAATAAATTGTTGGAAGGTTTGAGAAGATATTTTTGTGAGGTTCGACGGTCCGAAAACTATATGAATTTGCCCCTTTCTCATCTATTTATTTATAATTATTTTGATAACCACGAAAATTTTTCATGAGTCAGGGAAAAGTAGGGAATTGTCGGGGAATTTTGTTCTGGGGAAGCCATAGGCTGAAAGTGAATATTGTTTGATTTGGGGTGGGATTATTGGGCATGAATGATCCTTTCGGCCATTTTTTAAGCGTTAATTAGTAAACTAGCTGTAGGGCGTGCATTGTCAGTTTATCGATATCGGTTTGGCCAGTTAAGGGCTGCATAGAGGCATTTTTGCCTATTTTAGGGGGTAAATAGCCAGTTTGGCTACTTCAAGGGCACAAATAATTGTCTGTACAAGTATACGGCATTTTTAGGGCGTAGAAATGGTCACTTGGACAATTTTCAGGGGACAAATCGTCAGTTTAGCAAAGTTTATGGTGCGAATGTGGGGTTTAGTCATTTTTAAGGCGTGAATGGTCAGTTTGGCCATTTTTGTAGGGCACAGATTGCCATTTTAAGCCAGTTTGCGAAATCTCATGAACTCTGAGTTTGGAAGACCCCACTAGAATTAACACCTTCTGCCGCCCTGGAACAGGCAATATAATCCTTTTTCGCTATAGCCATTTGCCCCTGAATCTGAGGGAAATATCCGGCCAATGAAATGCATGCATGTATTATGTATTGCACGTTTTCAATTTTCAAAATACATATAAATATGCTATCGATATGCTATCGTTGTAAGTTTCCCCTAAACATAAACATATTCCATTTTTACGTGCGTTTCAAGAGGGAGGGAGATGAGTTTCCTCGATACCTTCCAGCAGGTAATCCACACCAACAATTTTCCTTATAACTAAATTGTCGACCATTATTTCTGCATCTATCCGAGTAAGCTTTCCAAGTCTCACTTTGTTCTTCAGGAAATTCTACCTAGGCAAAATGTTGGCGAAGAATAACAAGAAAGGGGTTGAGGAAATACCTCTGAACATCACCCCTTATCCCTTGTATGAACAGATACTTGCACAAGTGCCCAACAGAACAATTGATTACGACGGTACACACATCACGAAACATTAAAAAAATCTGATTATACCTACTAGTTGATTTAAAATTCCGAATTTTGAAGGCTGATCAGAATATTTATATGTTTCAAATTAAACAAGCATTAAGGGGGCGGGGTTCAGACGTGTTTCCTAGGTCCCTTCCTTGCCACCCTCGCCTAAACTTCGCCCTTAATTTCTCGTTTGAATGTGTTTTATAATTATTTCAGGGGCGAAACTTGAAAAAGCAACAACTCTTGTTCGTGACAGGCACACAGAAAAATAAATAGTCTATTTCCCCGGTAAACCCAATCCTACGGGCTGAGCTTCGTGTAAAGTTTGAGGATTTGACTTCGAGGATTTGAAATTCGCAATGGTAAATGAAGGATTCAAACTGCACTTCTATCGGAGTAGATTGTTCCATTCCGATTACATATTACACGTTAGCGAAATATTTTAAAGCACGACGCGAGGACGAACACTTAGGCCCATTTTCACCAACAAAATTGATCTTGTTTAAAGTTGATCGTGATTAGTTGCCAATAGCGACCCATATGAATTCTGATATAAGTGTTTACATTGTAACCGCGATTAGTTGTTGATCTTGGTTTAAGAAGTTGGTGAAATCGGGCCTAAATTACATTTATTGCCAACTATCGAACACGTGAAGCTATCCAAATCCAATCATTGAAATTAGCAAGGATAAAAAAGGCGGGACACTGGTTTGTAAAAAAAAAAGAAGACGAGGAAGAAGAAGAAGAAGAAAAAAAAAAAAAGTTTCGCCGGCGCTCTTTCCACCTGCGTTATCGACCGGAGCGTGATGGCCTCTCTAGCGGATTCCAATAGAACTATGAAGTCAGAAATAACCCAGTTTTTTGTTTGAATTTAGGTGCCGATTCGCCCTTAAATTTTAGCGAATTGGAGCTTCCAATCGATTCCGGGTTTGCGTATATTAATTCAAGAAAATGTGCCGCAGTGACGGACAGAAAGTTTTTTTTTATTAGTATAATTTTTTAAAAATTGAAAATTTAATTAAAACAAAAAAAAACTAAAAATAAAAACTTTATGTCCGTCACTAGTACTAGCCTTTAAATGAATTTTAAAGTTCCGACAGCAGCCTGTCGGGAAAAGTGCATTTCATTCATGCGACAATCGAGTCAAACCTCATAAGTTAGAACGAGATCAATCAATTATGAATGAAATTTAGGCCGGGATAAAGATTTTAATTGCAAATAACTCCTCTAACAAGAGTCCGCTTTCCCATATCGTGTAGGCAACCAAACCGACTCTGTTTCATTTTTCATTTTCATCATTTTGTTCCCCCTCAGTTGGTGTCAAAAAAGGGGCCTGCGGAAAAAAGAAACACGATTTTATTATTTTGACTTTCTATACCACGGCCTAAATGTCATTCATAATTGATTGATCTCGTTCTAACTTATGAGGTTTGACTCGATTGTCGCATGAATGAAATGCACTTTTCCCGACAGGCTGCTGTCGGAACAATTTTTTAATTTTGATTTGTTCCCCCCTTTTTGGCCCACCTCAGGATTTTTTACTCAAGATTTATTAGGCTGTAGGCAAATCATGTAAAAGAGACGGCTCAAAATACAATGTCAATGAAATTTTTTGGTAATTGGGTGGTCCAGTAAGGCATAGCGTTAATTTAATAGCTCCCCTCCGCCGAGAACTCCCCTACCATATCAACGGATTTGGTTCACTAGGGTCTCATACGAAAGCGCGTTCATTTCTCATTACTCGAGTCAATTTTGGGGGCAATTGCAGCAACAGCCGTGCGGTAGCGAATTTTCAACTAATTCAAACCCCTCTTTCACACCGTTCCCGTGGACCGATTCATCTGGATCACGAACTCGTCCGAGATATTCACGCTATTGATTTTTAGACCAAATTTGGTTGCCCTAAGTCAAAAATTGCGACCGTGATCGTGCTAACAAGCGAGGGGCCATAAATATATATATAAATATATAAATATATAAATATATATATATAGCAAATCGAACCGACCTCGGATTCGTGTTCTAGGGGTTCTGAAACGTGAAAAAAAAGTATCACAACCCATATGTGCGACCATCAGGGCGAGACCAATAGTGCATTTTTTGAATGAAATGCACTAAAAAAGAATCACTGAAAAATTCCAAAAACTGACGGAGAAAAATCGGGGCCAATTCCTGGCCGTCCTGAAACTCCCCCATAATACTACGAGTGAAGTCGGGGTCACCAGTTGTAAGCGTGTACAAGAAAAACGAGACCGCGTAAGTCAGAGAACGAAAGTCTATATTTTTCTAACAAAGAAAAACCGAACAACTGATGTTTTTATGTAAAAATGTGAAGGGACGCCACACATATTTATATAGATTTAAAATGTTGCAATTTTTCGGCTATTCGTCAGACAACTATGGGCGTTGCCGCGTCTGGCCAGACCGGGTTCGCGGAGGTCACAAAAAAAGTCCATGAAATTTTCTATCTCGCGAAAATAATCACCAGCGAATGTTCAGACCCACAATTTGCAATTTCAACGGCAGTTTTTCATATTGACTTTTCCAAGTAAAAAAAAAAAAAAAAATCATTTCCGTAGCAATCTCGGCATCAAGGAAAACACTTTTCATCTTTCTGTCAACAATTAGACAGATTATACTGGATACCTTCCTTTCTAAATAATTATTTTTGTTGAAAGAAAATCGTTAAGAAAGTTAAAAGACGTTATGCTTCCATCGCCACTTGCGTGGCACTCTTCCTCGTTCGATTATAAAACCGTCTGAGCTCATCTTCATGCCACGAAGAGGTACCAAATGAGGCTCTTACGGTCATTTTTTTTTTTTCAAAACAGTTTTTCTTCTTCCATCTCAACTTAAAACACCTGGGTTTCTCGACCATTATTGTGCACCGAGTCATTGTATTATTAAGTCGCCTCCGTCTTTTTCAAAAGTGACTTTGGTGGAATGGGGACGAGGTGGAGGTGTCCAATCTTGATGGGAAAGCACTAAAGCGGTTGTTTCTTCTCGCGTTCGTGTTTTACAGCGATGTTGAAAACACTTGACTCTTACTTACTATTAAAAAAAAAAAACTCTCGCGAGTCTTCTAAAAGGGGAAGGGTTTTCGACCCATTGAATGCAAAGCGTCAATTTCAAAAAAAAAAAAGACAACTCGCTTTTAAGAGACTACACTCAATTCTCTTTCAAGGCGTCAATCATTTTTACCGGGCCTTTAAAAGTTAAGGGTACGGTTTAGACAAACTGTGAGAAAAAAAGGCGATTCAAAGAGGAATGAACTATATAGTGGGGAATTTAAAGTTCCTATTTAGAGATGCTTACTCACTTGTTCTCGCGAATGCAATGAATAACGGCAATTATTGGGGTTTTATTTTGTTTCTACGTCAATATATGAAGCGAGAAAGCGTGAAACAAAACATTATAGAACAATAATGCTTAAAAAAAGGGCCTTGACTTTTCATGAATAAAATGTCACCTCTGATAAAGGGGCTCCCTGAATTCTAAAACTAGTCCGAAAGTGTCGTATTACAAAGGAATGAAGAACATTGAACATCAAAGTGAAGAGCGCGGACATAACTGTATTAAACATAATGGAGCAGACTCCTCAATTTATTCTACCCTAGAGAGGAAGAATTCTAGCCTTTGATACTCGCCAACCTTTTAAAAGAGCCTTTACACAGTCGACACTGTGAGTCCTTATTTTGAAGCGAAAAAAAAAAAAAAGTGTGAGGACTTGACATGAATACTAAATGAGCTCGAGGGTCCTAAAATGGTACGGGTTCGCAAGAAGGAAGTGGGAGGCGCGGGCCAAGAAAATGATAAAGAGTAAGAATGGAGAAAGAGACACAAACCCCATTGTTTTTTCTTCCTTTTTTTGAACAAATCAACCCTGTTTCATACGGATTTATGAGGAATTCTTAAAGACCGTTCTAAAAGTTTTTTGGACAGTTCAAGGCTATCAACAGATTTGACTGCAATTCATGTTTGGAGAAAAATCATAATTTATCATACAAATGGGACAAGCTTGTCATAATTTCATTGCAAAAAATAAACTAATAATTAAAAATAGAGGACAGTGGTCGCCGTGGGCCACCACTGACTGGCCCACGCGTTTTTAATCCCCCTGAACACACACTGATGAACTTGGTATACAGTAGCGCCGAAACGGTGTCCTGAGGTGTCGCGGCCGCTACACCTCAGGACAGGACACGTTTGACAACATGGAAGTCT
Source organism: Corythucha ciliata (assembly GCA_038030265.1). Lineage (NCBI taxonomy): Eukaryota > Metazoa > Arthropoda > Insecta > Hemiptera > Tingidae > Corythucha > Corythucha ciliata. Next base: position 7,376,522 of record CM075941.1, read on the forward strand.
CAACAAGGAAGAAAGGGATAACAAAACAAAAATGACGAGAGAAGTGGGAATAATGTGAATAAAGAAAAAGAATAATTGAACAGTATATAAATAAATGTAGTGTAAATTAAGTAATAAAAGTGTAAATTGGGGATAAATGGGCGTGTTTTTTGTATAATATCAAGAGATTGGTGGACCAAGCCTTACCCGTGAGGATCTTAAAAGGTGAACGACGCTGTGGTTCAAACGGATGGTTTAGTGGGGAGCTGCTAAAGCGGAAAAGGTACGTCGAGTATTTAAAGACAGTGCACGATATTTACAAGTGTGACGTAACAAAAAAGGCTCTGCGCACTCAAACGAAAATCTACAAGAATGCCATTAGGGATGCAAAAATACAAAGTAATGATAATTTTATTCAACAGGCAAGAAATAAACAGAGGGTAGTTTGGCAGGTTATTAACAAAAAGAGAGGTGTTAGTGACAAAAAGACAGCATCCAAGGATATGACGGCCGAAACTTTCAATTCCTACTTCATTAACGCGGCCAAGGGTCTTGTTTTGGATCCACCATCTAGTGTATCGGCTCCGGAAATAGTGCAGGTAACGGTTAGGCAGGTAACGGAGCTCAGTGTCCTAAAAACTATTAAATTGCTTTCGGATTCATCTTGCCCTGATGTTCTGGGTGTGAGTCCTAAGAATCCTTAAATCGGTCGCCAGCTCCTTGGCTGCACCAATGACGTGTCTTATTAATGAGAGTATAGCCACTTCTACGTTTCCCGATGTTTTGAAGCTTACGGTGGTCATTCCATTATTTAAAGGGGGAAGTAAACTGGATGTGTCCAACCATCGGCCAATTTCACTGCTGCCGGCTGCCTCCAAAGTATTTGAGAAAATAATGAAAGATCAGATCGTTGATTTCTTTGAGTATAACGGGTTGTTCAATGAACGACAGTTTGGCTTCCGTAAAGGAAAAAGTGCGGTAGATGCTCTTCTTCGCCTAGCGTCTGTTATCTATGAGGGTTTCAACGAAGGGGGTATATCGCTGATGGGCTCATATGATTTGAGGAAGGCTTTTGACTGCGTTAATCACGATATTTTGTTTAAAAAAACTACGAGCGTATAATTTTGGGGAAGAAGCTATCCGGTTGTTGGGCTCGTATTTGTCGAACCGGTATCAATCTGTCCGTCACAACGGTGCTCATTCGTGCTTTGAGCGGATTGAGTTGGGAGTGCCGCAAGGTTCAATACTGGGTCCGGTATTATTCCTGATCTTCATAAATGACCTCATCAGGTACTGCGATGACAAGGTGGTTTTATTTGCGGACGACACGACGCTGATTTTAAATGGGGGTAATTTACAGGTAGTTGTTACCAGGAAAGCGATTATGGATAACAGATTAAACTGCTGGTTATCTACCAACGCACCTGACAAGTGTTCAACAATGTTATTAACCATGAAAAAGGTCGAGCTCGCCAACACCGTGGACAAGGTCAAGCTACTAGGGATTACTTTTGACCCTGGGATGTCGTGGGAGGCTCACGGTTTGAATTTAGCATCCAAACTGAATACTGGTATTTACTTACTGAGGCTTTGTAACTTTGTTGTCGTTTTATTTTGGGTGTATTTATCCTCATATGACTTACGGTGTTCTCTTGTGGGGCCATTCTACGGCGGCTTCCATGATTTTCAAGCTTCAAAGAAGAGCAATTAGAATTCTATTGGGCCTGGGGCTTCTCGGCAGATTGCAGGCAGGGGTTTGTTGACTTAGGTCTCTTGACGCTACCTTGTGTTTGTATATATTATGCTGTGCAATACGTAAAAAAGAATTTGGATAGGTATGAGAGGGGCAATACGGTTCATAACTATGACACAAGAAATAGCAATAACCTAATTTCGAGATTTTGCCGTTTGACAAGATTGCAAAACATCACTGATTTTTTCGCACCCAAGTTTTTCAATTGCCTTCCGCCTGACGTGAGGGAGCTAAATATGGGGCCTTTTAAGAAAAAAGTGAAACAAATGTTGGTAAAACGAGCGTTCTACTCTTTTGACGAGTTTCTCAATAGTGGTTTACTTCCATAACTCTTATCGAAGTTCATTTGACGCATGTATACCATTTTTTGGTGTTTGCAGTGTAGAATAATAATAATTATTATTTCTGTATAATAATTATTATTATTATACAGATTCCTTATATGATTCCTTATAATTATTATTATTATTATTTTTTTTTTTTTTTTTTTAGAGGCTTCGACATCTTAGGTCATTAGCCTTTCCAAGGTAAGTGTTGCTATGTTTCTTAAATAGAATAGACAAAGGTAGTACTATTTGCTCATTTCATAGTTTTAATTTGTACTAATTTCCCTTCTTCTCTCTCTCTCCCTCTTAGATTAGATTACTCCATTATCCAGCATCCCTATCATGTTATGTATTACTGAATTTATTCATTCATACTATATTATTCTACTATGTAATTATCACAGATTTTTATTGGTATCACTGCGTTTCAATAATTAGATTTCTTTAAAATTGAATTTTCAGAGCATTTGGACGGTGCCCACTTGACTAGAAGACTATCACAGAATTTCATAACTATACATAATTCATACTAGTGCTCCTTCCTATATCAATTTTATTATTTCTGTTATTTTGAGAAAATCAATTAATTTTTTATGATTGCAAGTTTTGCCTAATAGGTCGGCATAATTTGGCATGGATTCCGAAAAACAACGCCTTCTCTGTTCATTGAACCTCGGGCAATCCGTAATGAGATGTCTTAGAGTTAACAAACTATTACAGTGTACGCAAGCTGGCCTCCGGGAATTCGTAAAATGGTAATCATGGGTTGCCCTACAGTGCCCTGTCTGCAACCTTACGATTTTCACGGCTTCATTTCTGGTCAGGTGAGTAAAACTTTGCTTATCGGTTACTCTTGTAATAATTTCTCGAAGCTGAGTGTTAGCATAATTCCAGTCTCCCTGCCATTTTCCCCAAATCACCTTCTTAACCCAATTTTTCGCATTCAATGCCCCAACTTTGAATTGCGTTCTATCGGCCCTCGTGCCTGCCGCCATACCTGCCAGCCGGTCAGCCTGCTCGTTGCCAGCTATGCCGACATGGCTAGGCACCCACATGAACCTCACTTCCTTCCCCTGTCCGTTCAATTTATTTATCATTCCGAGTATTTTATTAATCAGATCATCACGGGAGAATTTGTTTCTTAACCCTAACAATGAACTTAGTGAATCGCTAAGTATCATAATCTTGCTTTGAAGTTTATTGTAAAAATACGCCAAGGCATGATAGATTCCGTATAACTCTGCAGTGTAGATGGATGAAAAAGGAGGCAATGTATTAGAATGTTGTTCATCTGCCGAAATATAGTATGCGTATCCCACCCCGTCATTTGTTTTGGAACCATCAGTGTATATGAATTCATATCCTTCGAGTTCGTACTTGTCGATTGCTTGTCTGAATAACTTTACAAAAGCGCTTGGAGGCAGAGCTTTCTTCTCATACTTTTGCAGAGTGAGGTCAATTCTTATTGATGGGTATTTCCAAGGGTATGTGTCCTTTTTAATTTTAAACACTCTTGGTAGGGTTAACCCATATTTTGCCATGATTTCTTGAAGCCTTACTGGATAGGGCCTGGTTCTTGTATTCCTCCACTTGTCTGTTGTTGTTGAACATGGCTTCGTACAGAAAGTGACGTGGATTTCTTTTTATTCGCAAGGCGGAATTCATGCTAACAACTATTCTGTGATAAAGCGGTGGTAAGTGGTTGGAGAGCACATATAGGTCTTTTATTGGCGTCGCTCTGAAAGCTCCGATAGAGATTCTTAGGCCCAAGTTGTAAATCTTATTTAGTGGTTCAAGCCACGACTTCCTTGTCGATCCGTAAATGGTAGACCCGTAGTCAATCTTTGCCCTTATCAAACTGTCAAATATTCTCAGTAGCATGTCTTTATCTGCTCCCCATTTGTGACTTGAAATCATTTTTAACAACTGGATGAACCTCTGACATTTAGTTGCAGTCTCTGTTATGTGCTTCCTCCATCGCATTTCTTTGTCTAACCAAAGACCTAAGAACTTATGTTCTTCCTTATATTGAATTGCTGCATTACGCAGATGTAGACGTGGCTCATTGTGGTGAGTCCTCAATCTGCAGAAGTGCATAGCTACTGTTTTTTCCTCTGAAAAGAGGAGGCCAGAAAAAGCTGCATTTTCGACCAACTGGTCTATAGCCACTTGTAGAATTCCATCGCTTGAACAGCTATTTGGATGCCTGATAAATATAGCCAGATCGTCCGCATACATTGACGCATGCACTTGCTGTGGAATATTTTCAGTTAATTTATTAACAGCTATCAAAAATATAGTTACGCTAAGCACAGAATCCTGCGGTATACCGTTTTCCTGTGGAAACGTAGCAGAGTATGTGTTAACCAACTCTCACCAGAAATTCACGGGAGCTCAGAAAACTCTGAACCACTCGTGGAAGAGTACCTTTAAGTCCCCACTCGCTTAATTGATTTAAAACATTCGACCGGAACACTTTGTCGAAAGCATTTTTTATGTCAAAAAATACTCCCGTAACATGACTTCTGTCTAAAAACGCATCTTGCACAAACTGCTCAAGATAAACCAGCTGATCTTCCGTGGAATATCCAGGACGAAAGCGGTATTATTACCACACATTTCCCCACCCCTTGAGACAGAGAGTATAAAGAGCCCGTCGGAGCTCGAGAGAGAGATTCGGGTTCGAGAAACGAGACTAGAAAGACTCGGGAAAGAGAAACCGTGAGTACAAGTCGGTCTAGAAGAGTCAAGTGTCGTAACGTTTCTAGTGGTGATTGACACCAGAGCCGTTTTGGTGGTCACCGTATTGTTGTCCGTGTCAAAGAGAGATCGTGAGCACAAGTCGATCTAGAAGAGTCAAGTGTCGTAACGTTTCTAGTGGTGATTGACACCAGTGCCGTTTTGGTGGTCACCGCGTCGTGGTGGGTGAGCTACGTCACACTCCGTAAGTCAGAATATCGTCATCCGTCGTCATCATTGTTGTCATCAGCCCACTCAAAGGTTGAGGTCAGACCCCGTCGTCATCCGTCGTCACCATTGTTGTCACCAGCCTACTCAAAGGTTGAGGTCAGACCCCGTCGTCATCCGTCGTCATCATTGTTGTCACCAGCCTATTCAAAGGTTGAGGTTAGACCCTGTTGTCATCCGTCGTCACCGTTTTGGCCACCGGCCTACCCGAGTTGAAGTCCACCACGTCGTCTTCCGTCGCCATCGGTCAAGTCACCGGTGTCTCGAAAATCGTCACTAACATCTCCCCTTCGAAACAAACTCGTGAGTCTCAACGTCTATTCCTTTACAAATCATCATTTCGTTTTTTTTATTCCCTCCTCTCCGAAATAACCACTAAATTCGGTTCATATAAACCAACCCTCAAGAGATCATTAGAATATTATTGCGGTCCCCAAGTTTTCTATTTGTGCATACATAGAGTTTAAGTTATAAATTCCTTCAAGTTTCGAATAAAATAAACCACATTTTTTCTTTAAAGAGAAAAGAAAGTAAATTTGCTTAATATCTTCTTTTTTTTTAAACAAAACACTACCTATTCCTGAAGACTCCTGGACTCTCCGATCTCGATAAAAAGGTAACTCCTAACGGAGCGTGTGACAGACCATCAGGGTCACACTTTGAAGTTATTGATAAAATACGCCAAGGCATGATAGATTCCGTATAACTCTGCAGTGTAGATGGATGAAAAAGGAGGCAATGTATTAGAATGTTGTGCATCTGCCGAAATATAGTATGCGTATCCCACCCCGTCATTTGTTTTGGAACCATCAGTGTATATGAATTCATATCCTTCGAGTTCGTACTTTTCGATTGCTTGCCTGAATAACTTTACAAAAGCGCTTGGAGGCAGAGCTTTCTTCTCATACTTTTGCAGAGTGAGGTCAATTCTTATTGATGTGTATTTCCAAGGGTATGTGTCCTTTTTAATTTTAAACACTCTTGGTAGGGTTAACCCATATTTTGCCATGATTTCTTGAAGCCTTACTGGATAGGGCCTGGTTCTTGTATTCCTCCACGAGTACTCCACTTGTCTGTTGTTGTTGAACAGGGCTTCGTACAGAAAGTGACGTGGATTTCTTTTTATTCGCAAGGCGGAATTCATGCTAACAACTATTCTGTATAAAGCGGTGGTAAGTGGTTGGAGAGCACATATAGGTCTTTTATTGGCGTCGCTCTGAAAGCTCCGATAGAGATTCTTAGGCCCAAGTTGTAAATCTTATTTAGTGGTCAAGCCACGACTTCCTTGTCGATCCCGTAGTCAATCTTTGCCCTTATCAAACTGTCAAATATTCTCAGTAGCATGTCTTTATCTGCTCCCCATTTGTGACTTGAAATCATTTTTAACAACTGCATGAACCTCTGACATTTAGTTGCAGTCTCTGTTATGTGCTTCCTCCATCGCATTTCTTTGTCTAACCAAAGACCTAAGAACTATGTTCTTCCTTATATTGAATTGCTGCATTATGCAGATGTAGACGTGGCTCATTGTGGTGAGTCCTCAATCTGCAGAAGTGCATAGCTACTGTTTTTTCCTCTGAAAAGAGGAGGCCAGAAAAAGCTGCATTTTCGACCAACTGGTCTATAGCCACTTGTAGAATTCCATCGCTTGAACAGCTATTTGGATGCCTGATAAATATAGCCAGATCGTCCGCATACATTGACGCATGCACTTGCTGTGGAATATTTTCAGTTAATTTATTAACAGCTATCAAAAATATAGTTACGCTAAGCACAGAATCCTGCGGTATACCGTTTTCCTGTGGAAACGTAGCAGAGTATGTGTTACCAACTCTCACCAGAAATTCACGGGAGCTCAGAAAACTCTGAACCACTCGTGGAAGAGTACCTTTAAGTCCCCACTCGCTTAATTGATTTAAAACATTCGACCGGAACACTTTGTCGAAAGCATTTTTTATGTCAAAAAATACTCCCGTAACATGACTTCTGTCTAAAAACGCATCTTGCACAAACTGCTCAAGATAAACCAGCTGATCTTCCGTGGAATATCCAGGACGAAAGCCAGTTTGGTGCCTGTTGATGAGATTATTTTTTTCGAGAACCCTAACTAATCTATAATTAACCATACTCTTGTGGTACTTTAGTACCCTCTGCTCCGTTTTTATTCTCTTTTGACTCGGGGCACGTTAAGCGAGAGGAGGAAAACTGGGGAAAAATAAAATAAATCGAAAAAATTGAAACGCAAAATTTATTCCTATAATTATATTAAAAGAACTTAAAAACTATCTGGATGAGGACGGAAACTCTGCGGGAAGGGAGGGTTTAAAGACAGAAAAGGGGGGGGGGGGTAACTGTTCGCATCAAGTACTCACGCCGGGTCGACGTGCAAAAGGGCGCCGGGTCAACAGGCCGTGATGTCGTTTGTCGGAGACGGGGAACGGGAGGCGAGTAGACTGAGGCGGTTGACGTGACGACGTGAGAGACGAGTCACGTGAAGACGAGTTGACGAGAGAACGAATCGATAGAGAAGGTGACGTGAAGGCGGTTGACGTAAAGACGAGTCAACGTGAAGACGAGACGACGAGAGTACGAATCGATATGAAGACGAGTTGACGAGAAGGCGGTTGACGTGAAGACGAGTCAACGTGAAGACTAGTAGACGTAAAGACGGGGAGGCTTAACCACGAGAAGCCTCGACGACGAGGTGTCACCACACTGATGCGAATGGGGCCGCGGAGGCCGTGCTCAACTGACTGTTTAACGTAAACTT